>OX344809.1:600000-992500 GCA_947034925.1 Eudemis profundana
GAGTGCTTAGAAGTTTCGAGTGACGTCACTCTTGAGTACAAATTGTACTCAAGAGTGACGTCACAAGCCCCCACTCCAGAAGTTTGATGATCTATAACTTTGTCGATTTTTAATATTTTGATAAACCAAAAAATACGTGTCCCATATTTTTCCATAATCTAACTGACGGACTAAATAGAATTACATATTTTTAACCCAGTCATCATCCCTATTACAAATGTATAGTTTTCACAATGTTCCCTATACTTGTCTGCCGTAAAAGATTATACCTACGTAACTCCAAATAAAACGAAACAAACCTACAAATAAGGCATGCATGAGAAAAGTAATCGGAAAGGTCCACGGCATTACCTATTCACGATGCCTGCTCCATTCCTTTGACAGGGTTCGAACTCACGTTTCTGGTTTAGTTTAACTTGTAAGCCCCAAGACGCCCGTGATTCCAACACGGTAGTGCCCCTGGCGGGATTGGAACCTTCATCCTACCGCACGCTACGCGTATGGAAAAAGTCGCTTTCTGGCCAAGTGTAGACATAAAATGATGTACACAACACGGGAGGTAATAATGAAAGCCCTCGATCGCATATTTACGTCCCTCGCTTGCAGCTCGGGCCGCAAACATCTGCGATCTCGGCTTTTCTTTGTTTTACCACGCTAGTTGTGTCATGTACTATTATTTGCATGTGAATGGCGTAGGCTTATGATGCCACGCTGATAATGCTAATGATAAAGCATCCGTCTTTCTCACGCACTATTTTTCAGAACGTGACGGATGCTTTATCATTTATTTATCGCGCGACAAAGCGAAGCATCATACGCCTACAGGAAAGTAATAATAATAATAATAATAATAATAATAATAAAGTTTTATTTCAGGCATAAAAAACATCCCATATAAATCTTATACCTAGCTTACAATTTAATATACTTAAAATATCACAGAAATATAAGGACTTATTTCTGGTTCTGGTTGTGATGCACCGACAGCCAATGCCTAAAAATAGGACTGTCTAAATTGTCACTTATGACTTTTAAGATCTCATTATTAGAACTTCTGACATTTTCCCAGAATGAGGCCACCCTCGCTCTTATGATAGCGAAAAAGTCGGGTACCCTGGCCGCCGCGAACATATTCGAGGCGCTACAGTACCTTGGCAGTCGCATCAGAATGCGGTATGCATCATTATACTGCACCCTGATGCTGCTGTACGCACGCCTCGTATATCGCGTCCAAAGCTGACAGGTATAGAGGCTCTGGCAATATGCTCTGAATAATGTAACTTTTACATCATCAGAACATTTGCCAAATTTACGTGCCAGCATGTTACAGCGAACAGATAGAGCCCTTCTTTCCCGCTCTATATCTTGGTCGTCATTTAGGTCCTCCGTCACAACATGACCTAAGTACCTCACCGACTTTGCAACCCGAACCGATTCACCATTCAAATAAACCTGGGGCACCCTATCCGGCCCTCTCCCACATCTAAAGATCAGCAGTTCTGTCTTCTTGGTGTTATAAAGCAGCCCGTGATTGGCTGCGTAGCGTTGACAAATTGCTAGTAAATCACTGATACCATGGATCGAGGGGCTGAGAAGCACCATGTCATCCGCGTAGCTTAAGTTATTTAAACATACATTTCCGATATGACACCCTATCCTGGCGCTTCTCAGCTCCACGATCAAGTCATTTACATAGATGTTGAAGAGGTCCGGAGAGGTCAATCCTCCTTGGCGAACACCACATTCTAATCTATAATCATTAGAAACTGCGTCGCCCCATCTCACATTGTTCGTTTGATTTTCGTACCAGTACCTCAACAGACTCACAACACCTGGCGTGACCCCGGACCCAAGCAGTTTCTTCCACAGTAGTTTATAATTAACTAAGTCAAAGGCCCTGCTTAGGTCCAAGAAGCATGCATATACAGAAGTGCTTCTTTTGGTGTAGTAATTAACACAGTGCTTAAGCGAGAGGATGGCGGAGTCTGTCGAGAGCCGGGGCCGAAAACCAAACTGGGCATCATTGATACGAACATTCCTCATCAGTTCGGGTTGCAATAGTCTCTCCAATATCTTACCCATGACAGTACCAAGGGAAATTGGCCTATAATTATTGAGATTGGATAGATCACCAGTCTTATTTTTAGGCACTGGAGTGACAACAGTACGCATTAATGGCTTTGGTAAATAACTATATTTAATACACAGGTTGAAAAATACCGACAATACATTAAATATATCATCCCCAGCGTAGATAATGTGCTCCACACTGAGTCCATCAAATCCAGGCGATTTACCACGCTTCATTGCTCTCACTGTCTTAAGGACTTGCTTTGGAGAAAATGTCAAATCAGTACCGCCCGAAAGATGGTCTGTAGTGTAGGGCGCATCACCAGATGTAGGCAGCGGATTGGTTTTAAAATGTTGCGCAAATAAATTTGCTATTTCTGATGGCTCGGTACAAGAATCTACGCTAGAGGGGAGATTGGTTTTCGGATTTAACTTTTTGATAGATCCCCAGAATTTAGCAAAGCTAATTGTAACAAGCTAGCAGTAACTAACACGTTATGATATCGCGGATTAGCAAAGCAATAATTTTGTTTTAATTTTACCTAACTAATAACCAGACACTAGTATTTACAAAAAGATGGTGCCTCTTCCAGGATTCGAACTTCAACCTGCAGATATATCAATAACTAGGCCACCAGGCCAGTCAAAAACAAGCCCGACAATGAAAAGGCTGACTCAATAGTCGAGACGCAGCGAATCAAGGGCCCTCGCTCCGAGAGGTATCACTTTACTGTGTCCATTATTATTTCCCGGACTGCTGCGTTTGAAGTCTTTGTCCGGACGTTCCTTTGCCGGAAAAGTGTTTGTTATCCTTTGTAATTAATCTTAAGGCTGAGCTTTTGTTTAAATGTATTCTCGGACACAAATACTGCACAATCACAAAAATACGTCAAAGAAAAGGACATTAGAATTGTCGTTCATTGAATAAAAGGACAACGCCATTGATGATTGATATTTGTTCGTACACGCGTCGCGCAAAAACTACTGTATCGTTTTCCATTAAACTTAGTGTGTTGAATATAAACATGGTTAAAATCTAAAACCTGGAGTCTTACATCTAGTGAATAATAGCGCTAAAACATTTCAACTAAGTCTAAGGCATCGGTCGGCAACCTGTGACTCACTCACACCTCACTTGCAGTCTGTGAGCCTGCCTGGCTATTGTGTATGTAAAGGTCGGTATATTCAGAATTGTACATAATTACCAATTATTAACATAGTGCGGCCCGCGTCAATTTCGTTAGCTACTATGTAGCCCTTGGTTACTAAAAGGTTGCCGACCGCTGGTCTAAGGAGTCTTAATCGAACATTTTGTGGATTTCTATTCATTGTTTACAGTAATTTTTAGGGTTTCTTACCTCAAAAGGAAAAAACGGAACCCTTAATAGGATCACTCGTGTCACAGACAATTTGCTCCGAAGGTAGTGAACCGATTGAGTTGAAATTTCAAACAGGACATGTCACGAAAATATATGAATTTTAATCATGGGGGCCACTTTTAGGGGGTCAACTAGAAAATTTAAAAAAAAATTAGCGAGTTCATATTATATAAAAGGGCTCACTGTGAGGATCAGAAATATATATTTTTTTACAATTTTTATATCAATGGCTTTGAATTTATTTAAGAAAATAGGCAAAAATTGACTATACCCCCTTATCTACGAAACTATTGGACGTAGAATTTGAAAAAAATATGGAAAATAGTCCTACACCTATAGATTACAGGAAAACCTATAAGAAGTCTGTGCAATGAAGTATAATTGTGTTGTATTGATTTGAACGTACGGAACCCTCTGCACGCGAGTCTAACTCGCACTTGTCCGGTTTTTTTTACAACTAAAAAAGAAAGAGTGAAATCCTAAAAATGAACATCGTCCTCTCATTCCCACGAGTACAGTCGCAAAAGAAAACTCTTGACAGTATCTAGACTAATTCCCTGCGAGCCTGCGACCATTTGCCGTAAATAGGGGGGGGGGGGGCTAAGCCCCACTGACCGACCTATTGGTCTAAGGAAATTACTTACTGCTCAGTAACACGTGTATCTGCGACTAGGGCATGCAATATCGGTATTACTTGTCTGTCTGTCCGTCCCGTCTGTCAAGACCCTTTATCTCGCAAACGGGTAGAGGTATCGAGTTGAAAATAAAACCATGCACTCAGGTCTATAGTCCTTTGAAGCTGTAGAAAAATCTGACTTCTAAGTTAACGCGAAAAAATGATACGGCCGTTTATGCTGCAATAAACGTACATTTCGACACTCTCAAGGAAACCAAAATTCGAAAGGTACTTTCTGTTGACCTAGAGCTATGAAATTTGGCAAGTAATACCGTTGTATACTACAAGTAAGTATGGGAAAAAATCTAAAAACTATAAGTTTGTAATTAAATCACAATTACTTTTGTCTTTATTTAAATTATTTGTACTGAACCCTCGATGGGCGAGTCCGACTCGCGTTCGGTTTTTATAAAACCAAATCGACTTACCAACTGGCATGCAAATGCAGTAAAATGTATATCCAGGCTGCTTGTTAGTCAAATAAATCCAGAATATTGTCTCTGTGGCGATATTTCTGAGATGTCAGCCGACTGCATGGCGGTGCATACAAATTCATCTTCTTACTTTACCAACCTAACATTAAATTTAGCACAGCTGTAGAAAAACAGACCTTATTACCGAGCCGTATAGTTTAAAGTCCTATGAAGTACTGAAGCGTGATTAGAGGTTGGGTAAGGAATCGAGATGTTATATGGATTCTTTTACTGTGTCTAGGAAGAAAACAGCGACAATGTTGCTTCGCCACTGGCTTTGGGCTCAATTTGTATTTTTATTTCCGGATGACTTTGTTGCTGCACCATCATGTTTTATTGGATACTTAGTAAAAATACCCTTGGCGCGGCTTCTAAACATCCTGGTTACTTTTTGAAACAAAAGTAAGTATTAGATTTTTCAACGAAAGAAGTTGTTTTGTATTGTGGATACTGAAATCAATAATCTTCCATGAATTAGTCTGAGTGCTTATTGGTAAAATTAAACTAAGTAATTACCGAAATATTGAAATATTATGTGTACCACTGAGTTTTAAAAATTGGCGTATAATGAAGGATTTTAGAGGGTTTCGATCACGGCGGTTTGTTTCATTCGGAAAACCGTTACCTATATTTTTCCTGTAATATATAGGATCATATTAATAATTGGTAATTATCAGTTATCAGTTCGTTTATTGCTATCATAGGTTTACATAGGTCTTACATACTTACAGATTTTTCTGTTCAGTAACTTAAAAAAAAGATAAATTCAAATTCAAATATTTATTGCATATCACAGTTTACAATTTATTTATTTTATTTTTATTTTATTTATTTATAGGTTTGCCAACAGATACAACACCAAAATGATTAAAGATAGAATGAATACATAGCATGCATGAGTGTTTATCCACTTATAGGCAAACACAGCATGCGATTTTTATAAGCCAGCTATACAAAGTGAGAGACGCACTATATAGTATAATAACACTGATGCGTATAAAACTAATTAAATCTAAATAACTAATTTGTAAAGTCTAAGAAATTGCATTTCTGGAGGAAGTTTCTAAATTTGTACAGAGTCATTGACAAAAGATCCACTCTAGTAGCCTTATATAAATTATTGTGCTGCTTGCAAATTCTTGGAATGACACCGTGCGATCCTAGGTTTGTTCTATAGCTATTTAGGTAATAATAGGGTTAATAATTTAGGTAATGGTATATTTTTAAACTTTTGGTCTAGTATTTACGTCACACCTGGCCATAAGGTGGCCATTACCGCACGCTACGCGTGCGGAAATACCACTTCCTGGCCTTTTTTTTTTTTAACCCGGAGGAATGCATTAAACTGCATACCACTACGTAACCTAAGACCATCGAGGGTGACAGCCAGATGTTACGCATTGGTTATGTGGGGCTCTCCGCACCAGAAGGGATTGGCCTACCCACTAAAACTCAGGGATGCTTCCACCCTGTGCCTTCATGGTGATGCCGTGGGATCGCTAGCAAGCCACCACGACATCACCGGCACCTTCGCCCTAGGGTGAACCCTCTCCGAAAAAGGCACACTGTAGCATGGCCAGTGTGCCTTCCCTCACCTGCTTCCCCCCGACCAACGGCCGTCCCCCGGGGAAACCAGGAACCGGCACCGAACACACGGGGTCCAATCGTGTATCCGGCGCCAGTCCCACCCTCACCGCCACGGGAGGACAAACGCCCCTGCCCCGCAGCCGTCGACGGGAGGACACACGCCCCTACCCCGCAGATACTCGCCCGTCCGTTCCTGACCGTCGCCAGCCCTCGTTGCTGGGGACAGTCAGGTTTACGGACCGCGATGGACCAGTCCTCTATGTCCCGCTAACGGGACGCAGAGGACTAGTCCACCGCCACCACGCAGCGGCACAGGTCACCCGTCTGGTGTGTAAAGTAGTCTCAAACTGAAGGAGTTTTGGAGTTGCAAATAACATCTTTACTTACGGTTCTTGGTTAAACGAATACGAGAATTAACACAGCCATTGCGTGCGTCATTATTTTACTAAACCACTTCATGTTTGGGACTAGAATATTAGTAATTTTGGAAGTAAACACGCAGAGTTCGATTATTTCGTCATACAATTGAGTTCACAGAGGTCAGACTGTGACTGACAGCTGTCAAGTTGAAAGAGTGTTCGGGACACGGGGTTGTAGCGCGATCCGGACGCAGAACCGCACTCGTGTATTGGCGTTTTTTTATGGAACTGCTTCCGCAGCGGAATTGTCTATTAGGATTTTTATTTGTGGAAATAAATGGAAATTATGTCGAGGGGCTAGTTTTCATTGCTTTTTAAGAGTTGGTCTCGCGTTTTAATCGCTCATTATTGATTGTCATCCAACAAAGTTTATAGCCATAGATAATCTAGACGTGGTGACGAAGCTGGGGAGGCGTCGTTGTCGATGGACACATTCCTTTCCCTGATGAGTCCGCGGTGGTCGATTAATTAATCTCTCTTGATTTCTTTGGTAAGTTTTACCCATGTCTATACACGTAACGAGTAGAATAATCGTTACGTTCGTTGCGTAAGTGTTTGTAGTAATTACAATTGTTTGGTTTTAGCATGTGATGAAGGGGCGCTATCTCGCATTGTGCGGGCCGTAGGCGGCGTTCATGTTATATTGGTGAACCGGAATCCCTCTCGGATTGACATTGCCACACCTAGCGGAATAAGTAGGCGGCACATTCTCCCAGGGTGCGTATCAAATATTTAACCTTTCTTACTCAGTCGCTCGGCAATCAATTTGGTAGAAAGTCGAGTTGGTATTAATGTCTTGTTGTTTGCAATTCTAGGGGATTTTCGGTGTATGAAGTTTCTGGAGTTGTGGTTCGCGTGAAGCGGGTTTCCGGCCAAGGCGCCCGAGGGTGTCGAGCTTGCGGATGTGCTGCGCGGCGTGGCAGCGGCGGTCGTGCGCCGGAGCGGTCACGAGACGCTCCTAGTGCCGACCGTGGCGGCCCGCGGGGCTTGCCATCAGGTATTGCCTGTGGCTCGGAGGTCAGTGTGGACAGTTAACGTTAGAAACTATTGACCAAATGCAGTTACCCCATGAACGTGTAGATTAGTTAAGTTAAATCAGGATTTTAAACGGGGCTTGTCACTAGCCGATTGTGGAGGACAATAAACATTTGCTGCAGAACCTGTTGTTTAAATTGACACCCCGATAAATCCATTACATCGGCGCCCGAACAGATTTTGGACAGTAACTGCATGTCATTTGACGCTGTAAGTAGTCCACGGCTTGCCCGCAGCTTGGTCAGTAGTTTTCTATATGAACAATATTAAAACTGAAGTGTGCGGTTTGTGATAAACAATTTAAAAAGTGATATTGACTTATTGTGGTGCGGCTTTAAAATAAGAATTTAAATTTGGTACTGTGGTGTTTGAGGAAACTTAAATTTAATATTGTTGTACTATAGGGGATTGAAATAAGAACTATATACCTTAAATTGTAACCATTCTTAAACATTTAAATTTCACGGGATTATGGAAAATAAAACATAACTTTAGCAACGTTGTATCGTGTAACAAAATATACATAATATAATTAAGTGATAGCATAATTAGTACATTTGTAAGTAATTGCACTTGGTCATAATGGAGGAACATCCAATTACTTTTCATTTGCTCCACAAGGACGAGTTGGTGTATGAGGCACGAATTAGGGGCCATGATCCAGCCGAACAATATCCGGATTTAAAAAAACAGGTCCGCGAATTGGCATTACTTTTTCCTTCGGATGAAATTGATAGCTTTGACAGTGATGTGTCGGAGGAACTCAGATTAGTCACAGCGAAAGTTGGTGAACTGGTACAATTGACATCAGGGTCTCGGTTAGCTCTGAAAAATTTGAATAGGATACGCGCTTTGACAAATCATTTGTTCCACCGGCTAGGTCGGATTCAGCCAACTTCGGACGAAGATATCCGGTCTTATGAGACAGTCATGGACACCTATCAGGCCGTCCAACAAAAAGTAGATAGCTTGTTTAAAACATTTAAAAGCAGTCAGGAGCCCGAAGTTGAACCTGCATCCGCGCCTCACCGCGGACCAGCGACTGCAGCCGCGCCCGCGCCCGCCTTGCTGCCGGCGGTGGGGCAGCCGCAGGAAATTAAGGTGACTTGTAGTAAATATAAGGGTCTTCACACACTGAATTTGAAATATTCAGGTAATTCATGCGTTATCGCTTTCATACAGAAATTGGAGGAGTTATGTCAGAGTAGGCAAATTACTGATCATGACTTGTTTGTGTCGGCAGTAGAATTGTTTGTGGATGGAGCCGCTTTCTGGTACCGTAGTGTATGTGATGAGGTTAATAGTTGGGATGAATTAAAGTCATTATTATTGGGGGAATACTTACCTGTGGATTTTGATTATCGCTTAATGCAAGAGATAAGGGCGAGGACACAAGGGCCAAGTGAGACTATAGGTACATATCTCAGCATTTTAAAAAATTACTTCAGCCGTCTCAGGAAACCCATTACGGAGGAGGAGCAGCTGACAATTGCGAAATATGGTATTAGGCCGTTTTACACTTCACAACTGGCGCTCGTGCACATCAAAACTTGGGCTGAACTTAAAAGCCACTGTAAATTGTTGGAACACGCATATTGCCGCGCAACCGCGTTTACTGAGCCGCCGCGTTGCTCGAGTAGCATATTGTGTCCGGATTTGTCATGTAAGTGGACCCAGCCGCCCAACACTAGTAACACTACAACTAGAGATGTGAATATAGTAGCTAATGGAAATGATTTGTTTTGTGTGCAGTGTCGGGAGGTTGGTCACTTATTGAAAAATTGCCCCGCTCCTAAGGAAATAGTTTGCTACCGTTGTGGTGAGAAGGGAGTTACTATGCGGAACTGCCCACGTTGTATTCAGAATCAACGGGGTATTTCAAAAAACGAGTAGGAGCGAGCCGAGAGCTCGTCTCTTCTGATAACCGACCTCGGGGTATACAACGAATAAAAACCCAATATTTTTACAACACAACGAAGCGACACGGTGTCAGAAGAGACAAGCCCTTGGTTCATGTTATTGGTGGTGTGGACTGTCGACCGTTTATGCCGGTTTCGATCTATGGCACTGTGCATGACGGCCTGCTGGATTCTGGCGCGGAAATCTCGATAATTAATGATGACTTGTTGAAAGCGTTACCCAGCAGTGTGGTGGTGCATAGGTCATTTGACTTGGATGAAATCAAGACTGCGAATGGTTCGACCTCTCCCGTCACTGGTTATGTATTTCTGCCAGTAACGGTTGGGGAAAGGACAATTTCAGTACAGTTTTATGTCATTCCCGGCGTGACCACGGCATTATTGTTAGGTATAAATTTTTGGAGAGCATTTGGCCTTGCGCCTGAGATTCTAGGGATGTGTAGGGTTCCGAGCGACAGCCGGAATGTGAAGTGTGGTGTTTCTGAGGTACATTTAAGTAATTTTGATTCTCTTACTGAGACTCAGAAAATTGAAGCTGAGGTAATAATGAGGGAATTTGAAGATATTGCGGCAGAAAATAAGGGATTAGGACGTACTAACCTTATTACACATACTATTGACACTGGGGATGCCATTCCCATCAAACAACGATATTATAGGATGTCTCCGGAACGTCTTAAAGAACTTAACCGTCAGTTGGACGAGATGCTTCGTGATGATGTAGTGGAACCTAGTTCCAGTCCATGGAATAGTCCGGTGACTTTAGCTCCGAAGGCGGATGGATCCCTTCGTTTTTGTTTGGACAGTAGGAAACTCAACGAGGTCTCTAAACATGATTCATATCCATTACCGTATATAGCTCATATATTGGACAGTCTGAAAGAGGCTAAGTACTTAACATCCATAGATTTGAAATCCGCCTTTCACCAGATTCCGCTGGATCCTTCCTCAAAGGAAAAGACAGCTTTCACTATACCTGGTAGGGGTCTCTACCATTACAAAGTTATGAGTTTCGGTTTGACCTCGGCTCCTGCGACCCAGCAGCGGCTGATGGATAGGTTGTTTGGACCGGAATTTGAGGGAAAAGTATGGTGTTATTTAGATGATTTAATTTGTGTCACACCAACTTTCGAGGAGCATCTTGCCCTATTACGTACTGTTGTGGAGCGTTTTCGTCAAGCTAACTTAACTATTAACTTGTCTAAATCAAAGTTCTTTCGTAGCCAGTTGAAGTACCTGGGTTATGTCGTGGATGAGCATGGTTTGAGGACAGATCCAGATAAAATTAGCGCCATTAACGATTTCCCTATACCAACTTGTAGAAAAGACGTCAAACGATTCTTAGGTACAGCATCCTATTATAGAAGGTTCATAAAAAACTTTAGTAACATTGCCGGGCCTTTAAACGTGCTCACCTCTACACGGAAGAATGCACCTCCGTTCGAGTGGTCCGCTGAGGCGAACAAGGCTTTTGAAGATCTAAAAAGTTCATTAACCAGTGCGCCAGTCCTGGCTTGCCCTGATTTCGAGCAACCATTTGCTGTTCATTGCGATGCTTCAGATTTCGGGATCGGAGGTACGCTCACACAGGTATTGCGGGGTGATGAGCACCCAATAGCTTTCTGTAGTCGTTCTTTAACTCCTAGTGAGCGCAACTTTTCCGCTACCGAAAGAGAAGCATTAGCAGTGGTGTTCGTAGTGGAACATTTTCGACCTTACCTCGAGGGAAGCAAGCCTTTTAAAATATATACGGACCACGCTAGTTTAAAATGGTTTATGAACCTAAAAAACCCGAGCGGACGACTCGAAAGGTGGGGCTGTAGACTATCGCCTTATAACTTCACCATTGAACACCGCCGCGGTGTGGACAATGTGGTGCCTGACGCGCTCTCAAGAGCTGTGCCAGTATCCTCTGTGGAACTCACCACGACGGACCAGTGGTTTTCGGAATTGTATAAGCGTTGTCGCGAGAAGCCAAATAGTTGTCCCAATTTCCAAATAACGAACGATAGGTTACTTCGGTATACTAAGTCACAAGGTAAGCTGAGATCAGACTATAGTTGGAAAGAGGTCGTTCCTCGTGACTCGATAGATACAATCTTAGCAGCAAACCATTCGGACCCCATGGCAGCGCACTTAGGTACGGCCAAGACGTATCAACGTCTCAAGCTCCGTTATTATTGGCCAGGGATGTACAAGGATACTGTTAAGTTTGTCTCAGAATGTGATACGTGTAACGCTTATAAAATTCCGAACGTGAAGACCCCTGGACTAATGGGAAGTGCCAGAGTTTGTTCTCGTCCCTTCCAAGCTATAAGTATTGATTTAGTCGGGCCTTTGCCCATGTCGAGGCTGCAGAATACTTTTTTGCTTGTAGTGATGTGTTACTTTACTAAATATTGCTTGCTTTTTCCATTGCGTCGTGCCACCGGCAAGGTGATAGCACAACGTTTAGAGGATCACGTGTTCTTAGAGCACGGGATTCCACAAACGATTCTTTCAGATAACGGCTCGCAATTTTGCAGTAGGGACCTTGTATCCATGTTTGAAAAGTATCATGTCCCAAACATAAATTTTGGTCCAGTATATTGCCCACAGGTTAACCCAGTAGAGAGGCAAAATAGGACTATTATGACGGCAATATCTAGTCTGGTTGGAACGGACCATCGTACGTGGGATGTGAACATACATAAAATCCGGTTTGCAATAAATACGTCGATTAGCGCTGCCACTAAGTATAGCCCGTTTTTCTTAAACCTCGGTCGCGAAGCGATCGCGGATGGCGATAGCTATCGCGATTTCGAAGACCTCGATGAGATAATTTTCTCTTCACGACAAGACCTCTACGCTAACCTAGGGGAGTTAAAATTAATTTTTGCTGATGTTAAAAAAGAATTGGAAAAGGCGCATGAAGTTAACGCGAAATATTATAATAAAAAACGTAGGGAATTAGAATTTGAGATTGGAGATGTTGTGTGGAAACGCACGTATAAACAAAGCGATGCGTCTAAGTATTTTGCAGCTAAATTGGCACCAAAATACGAAAAATGTGTAGTTGTAAGAAAACTTTCTAATTTAGTGTATGAGTTGGAGGATGGAAATGGCAAGTCCATTGGTAAGTGGCATGTAAAGGACATTAAGACGGTACCGGAAAGGGGTTAAATTCACAAACAACTTCGGTTAGGAAAACTTTGTCTAGATGGTTCGCCACAAACTGTTTCTTCGCCGTATGCAGAGATGTCGAGAGAAAGAGAGATGTGTTGGGGAAGGGAATAGTTTTAGTCTTTTAACATGGTGTTTAGGTTTACAACTTTTACAATTTTTTTTTACATGTTTACAATTTACACTTTTGGACGATGAAGTGGTAGGGTGAGGTGATCGTCGGACGCACAGCCCGCGTGTTGACCACCGCGCTCGTTGTGCCGCCGACGTTGACCCCCTGGGGCTGCTGTGTCAGGCCGTGTGAGTTGAGGTGACGTTTTCGACCTGGAAGGCCTTTCTTTGAAATGGTCCTCTGGAGGATTGTTGGTGTTGGGTGTCTTTTATTTGACGACACGTTGTGTCGGTGGAGTTGGTGGATGGCGAACGCGCGGTCTGAGTTATCCGCTTGCTCCCACCGCGCCGTCGTCATCGACCACTTTTAGCCTTAGTATTTGTTTCTTTTTATATGGGATTTTTCTGCAGCATTTGTTCCGTTTTCACAGCTGGGGGCCAGCTGGAATTTCCCGTTAAATCGGAAAATTCTTCTGGCAGGAGGGGTGTAAAGTAGTCTCAAACTGAAGGAGTTTTGGAGTTGCAAATAACATCTTTACTTACGGTTCTTGGTTAAACGAATACGAGAATTAACACAGCCATTGCGTGCGTCATTATTTTACTAAACCACTTCATGTTTGGGACTAGAATATTAGTAATTTTGGAAGTAAACACGCAGAGTTCGATTATTTCGTCATACAATTGAGTTCACAGAGGTCAGACTGTGACTGACAGCTGTCAAGTTGAAAGAGTGTTCGGGACACGGGGTTGTAGCGCGATCCGGACGCAGAACCGCACTCGTGTATTGGCGTTTTTTTATGGAACTGCTTCCGCAGCGGAATTGTCTATTAGGATTTTTATTTGTGGAAATAAATGGAAATTATGTCGAGGGGCTAGTTTTCATTGCTTTTTAAGAGTTGGTCTCGCGTTTTAATCGCTCATTATTGATTGTCATCCAACAAAGTTTATAGCCATAGATAATCTAGACGTGGTGACGAAGCTGGGGAGGCGTCGTTGTCGATGGACACATTCCTTTCCCTGATGAGTCCGCGGTGGTCGATTAATTAATCTCTCTTGATTTCTTTGGTAAGTTTTACCCATGTCTATACACGTAACGAGTAGAATAATCGTTACGTTCGTTGCGTAAGTGTTTGTAGTAATTACAATTGTTTGGTTTTAGCATGTGATGAAGGGGCGCTATCTCGCATTGTGCGGGCCGTAGGCGGCGTTCATGTTATATTGGTGAACCGGAATCCCTCTCGGATTGACATTGCCACACCTAGCGGAATAAGTAGGCGGCACATTCTCCCAGGGTGCGTATCAAATATTTAACCTTTCTTACTCAGTCGCTCGGCAATCAATTTGGTAGAAAGTCGAGTTGGTATTAATGTCTTGTTGTTTGCAATTCTAGGGGATTTTCGGTGTATGAAGTTTCTGGAGTTGTGGTTCGCGTGAAGCGGGTTTCCGGCCAAGGCGCCCGAGGGTGTCGAGCTTGCGGATGTGCTGCGCGGCGTGGCAGCGGCGGTCGTGCGCCGGAGCGGTCACGAGACGCTCCTAGTGCCGACCGTGGCGGCCCGCGGGGCTTGCCATCAGGTATTGCCTGTGGCTCGGAGGTCAGTGTGGACAGTTAACGTTAGAAACTATTGACCAAATGCAGTTACCCCATGAACGTGTAGATTAGTTAAGTTAAATCAGGATTTTAAACGGGGCTTGTCACTAGCCGATTGTGGAGGACAATAAACATTTGCTGCAGAACCTGTTGTTTAAATTGACACCCCGATAAATCCATTACAGGTGCCTGCCCGCAGTGCCCCCCAAAAGGAGACGTCGGAGGGATGCTGCCCGTGCCCGACGCTCCGCCCTCGCGTGCCGCACCTGGAGAGTCCTCTAACAGAGGAAACCCGGTGCGGGACCCCCCAACCCCCCCTGACAGGCTCATTCGCAGCATCGACAGGTGATCAAAACCCCTAGACCCCTAAGAAATCACCTGCCGTTGCTCCCGGGGTGCACCGGCCAAGACGCTTCCCTTTCCTGCGGATCAACCGGATCAAGAGGAATGAGAAGAATCCAGACACTCTGGGAGGTTTCCTGTCTAGCACCCCACCACTTCCTGGTCTGGGGGATACGTAAAATTTTGTACTTACCACGGAAGGTAATAAAGAAAGCCTCTGACCGCATATTTATCGCCCTTGCCTTCGGCTCGGGCGTCAAATACCTGCGATCTCATACATTCTTTGTTTTACCTCCCTAGGTAAGTAATTTTTATTTTTTATTTATTTAAGGTCTACCAACAATTGTTGACAACATATAATGTACTATTTCCAACGACGTTAACTACGTCGCTTCGTCAAGCGATGTCTACTACATCTCTAGTAAATTATAGCGAATAAACAAGCACTGTATTACAAAGCTGACTTTGTTTAGCGACTATTGGTCGTATAAAGGCACCATAAAAAGCTAAACAAAGTCCGTTACGAATTAGTTGCTGCTAAAAGTCGTTACACGCCAAACTAACTCGTTTCGTCCTCGCTTCGCTTCCTGGAGTTGTAAGGAGTAGGCTACATTCGATACATATCGATACCTTTGGGTTCAATTGGCGTAAAGGACAAAACGCTGGTTTTGAGGAGAAGCAAAAAACCATTTTATTTTACAAAAAATGGCTATAGTTTTTTTGTTTCTCGACCTATACTTTCGACATGTAAATGAAAAATATTTGAAATGCCCGTATCTTTAACCTGTGATGGTAGTTCTAGCTGTAAACAATGTATTATGGAAGTTAGATGTCCTTTACAACTGGTAAAAATGTTATCAATGTCATTTACACCCGTGACTTTTTTGGGCATTTGGAAATGATGGGGTTGTAAATGACAATCTCAGATGACTTTGTTCCAATTTTGGGGCGTAAAGTTAACAGCAATGTAATAAAAATTGACAGTTTTCAACTTAGTTTACCTTAAAGAGACTTGAAAAATGTATAAAAAGATGATGAATTCAGCTAGGCATAATAACTACTATTAACGACGGGATATTTACCATGTATGTTTGTGTTTGTGAGTTCCCGATATTTCGGCACTGTTGCAAGCGCCATTATCACGGAGTAACTGACATGCAGCGAGTTTTTAGTTGTAGTCTACCCACACACCATAGCGATCTACCCTCTTACGGGTTCGCTTCGCGTTATTCACACTACTACCGTCCGCATTCTCACTTGGAACTCGATCACGTTCACGACACACAACACTTACAGTATCACTTCGCGTATTTACTCCTGAACATGTCTTTTTTCCCTTGGAGAACTTACGGATCACTGGATACCAGATGCTCGACAATTGAAACCCGTCTTCCCGGTTTAAATTTTTATACTTGAGGATTTCAATAGCTTCCTTAACCATTCTGGGTATATAGTGTTTTCCTGTCGAGCGAGAGGATCTATGGGTTGTGCAACTCAATCCAATCGTTTCCGCGTTCAGAAGATGTTCAGCGATTGCCGATTTCCGAGGTTCGTTGTTTTTAAACATTCGGATGTGCTCCTTTATACGGCATGAGATAGTGCGCTTATTCTGACCTATGTAAGAGCTACCACAGCTGCAGTCAATTTTGTAAATACCTGGGCATTCAAGCGGAAAACGGTCCCTTGGCGTACGTAGATATTGTGCCAGTTTTCTGTGGGGAGTGAAGACAGTCTTCACCAAGAACTTCTTTAAAATATTGGCAACTTTATCTGTCACTCCCTTTACATTTATGGTAGGTACGCCGGTTGTCGTTCAACTTTATAGTCCAGGTGCTTAGGCAAAATGGTGCGTCTAGGTGGTATAATCCGCCCATTATAACCATTTCTCTGTAGAACGTTCTTTAAATGTGTCAATTCACTACCCAAATGATCCTCGTCACATAAATTGTATGCGCGGTCAGTAAGTGACGCTACTACAGAGTACAGTTGGCGAGGGTGGTGGGATCATTTGGGTAGTGAATTGACATTTTAACGCAGGGCAGCTTGTGGCGAGCTGTTGGGGAGTAGCGACCCCACGTACCCGAGTGCTCCGGGGGGTCCTTAGGGAGGGATCATGGGTAAGAGTGTAAGGACCTCCGCCTCTGGCTTGCCTTAACCGGCCGTCCAGAGTGGAGTCGCGAGAGCTATATGCTCCAGGCGTGGAAGTGTTAAAGGGCATAACGCCGCGAGTACCCTCGGAGAAAGCGCAGCACACCTCTCGACACCCTGCAGTCCTCGGCACCGGTGTTGCCCCTAGCTAGGCCATTGCTCATATGTCGCTATTTATTTAACAGGGGCCCATCAGCGGAGGGCAAGTCACTGTCTGTCAGTGCCACGTAAGCCACGAGACACTTTTCCTGACAGGCGCCGTCATGTCTCAATCCATAACCCAGTATTTAGTCCATATTTCCACCGCCATAGCCCAGTAGAGTTAGATTCCATCAATCAACAATAGTCCTTGCATCTGGCGGGGGCTGTCTCTGCATGCGTCCCATGACACGGGCAGGGACAGCATCCGCTGGGTGTATACTTTGCCTTTCATTAAATTGTCGAAAAGGCCTCTACGCGTTGGCTCCGGCTCCGCGCACGCCTCCCAAAGGGCCGGGACACCATTGTCTCGTGTACGGGAAAGACATACAAATAATAATTGATTTATTTCCGGCATCAAAGGCCCATAGATAAATACCTTACAAACTAACATACATATCACATTACAAAATAAACTTAACAACTTAATAATGTCCTACTAGTGTTTTACTCTCTTCCAATAGCACTAAATCATAATAATGGAAGTGACATAGTGGCTAATGATTATCGACATTAGGATGTCAATCATAAGGACGAGTACGTAGTGAGTAAAACTGTTAATGTAAACAATAAGTATAATAGTATGAAAAATAATGAATTCATCATCTTTTTCTACATTTTTCAAGTCTCTTTAAGGTAAATTAAGTTGAACACTGTCAATTTTTATTACATAGCTCTTAACTTTACGCCCCGAAATTGGAACAAAGTCATCTGAGACCGTCATTTACAACCCCATCATTTCCAAATGTTTAAAAAAGTCACGGTGTAAATGACATTGATAGCATTTTTACCAGTTGTAAAGGACATCTAAATTCCATAATACATTGTTTACAGCTAGAACTGCCATCACAGGTTAAAGATACGGGCATTTCACATATTTTTCATATACATGTCGAAAGTATAGGTCGAGAAACCAAAATACTGTAGCCATTTTTTGTAAAATAAAACTGTTTTTTGCTTCTCCTCAAAACCAGCGTTTTGTCCTTTACGCTAATTGAACCCAATTAAAAGTATCGATAGTTTAGACCTTTACGATTACGTAAATTGCTTTTATTTCAGAATTTAGACACACATTTGTGGCAATAAATGCCAAAAATAAAGGCTAATCCCTATACAACCCCGCTCTTCTTTAAAAAATGTGCTATAATTAGATTTAAGGCAGGTCTTAAAGGACAAATAAAAGACTACTTGCCCTTTACAGCCCTGTTCAATTTATCAAATTACGGTATGTAAACAAGTATAATAATTTGAAGGCAGGTCGTAAAGGACGTGTAAAAGAATACATGCCCTTTACAACCTCCTTAATTCTATCAAATAATGGTGTAATCATTTTTTAAGCAGGTCGTAAAGGACGTGTAAAATAATACCTGGCCTTTACAACCTTATTCGGTTTATCAAATTACGGTATTATAATTTAAAAGCAGGTCGTAAAGGACAAGTAAAAGAAAACATGTCCTTAACGCCCACCTCGACTATGCGCTTATGGAAAGTAATCATGAGAAATGAAGGGCTTAAAGGACAACAAGAAAAAAATAGGTCATATACGACAGTATTCATATTTACCGGCGTACTTTACGATACACCTTTTAATTCGTATTTTATAACTTGACACTTACGTCCCTTAACCTGAGCTAGTTTTGCGAATACGATGAATAAAAACTGGGTCGTAAAGGCACTTTTTTTAAAGATATCGAAATTTTAACTACACAGAACGGTAGGGCTTGAAATTCTGAACAAAACTGTATATATAACTCATTTTCGCCAAAATGTCCTTTACGCCAATTGAACCCAAAGGTATCGATATTCAAATGCACGTAACTTTGTTAAAGAAACATCTGTTGAGAAGAAATGGAAGGGATGAGGGGAAAGGGAAGTCATCAAAAAGGAAAAAACCGGCAAGTGCGAGTCAGACTCACCCACCGAGGGTTCCGTACAAATACTTTAAATAAATACTATATTTTTAAGGTTCCGTACCAAAATGGTAAAAAAGGAACGCTTATAGTGCGACTCTCTCTGTCTGTCTTTCACAGCAAGATATCTCAGGATCTACTGATGCTATCGACTTGAAATTTGGAATAGTGTTAAGAACCGCTAACCCGAGCTTATTGTTTGTAAAAAAAAAATCTTCTAACGTTTTTACTTTTTTTTTAAAGGTGTCCGTATGGGTCTTTGAAAATTGAAAGTAGAGTTATTATACCGAGTGGGGTATCAAATGAAAGGGCTTGATTTAAAGAATAAAACAATGCTTTTGTTTTTTTTTAATACGTAGTTTTTGATTTATGGAGAAGAACGTTAAAAAAATACCATTCCCCCCCTATTATCTTCGAAGTTACTCAATAGAAAAATCTGTAATAATTACCAATTATTAATGTCGTCTTAAATATACAGGAAAAATATAACGGTTTTCCTAACTTGCACCGTTTTTGAGAAATTTGAAAAAAACCTAACACATATTTATTTGCTCCTACTTAACTAATCGTCATATAGATTTTCTTGAACTATTCATGTATCTACTTATGAGTTTGTACGAAACCCTCGGTGCGCGAGTCCGACTCGCACTTGACCGGTTTTTATTTATGATTTAATTACAAAATCATTTATTGTTAAGGGTTTATTGAAGTCTAGTTTGACAGTTCTTTCAACAAAAAAAAAAAATAACCCCGCCCTTGCCCCGCGCGCGTAACTGCGGTCTACCCGCTACCACGAACGCTGAAAAGGGTTGGGTACGAAACGTCGGGACTTAAAATGTAGTAATGTACGCGATTTAATCCGTTTAAGTTGTTTTATTACAATTAGTGATAATCGAAACCGAAACAATAATTAATAATGTTAAGAAAGATATACAGATTAGGAAATTAACGGTGGGTAAATTAACATACGTCTGAAATGGCCTCGCCTAATGTGAGCTAAGATTTAAGAATATAATTTATGAATTCATCTTGTTTACTTGGAAACCGGTATTTAATCCTCATATGAGTATTTCTAAAAATAAATGTATTTACTTGTTTAAAAAGCAAGAATCGCAGCCGCGCTAAACGATTCATACTTCTCGTTTTCTTTTTAGGGTTCCGTAGCCAAAATGGCAAAAACGGAACCCTTATAGTTTCGTCATGTCCGTCCGTCCGTCCGTCCGTCCGTATGTCACAGGCATTTTACTCAAAAACTACACGATGGATATTGATGAAATTTGGAATATAGGTGTCTTGTATGAGCCGCTACTTAGTTTGGTAGTTAAATAACTAAAATAATTATTTTTAGGGGGGGGGGGGCACTCCATACATGTTACAGAACCTAAAAAAAAATTTCAGAAAATATCAACGTGTGCTACATAGTTTGACAGCTCCTTCAAAAACATTTTAAGGTTCTTAAGTAATGTTTTTGATTAAGTGAATACCTTTGGAAATAATCGCTCCGAAAGTTGTGAAAATTGTGTCCCCCCCCCCCTCTATCTTCTAAACCGTGTGTCCGAAAAAAAAAATAGCAAAGATAACGCTTAATTAATACTTTCAACGAAAATTATTTTCAACAAGATCGGATTAACCGTTTTTGAGTTATTGCCGATAAACTGCGCTTCTCAACAAAAGGACGTAATTGCTATGAAGATACGCTCTTTAGTTGTTGTACGTTTTTTTACATCGTATTTATTACCTTATAGTTATTTCCCTTATAGTTACGGCTATGGGACCCTACACTGAGCATGGTCCGACATGCTTTTGGCCAGTTATTTACTTCCACGAGACGTCGTGACCCAGTCGCACTTCTTTTCCTTTCCTCTTTTCTTTTTTAGGGTTCCGTACCTTAAAAGGAAAAACGGAACCATTAAGAGTACTTTGTTGTCCGTTTGTCTGTCTGTCTGTCTGTCCGTCTGTCAAGACCCCTTATCTCGGGAACACGTGGAGGTACTAAGTTGAAATTAAAACCATATACTCAGATCTGTGGTCCCTTGCAGCTGTGAAAAAATCAAACTTATTAGTTAACATGAAAGAAGGATATAGTGGTTTATTACGCAAAAAACGTACATTTCAACTCTCTCAAGGAAACCAAAATTTATAGAGTACCGGGTTCCGTCGACTTACAACTATGAAATTTGGCAAGTAATACCATCTTATACTACAAGTATAGGGAAAAATCTGAAAAGTATATATTTTTACCCGACTGCGGCGAAGCCCAAAGGAGGGTTATGTGTTTGACCTGTATGTATGTATGTCCGTTCCTGTGTCCGCTCGTAACTACTCAACGGCACATCCGATTTTGATAAATGATACATCATTAGATTCGTCTTGATGGTGCGAGTGTCACTGGGTATGAAGTTTGTTAAAATAAACAAAATGGCGGATTTTATGCAGTTTCAAAATGCACCGCGGTCGGGTTTTTTTTAGTAAAAATGTGGTTAATTTAAATCATTAAAAAATAGGCTTTACTGAGGGAATGAAAGTTTATAGAATACTTTAATACCTAGGTACAAATTTGTACGGGACCCTCGGTGGGCGAGTCCGACTCGCACTTGTCCAGATTTTCTTCCCTCTTCCACCGTTGAGTCCCAGTCCTTGCAAGTCACCGTAAAACTTTTACAAGAATTAACATTCACTTGGTTGAATTTGTAGTTCTTAATTAGGGAAGGTGGAATTAGCCAAGTTTGTTAGTTCTTAATGGAAAGGGGATATTTTATTCATACGAGGGACTTGGCAAACTCCGTGTTGTGTGTAGTTATAAATATAACGGAACTTACTCGTCGAGTTTGTTGGAATTAATAGCTCTTATCAAGTTGGGCATGAATATATGGTATCTTAGAGTATGTTTCATCGGCAAACTCACGTGAAAGGCCTGATTACCTTTTCCATAGTGAAATTCTTCACAGTTTCTGATAATATTGGTACGGCCTAGACTGCGACCAAACCGCTACTTAAAAAACGTTGACTTGTGACGCGCAGCTTCAAACCGGTCCTTAAAATAAATAGTGTTCATTGTACTATCCATGCGTATTTTGAGTAGGGAATGCAATAAAATATAGAAAACGAAGGACTTTTCTAATGATTTTGAGAGCTGTATTTCACCTCGCTTACTTGAGTAAATATTTTTAAACTACAAATATGAGTGCCCTCGCATTCATAGGAAGCAAAAAAATTACGTATAGGATTTTAAAACCTATTCTAAAAACATCAGTTCCGTAACGTCTGCATATTTTTGAAGTGTACAAACACAAATATTTATATCCCCAGGAACTGATTTATCCTCAAACTAATGGAACGACAGAGCAGGTAACAGACGGAAATACAAAAAGGTCCCTAAATAGAAACGGACCAATAGGGGGCAGTAAATAAGGGAGGTTGACCTGGGTGCCATAAATTCGGGTTAAGCGAGCTAATGCCTTGGCGGTTGATCGTGAAATAATGCTGTGATAGTGTGAATTACCATTCTAGTACTGTACGGCGACTCACAACTTCTCGCTTCTAATATAACTTGATCCGTGAACTTGTAATAATAGTCCGTAATCGGGGATCAAAATAGGATACCGGATCACTTAACATCACTTTACGAATAGTAATAAAATAATTTATTTCTCCCTCAAGGGCTCTTGTACAAGTCTGATTCTATACTTTTCTTTTGGCGCTTCGGGTAGTGACATTCTGGTGAGAAGCGCCGGAAGAAACTCACCAGTTTCTCTTTTTAAATTTTTAAGTATAACAACAATTATGACTGGGCCGGAAATCCAGAGGTACCGGGTTCGGTTCCCGGTCTGGACCACAGGTGAGTAGCATTTAATTTTTCTATGTACTTTGATTTCTTGTATCTATATTTGTAACTTAAAAATGTGGTGTTATTAACCTGCATTAAAAAACAAATAACGAAACATCATGTTTCTTTCATATGTAGTAACAATTATGACGTTATTACATATGATTTCATTAATACGTTACCTTAAACTTAAAACCACATTTTTAGGGATGTAAAGGTAGTAATAGTAAATAAATAAACTTGTAAAATTAATGGAGATATTAAGAGTCTCCGTTGTAAAATATTATTTTTTTGAGGCACAAAGGATCTCCAAACATCAAAACATAAAATGGAAATGTTAACTAAAATATCTTACAGTTTAAAAATTCTGCAACTCATATGATATAACTTAACATATAAATCAAAATTTAATTAAAACCATTTTTTTCTTAGAGATGTACTCGTATATGGTCTTTAAGTGTCAGTACAAAAACAGAAAAAACACAATTAATTAATCTAATTGACATTATTTTTAATATGTAATGTATGTAGGAAATTTGTAATGATGAGAATGAATAAACTTGTCGACACGACGTTAATGGACCACAGCTTGAGCTTGGATAATGAACTATTATTATAACTAACTAGTAATACACGGATAAAAAATATTAGAGGCGGGATTGGCGAGGTCCTAAATTACCCTACTGTAATTATCGTTTGAACCCAAGCTTCGAGAGAAGACAGCAATAATCTACTCCAGATTATTCAAATCATCGTCATACATAGGCGAAATAAAATCAATAAATCTGATCAATGTATGCCAAACAAAAATGTTTGTAAGATTTACATATGATTTCTTTGGAACCGGGTTTCACTTGCGGGATATAGCTCATAATGGACGGTTTTTAGTTTTTTTTTAAACTTTATCTAATACCAAATTTCATAAAATCGTTAAAAAAGCCGTTTCCGAGAAACCGGTGATACACAATTGATTATTTAATGGAATAGGATTACGTAAGAAATTCGCAGACAGAAAAATATCAAGTTCGTTTTGTTGTCCATTTGGGTTGGCATCCTACCGACTGCGCCATGATTACCTACAACAAAAGTAGTTTATCACGTACATAATTCGATTCGCGCTTAGTTCCCAAACTAAGTTTACAACTTTAAAACATATCTACAACTCCGCGAACATTCTCTGTTAACGATTCTACGGACTAAAACGAAATTCCAAGCGCCGATTAAAATTCGCGCCACAAATTCGTGATAAAACTGCATCCGCCATCTTGCATTCCTCCGGAACGTGTAAAATTGGGAGCCAGTGTCTAGAACACCTGAATTTGGTTCCTCGGCTAAGGCGCTTAGGTCCTTGTCTGTTCTGGGTAAAATTCAACGCTGCCCCGTTGCCCGCCCGTTAGAGGCATGTGACAAACGCATAACCTCCTTTGACGGGCGCGGTGCTCGTGTCGGCGTCCCAGTAAAGGCACGACCAAAATGCTAGAGTTTTGGTTGACGGCGTCAGAACTTTTGACAGACGTTAAGCGCTCACAAATGCTTAAGTACGAATCGCTGGCACTTGAACTGATAGATAAACTATGCTGCACACTTGAATTTAACACTTATTTCTGATGCTGTCAACTTTGTAGGCGGAAATGAAATAAATCAAATGTCTCTTTCTTTCTTTGCCGTAGTTGGGCAAAACTTACTGGCGTTAAAACCGGGGATATAATTTGTACACTAAATTCCATGGAAATCGGTCTGGCAGTTTTGCGTGATAGCGAACAAACAAACAAAGGAAGAGACACACGAAAATTTCAGAATTTATACATTTTATTCCTTAAATCATTTACCCTCACTCAGTACTTTTTTGGAAAAATATTTAATGCGCGAATATAATTCTGGCTGCGTGTTTATTAAATGTACATAAAATATCGCAGATGATGAAGACTCAAACTTTAACCAAATGTAAACTGAGCTAAGTCTTTAAGAATTCGGAAATCCCGATTCCGATTAAGGGCTTAAAATTATTCAAGAATTCTCCCTAGATAAGTTTTAGTTGAATATTTCTATTTGAAACTCTAAAGTTGGAATTATAAAAGTGCCCGAGAAAGCAAATTGATGACTTAATTCTGTTCTTGCATAGAAATGTAATTGCCGCAATTCTGGATCCTGCCGTTTCGCCAAAATATTTTTGGTCAAATGTTTCATTTGCCAAATGTTTCATTTCCCAAACCTCCGAAACAAAAAAAAAAAACTCAGTGTATTTTGTTATGGTTTCATAGAATACAGTAGGTTAGGTAAGGTTTGTTTTATGAAAGTTCTGAAAAAATATGGTTTCGGAGAAAATTATTATTTGGGAAACGAAAAATTTGGCAAATGAAACATTTGACCAAAAATATTTTGGCGAAACGGCAGAGACCCCAATTTTCCTAACAAGATAGGATTCTAGTGTACGAAGTAGGACGATGAAAAACCAGTTTAAAACAGACAAAAAAGAAATGCTTTATTGAAAGTAAAAAATGACAAGTACCTATAATACCAAAGCCAAAAATAAAGATCGCAAGGTTTTATGGCCCACACAGTTCAGTGGTGTGTACCAGAAGTCGTGTCTTTCGTGGGATATTTTCATCACGTACAAAAAAACGTTACCGTCTGTAGTGACGTTAAAAATATCATGTCTCAGGCAGGACTCAAACCTACGTCTCTGACAACTCTCCGGTTACAATTTTTCATGACAAAACCCCGACTTAGAATTTAAGGAATGTATTCGCAGAGGCCAAACGTCTCACAGTCGGGTGAGCTTGCCGCTTTGTGCCGCTGTCACCCCACTATCGCTTTGATAACGGCGGCCTTACAGGCAGCTGCGCCGGAAAGGTCAAGCGAGTTTCAGCCAAAACTGGCTTTTAGCTGAGTTACTTAGATTGTTACGGCATGTGAAATGCAAAATGTTTACTTATTCCTATTCTTTCCCCTCAGTTTTGAAACAAGGCAATACGACAATAGGTACGATGCTCTGCAAAATCGATTGGATGTAATAAATCGGTCACGGGCGAGTCGAATTTTGTACCTACAAGAGGATATTTCCGAAAATATTTATTTTGTTTTAATCTCATATTTAGCACACCCAATACACACTTTTGAAATTTTTAAATAACTGTCTGTTTCAAAAGGAATAGTCCTTTGAGTTAGTTCACAACTTCTCTGTCAATCTTGTCCATAATATAATGTAATCTGTGAACTAACAATAACAGTTCGCAATCGGAGGTTGTCCTGCTGTGATCCGACAAATTCGAAGCGACGACGACGTCGAATCTGACTCCCAATTACTAACTGTTATTACTTAGTTCACCGATTAAATTATATTAATGTTGAAATTTGCTACACTTGATGAATATTGAAGATGATGATCGCTGTTCGCTCATCAAGCAGTTAGGACTCCCTGCCAGGACTAATCTATCCCAAGCACGGATCGCAGAAAGGGTATGAATGAATGACCGATTGATCCTTTGACTGATTGGCTTAGTGAATGAAAGGTGTCAGCCATTGACATATACAAAGGACAGGACTGAGCGAGCGCGCAGAGGTTTCAACGCTTTGGCGGTAAAAATACCGCCAAATCAGTGCCAGTCGACAGTGCGACACGCGGCGAGTGCACTGCGCAGCTCTGGTCTTTATAGCTGCATGTTTTGTTACGGGGAAAATAGATCCGAACTGTTCGGATGGGCCTATCCTTACTTTTGAAATCATTGGTGTTAGCATATCTATACTATGCTCTGATTGGGCGATTATTGATTGATTGGCCGCCATCGAACGAGATGGCGCCACGAGTCTCAAATAAACCTTTCAGGGCAGTATTAGTAAAAATGAATTACACAAAACCATGTCAATTTGCGTTAATGTACGTTTGCGGTAACGTATATGTTTAGATCCATCACAAAGTAATTAAATAACGTTATATTCAATGCACTCATCATTTTTCCTATTTCAACACGAACACACATTGTACCAACAAAATAAAACGAGTATTTATTTGACATGCTATGAAATATTTTTCTAAACACACGCTGCCAGAGGGTTTTATGGAAACATTAATAATTCGCACACATTTTATTCGGTAAATGGAACAAAAAATAACTCTCCAATTTGGTGGAAATGTTTGCGGGTCGAAGTAATATAACATTTATTATTAGTGACAATGATCACTGCTTCTGAAACTATCAAATACTCACATTTTAGCGGAAAATTGCGCTTTACTGGAGAAGCTACGAAATTGCTTTTGTAAATTGATATTATTGTTTTTGGATTTTGGAGTATGCGCAGAAATCAGACGAGTTGATTCCACTATCGTTTCATCAAAGGATCAGGCAGGTTTTTAACATGGGCTGCCATAGAATACCCAAGATCGCGCGGTTGTTCACCAATAAGATGGACCAATCAAGTGAAAGAGTCGTCGTCCTCCAAATTCTACACAGTTGTAAGAGACGCACTAGACAGAAACCGTTGGAGGTAGAACAACCGCTCCAGATGCAACCCTGATGCTGACCATGATCCTCAGACATGAGGGACCGACCCTAAAAAAAGAGAGCCAAAGAATGGAAATCACTACCATCCGACACTTAGGACTCTTTAAGACAACAGTGAATAGATTGCTGCTGAATCGGCGAGCTACATATTCGGCCTCGTAGTAGCTTACCATCAGGCAATATGCCGTGGTCACTCGCAGGTAAGTTTCTTCAAAAGTTCGTGTGGAGAGTCAATGCTCATCAGTAGCGTGGTGTAAAACATATCCTTGGGTAAGCCGGTGGAGATTTGGCGTTCATTTTCCTTAAAAGCTGTATATAGAAATAAGGTGCGCAAAATGCCTGATATTAGGCAAGCCGGTAGGAATCGAGTTCTTTGGACGCCACGCTACTGATGCTCATATGTATAGACGTTCTAGATTTTTCTGAGGGACTTGTTTTATTTATCTCATAATGACTCCCATGTACAGTTATAAGCTAAATTTTTAGTGGGGTTCAGTACGGGCCTTCGAAATAAAACCAAAGCGTTCATGCAGCTTGTCTTGTACTTAGTTTAGGGTCGGGACCCTTAGATCCACCCCACATTTATCTTACTAAATTAAATTATACTTAGCTAATAACCAGGGTCCAGTTCAACACGGTGACTGCAATTGGCCGATAGTTTCCTTTACTACCGCGGATTAAATTATTCCCCTTAATAATGAGAACCATCCGATACCTGCTCACAAAGTCCTACGACAATCGCCTAGGGGTCTGCCGCGCGCCTGGCCCGGCTTAATCGCTCATGGCCGATAGGCGAGCGGAACACAATCCGCTGCAGGCCTGCCGCGCGCCCTGCTCAGCTGAGGCGCTCGTGCTCGACGCAGCTCGACACGGCGAGCGAGAGGCGTGCGAATGCCGGTTGACCTCAGGCACAAGAACCGAGGCGTAGCCCGGACCGCTGGTGGCCAGGTCCAAGCTCAATACTACAGCCAAAACTAAGCACCCCTTACAAAACGAAATCAAACGCTAGAGACGTCATCGTCATCAGCGGTTAACTCACCGTGGAAGAAAATCGGCCCAGCTTATATCACCGCTCGCCGTCACTCCGTCAATTCCACGCGGGTGCTTTAGACGCCAAGCGCCTCCAACAACTACAACAGCTGAAAACATGGAGAATATGGAGAAAAATTGCTCGCAATGAATCTGCCATGAAATGGCCATAAGATTTCCATATGAAGAGCTCATCACAATGTGAAAGAAACTAGACTTTATCGGCGTGGTCAAGTGATTCCGCGAGCTTTCTATCAAGAGCTCCAGATCATCCTCCTCCCCGAGCGTATTTTTTTTCTCTCCGGCTTCCAACATTTTAGCCTACTCAAGTTAACATGGGTAAAATCGGTGCAAGCGATACAATTTTAAAACTACGAAGAAAATTAACTAACGAACCCTAATTTTAGTTGAATTCCTATTTCATTAGAATAGGGACGAAAACACACGTCGCCCTACGATTACGATGTATCTAACTGTTAAAACGCGCTGCTCAAACAAGCGCCCGTCAAAAGTGAGTGTTACTGACATCTCTTACACAGTACAGAGTCTAAAAGTGAAAGGAAACTTGACATAACAAAAGCATTTCACAAAAAACTTTAAGTTAAGAATAAAGCAGCACAAAAGCTGTATAAGGGCTCTTATATAGCTTGCATGCTTTTTGGGAAGGGTATAGAACAAGCTATTGACGAGGCGCAGGAAAGGGGCATAAGCTTGTTGCATTATAATATAACCTTTTCTGAACGGACTTAAACAAATTTTTAAACAAATAACATTCAACGTTACAAAATCGACCAACTGACCGAATGAAGAATACCAAAAATGGCGTTCAAAGAAATTGACCGACTGAAAAGATAACTGACTCTTAAAAATGACCAACTCCTAAAAATAGAGCAACTGAAATCATGCAGCAAACGTATTTAGAAACACCTCCCTCGCAAAAAGTGATTGAACGGATCTGAATAAAAAGTACATGGAAATTGTTAAAATTTAACGCAACACTTTTCTTCCAAACCGAAATGCGAAGATTGCCAATGTAACCCCTGGCATTTATTATGAGAGATTCGTCGTGATAATCGGCATCGGGCGATTTCTTTTAGGGTGCCACCCTACTTGCATCTCCCATCCCCAAAACACACCTTAAGTTAATAATCGTACAGTCCTAATTTAATTGGCGGTGACTACGTGAGACTTGCAATTCCACCTCTGATTCGAGCCGTATTTGCCGGACAATAAGGTTGATTTTTTATTGAATCAGCGATAAAGAGGTAACTGTGTCTGATGACGTGTGAAGGTGTGCTTTACTAACTTGGGAGCGACGCATCTGGCGCAGTGAAATATTGCTCGAAACACCAATGATAACATAGAGCTACCAGTGTCCAACGGCAGAACCGAAAGAGGGGTCTAGTTACGCTGGTCGGGCGTCTCAAAACTGTGACAACGCCGGTTTAAATTTTAAGTCGGATGAATAATTGTCGTAAACGGCCGGCTTGTGAGCAATTTGTGAGTTTTTAGGGTAATTTCTGTACTGTAAAAGAGAAACTCGGCAGCGCAATAATATAACGAATGCTCGGACAACGTTTTAGTAATCAGAATGTGAAATGTTTTACTAAATTATCCGAGTTCGAGAAACTGTGCCATTGTGCTGAAACAATATTCATGCCGGTTCATATTTCATGATATTGAGAGTAAAGTTTGGAACATTTGCGCTAGCTGTGACGTAATCTGTCGGGATACCTACTACACTTTGTGTGGCCAACAAAGCCAGCCCTTTGATTTATTTTCTTGTCGAGGATGTACAGTACAGTGAAATTGCTGAAACTGCTCAAATAAGATCTTGAAAGAAATTACATGTAATGTGATGCAAGTTCACGTGCAAACAGTAACTTAAAGCTCAGTCGCAGCCCTTTCATTTTTGCACACTTTGCTGGATTCGCTTTGTACTGCCCACTTCTGTTCTCTAGAATATCTGTCTAGTCATGCAAGTCTGTTAAAATTTGCATCATATATTTTATGTCTGTTACATGTCTTGTTTTGCATGAACAACATTTTTGACAGTGCCAGGCAATGCCCACCTGCTCTTTAATAAATAAATACTGGGGACAATCTTAAGCAAATCAACCTATAGTCTGTCCTGTTAGGTATTTAAATAAAGGTAAACAAAAAACCAAGTGACAGTAGTATTGCGCCACAGATACAAAACGTTACTTTGATTGGCTGAATGAGCCGAGTCATGTGGTTTTTTTGTTTACCTTTATTTAAATACCTAAAAGGACAGACTACAGGCCTAGATTAAGCAATACTATGATGACGATATACATACTTATATAAATAAAGACATACCTAAATAGATAGAAAACATCCAAGGCTCAGGAACAAATACTCGTGTTGATCTAAAGATATTTCCCCTTGCCGGAATAAACACTGGACCTATAAGGTGGTGACATTCCCGCTAGGCTAAACGTGTCGTTAAAACCATAACTATTCTCATACGAGTAGATGCTCTTTAGATATCAGTGGCTCCATGACAAAAGGTGTTCTTTAATTCAACCTTTAACGCCAACCAGGAAAAAGAAGCTTGTACAAAAATCCCAAGAGCTCATAGCTCGTGTTAAAAATAAGGCTTTATCGTCATTTTGTCGATGACATCGGTCCGCGGCCTCGCGCCGCTCGCAACGCGCTCCGTAAATCAGAGGCGTGGGCTAAAATGACACGGAACACGCTGTCCACTCACTAACTACAGGGTGATCTACGGGGCACGTAGCTGGGCATTTATTTTCTACTAGAAATTTTGTCTGTGAGGACAATAAATGTGACATTCCGCGGGTACGCGGGTATGGATATTGTGGCTTGAGTCCTTCTATCTTGATGTCCTGTAGTAACGGAATCAGATACGACAGACGCTATCCATAAGGTACCTTTACCTGAGCAACGTCATAAATGTGTTTGGTGCCTTTGTGCATCGTGTTAGATAGAAAAACGATACCGACCTCCAGAAAATCTGAGGTTTTCCTATATGTATACCATATTATTCAGAATAGTGGTCATTTTTTCGGAACAGTTTGTTGCGGATGTATTACCGCCCTTCTCTTATGTATAGGTTGATTCGAAAGAGTATGAAGGAAGCACACGGTACACACAATCCGCGCTAGGAGAATTCCATAAAAACATGTACTTTTTGTCGCATACATAACGCTATGGTAGCTACCCTAATGAAACTTATTACCTGCTAAGAAACACTACCAATCTTAAAGCCAAGTTATGATATTACCATTCCGATGAGACTCCAGGAGGGTAAAGCTGCAGCAGATTTGCTCGAAAGCAGGAAAGCAGTTCTTAAGGTGGGATGGCGACGCATCGTAAAGCGTGCCACCAATACTGAAATGACGACCGCAACCACTCGTCAAGAATGATACCGACGAAGAAGAACCACCAGCTACGAAACGACTTTTTTTTTTTTTTTTTTTTTATTAGCCTGTTTGTATGTCCCACTGCTGGGCAAAGGCCTCCCCTTTTTTCAGCGACGAAACGACTTAATACCACCTAATTGCTGGCTTCCGCACTGTCTTTGGAAGACACCTCAGTAACGCAGATAATTATTAATATACGCACTTGGCACTCTTTACGCGATCGAATCAATGAGGAATCAGTATAAGGTAACCGACATATCTGCTAGAGTTAGCAAGTTAAAATGGCAATTGGCTGGGCATATAGCTCGAAGAACTGATGGCCGATGGGGATGGTAAAGGTTTTCGATAGCCCTCCACAAGATGGTCTAATGACGTGTAGGCTTATGATGCTACGCTTTGTCGCGCGATAAATAAATTATAAAGCATCCGTCAAGTTCTGACAAATAGTGTGTGAGAGTGACGGATGCTTTATCATTTATTTATCGCGTGACAAAGCGTAGCATCATAAGCCTACTGGTTAGGATCGCCGGAAGTCGATGGAAGTAGGAAGCCTGTAATCGTTTGTTGTAGAAGTACTTAGGGGAGACCTATGTTCAGCAGTGGACGTATCAAAGTTGTTATGATGATGATGACGCTCTTGGCTCCTGTCTCCATTTTAACCGCATCCGTGCCGTCACGGTCCGGTGCGGTTCGGTTGGCCGGGCGGTAAATCAGCGTTGTGTGGATGTGAAATCGCATGGAACCGTATATTTCCCCGGCGACCAGTAATTGTGATTTGCGAGGCGTTGCTTTAAAATTATTCGCTGAATGTTGTTGTCAGGACATTTCAATGGAACCTTTAAATGGTGCCTACGGAGTGTTCTATATAAGTAGTATCATATTGTATGTGTGTACATCTTTGAAATGCATATAGTATAGTACGTAAGTTATGCCTATGTAGGTAGTAAAACACACTGTTAACTGTACTTTTGTACACAAATGTCAACTTTATCGTGTAATAAAATAGTTGCAGATGGGGACTATGGGGTTTTGAAGTAATACTCCTTCATGATGACAGTTGTTGTATTCTGCCGTCCTCAAACTAAAAGGCCGCTAGTTTGTATGTAACTTCATACAATCTAGCGGCCTTTTAGTTTGAGGACGGCAGTATTCAGTACAAGACAATATCCCAAGACAAGACAAAGACGACGCCCAGTCTTAAAGCTAGTTACATCTATTTATAATATAATTATGCTTACTGGCTATTACCCAAATCCGTGCGTCACATGTCATAAACAGTAACGAAGAGTTACTGTTAATCATCACATTACTTACAATCGCAACATGTTAAGTCTATGTGTGGTCAGTTTACAGTGGCTTTGTACGAAGCTAGAGGTCTCAGGTTTAAATCCTGGTATTTGTGTAATAAAAAAATTAAAAACTATTCATTTACGTTTAATTATTTATTTATTTTTAACTCTCCCAATTACTTTTTTGAAAATATATTCAATGTACAAAAACAATCTTTCTACAATTTTATTATAATTATGTATAGATAAGCAAATTCAAACAAAGCTATTTAATAACTAATGCACGAGTTACTTTAGTTCAGCGGTCAGTAACCTTTTAGCAGCCAAGGGCCACATAGTAAAAGCAGGAGAACCGAGGAGGGTGGTAGGGTAGAAGCAGGAGGTCCTGGGTTCGAATCCCGGTAAGGGCATTTATTTGTGTGATGAGCACGAATATTTGTTCCTGAGTCATGGTTGTTTTCCATGTATTTAAGTATTTGTATCTATTAAATATATCGTCGTCGTCTAGTATCCATAACACAAGCCTTATTGAGCTTACTATGGGGCTAGTTCGATTTGTGTCAGATTGTCCCCTAATATTTATTTATTTATTATAGTAGCAAACGAAATTGCCGCGGGCCGCACTTTGTTAATAATGTGTGATTTTATACAATTCTGGACATAGCGACCTATATATACGAAATTGCCAGGGAGGCTCGCGGGCCGCAGGTTGCCGACCGCTGCTTTAGTTCATAGTCTGTTAATTCATAAAAAAAACAATTTTATAGTAATTATTAAGGTCTCTCTCTGCCCACTACACCGTATCATACCATGACCGTACTATGAACGTATCAGACACGGTATGACAAATGCCAGTCGGTGACGGAACGTGCTAATGGGCATAGTCTCATACTTTTCAATACAAAGAATATTGATTTTGCCTGACACGTTCATAGTACGGTCTTGGTATGACCCAGTATAATAAGCAGAGACCTATATGTGCAACGTTATCTTAACCAAATAGTTTAGTATACGCGACTACGATCCGTTCAGCTAAAATAATATGCGAATATCAATTACCTTTCGTTATCCACCTTTTAAATTCAAAGCTTCCTTTCGAAGTACCTAGAACTTCTTTTCATTTAATTATCTCTTCGTAAGTTTCATGAAATAAAAGCTGTGCAATAAGGAGCTTTTACAGGAAGGCTACAATTTCCTGTCCACTGTGCCGAGATCACGCTGAGCTTCCATATTGAATGTTGAACACCGAGCTTTGGAGCTTAAGACTCCTTAGACGTAAAAACGCTCATCGTCATACGTTTTTTTTTCTTTTCACAGAGATTATGTTCCTTAAAGCACACTGTAAGTACGTGTATTTTTTTATATTTCATAAAAATATATTGAGTGGAGTCATACAAATCTACAAAGTAGGAGAAAAAAAATATTTTTAATTATATATTCCTTAGCAATAAAATCAAATAAAAACACATAAATTTCATTACCTATTTAGACTTATTTTTATTAAGGTAAGTTGGAGCAAGTGCCCTGACGGAGTAAGCGCGCCTAGCATAAAAATGTCGAAAAGTACAGATATCTTACTACAAATGACATTTTATAACCACTCCGTTTTAATAAATAAAGGAGTCTTTATATTGTATCCTGTACACTTCTAAATTATATGTCATACTGGGACAGGTTGCACAGGGCGTCCAACTGAATGTTTTTGTGTTGTAGTTATCGCATTATTATACTAACATAGGGTAGGATTTAGTGTTACTAATCATTTTACAGAATTTTTATTTCTGAAATAAATTATTTAATTTGATTAAACAATACAATACTAAACTCTTTATTGTGCACCAAAACAAATGATCACAAAAGCTTACATCTAAAATTATTTTCCTATTAAGGCTTATTTTAATTATATTTTCACATTGAGTTTTAGGTCAAGAAGATTTTACACTACAATTTCCTATCCACATGATCGCAGTCGCCGGCACGGCTTGGATTACCGAGCTTTCATATTGAATGTTGAACACCGAGCTTTGGAGCTTAATAGTACATTAGAAACGCCCTTTGTTTTACGCTATTTTATCTGTCTTCCAACATGCGTACGTGATATTGTTTAATGTTTACTTTCTTTTACCGAGGCCATGTGGTCTAAAAGCAAAAATTGTATAATTTTTTTATATTATAAGTACCTCTCTAAAAATTTAGTTATAAATTAAATGTAACGTATTAATTAAATCATATGTAATAATGTTATATTTCATATTTTTTAAAAGAGAAACTGGTGAGTTTCTTCCTGAGCTTCTTCTCACCAGAAGGTCTACCCGAAGCGCTAAAAGAAAGAAATAGAATCAGACTTATAAAATTGCCTTTAAAGGCCTACTTGCAGAAATAAATTGTTTTATTTTTTTCTATTTTATTTATTTCATAGAAAAATATTGAGTGAACGGTTATTTTTGTTTTATATTTCTCTTTACTTAATAAAATCAAAAGCTAGCTCAGTTACATGAATGACTCATGTGTGTGACAAAGACAAAGAGTGAGACAAGGTTTTTTAAATCTTCAATTTAAGCATAGTACATGCACCTATGATCGTCAGAGTCTGCTACCGATCATATACTTCCATCAGCAGAACTTCAAAAATTACAACTAACCTAACTAGACTTCGTGTCATTTAACTACATACGTTTATGTAAGATATGTTTTAAGAAGCTTTTACAGGAGAAGATAATTTCCTGTCCACTGTCATCGCCGGCACGGCTTGGATTAGGTACCAAGCTTTGAGCTTGAAGCTCGAGACATCAGCCTGAAATATCTTGCTTCGGGTCCTGCTGTGTTTGATAGATACGCAGAAACCGCATACTGTTGTTACTTTATCTTCCCCTTCCTTGTTTTAGACTTACAATAAAATTAATAACTAGCTGTGCCCCGCGGTATTACCCGCGATTTAAACGTAGCCTATGTGTTAATCCAGGGTGTCAGCTAACTCCATACTAAATTTTATTAAAATCGCTCTAGCCGTTTGGACGTGAAGAAGTAACAAACATACACACTCACAAACTTTCCCCTTTATAATATTAGTGAGACTAGCATTTGCCCGTGGCTTCTCGCGCGTTTGTCCCGTTATTGTCCCAAGGGAACTACTTACCGTGATATAGAGTATACTATGTCCAATCCAGGACTTCTTCTACTTGCATGCTCAGCTCAATCCATTCAGTGGTTACCCCGTTATTGAGTAACAAACATCTAAACACCCAAACATCTTCTCAAACTTTCGCATTTATAATATTAGTACGATTGTAAGATAGGATACAGTTTACTAAATTGACAGTATTTTATCACCTTACATTTTTAATTTTATGCATATATTTTAATTTATTACGAAAATAAAGCTGTTTAACCTTTCCATGGCGTCTTGGATTCGAAACTCTTTCCTTGACTGACTTCAAAAAAGCAGGAATATTCATTCAATTTCATTCATTTACTTAAAAAGTATTTTAAGTAAATGAATGATAGTGGAAAGTTTTCCTCTACAAGTTAATTAGTGCGTGTCTTTAGTACCTCGATATTTACTACATATAGGTTATGATTTGTTCTCCTCTTTAAATTTTCGTATTTGCGTAAAGTTGGCTTAACACTGGCTGTTAAATATTAGCATAATCAAATAGATAGGTACTACACTAATTGATGCACATTCATTTCTATGTATAACGCTTAGTGATTAAGTTACAGTGTATGAGTGTAAGCGTAGATGATATTGTATGTCTATCAAAACATGTCTTAGTGAGAGCTGTTAAAGAAATAAGTGCATATTTCTAACTTTAGTGCTTAAAATAATCAACCACCTTTGAACACTTGTTTCTGTTTGTTCTCCAATAAATAAAAAAAAATAAAAAAATCATGTTATCGTAAAACTGTATCTCATGTTTAAATTTACATAATAATATCCTGTCCACTCATCGCCGGCACGGCTTGGGTTATCAAGCTTTGATATCGGATGTTGAGCAACGAGCTTTGAGCTTTAAGCTCGAGACGTCAGGCTGAAATCTTGCTTCGGTGCCTGCTCTGCCCGATAGAAACGCATAAACCGTATACTGTTAGTTTTTCCTGCGGTATCAAATTGTAGGGTTGATAAAAATGCTGTCTGAAGTATCAACCTTTTTATTCTAGGTTTGAGCCCAAATAACTGGTTTTGAGCCAAAGTAACTCGGGTAATGACCAGAGGAGCACGTGCACGCTTATTTACCTTCTCGGTCTTTATTTTTTTTGAGTCATACCCGTCGCCAGGATCCACGCTCCACGCGTGGTAATCTCGTGATTGTACGACACCTCCCTTGGCGTTGCAACCCCACCACCTTATTTTAGTGCCTAATGCTGAAATTGTTTGTGTATTTTGCCTAAACTTGGTTTTTCAGACTTACTCAAAGCGCATCATTGAGAAGAAGCGCCGGAAGAAACTCACCAGTTTCTCTTTTCAAAAATATTAAGTATCATGACATGAATACATTACATTAAACTTAAAACTACATTTTTAGAGATGTAAACCATTTTTAAAATTCTTATAGGTACGTCTTCGATTTTCAATCCATCTACGACGTTGAGTTGATTTTTGCATGTACAATTTATGTTAAATCTTATGGTGGTTTTGTGTCGTAAAAAAGTGCACATTAACGGTTTTCTAAATAACAATTTATGAATAGATTTTCTATCATCGGAAAGCCGGAGATGCAGGTTCGAATCCTGCCCGAGTTATACAATTTTTCAACTTTTCTTTTCTTATATAATAATATAAATATACTGGTAGTCGTTGATGCTATTATAATATAGTCTATTTCTCGACGTGAAACATATGTTGCCATTTTGTATTTCGACGTTTGAATGTCCTTTACACCTCCAAAACGTAATGTTTTTGACAACGGAGACTCCTTACATCTCCATTAATTTTAGTCTATGTTTGCTTATTTTCTATAAGTATACCTACTCGTATTTATTTTATAGTGTTTTGACGCCTAGAGTCCCTTTACATCTCTAAAAATGTACTTTTAAGTTTTGGTGGTTTTTTGGACCTAATGCATCCGGAGAATATAATCATCTTTTGGTAAAAAAAACTGTGCCCAGTTATTTTCTTGTTGCATTTTAATAATATCATTTTATGTAATTATGTCACAATTTTTGTAATGTTTTTGAAAAGAGAAACTGGTGAGCTTCTTTCGGCGATTCTTCTCACCAGAAGGTCATTTACCGAAGCGCCAAAAGAAAAGAAAAGAATCAGACATGTAAAAGTGCCCTTGAGGCCTACTTGCAGAAATAAATGAGTTTGAGTTTATAAAAAAATCATACAAGTATAATTTGTATGGCAACTTTATAATATTTATTAAAGTTACAAAGACGCATTTTATATAATTTCCCGAAAATTCCACAGGATATTGCTTTATTAATGAGAACCATGGAACCAAGCCTAAATGTGTTACTTAAATTGCATATAGGCCTGTATCTTTATTATACATCAATTTACATTTATTGTAGCTCCATTTCAACATCACGTTTATCATTTACGTAATTTGTTCAAAGAAATAAACTAGGTGTGCGATGTACTCGGTTTTTAAATGTAAACTTGATTTATTGATATATGTGTGCACACTTATCGACTACGAACTTGAAACTGAACGTATTACCTAAGTTATATAAAATAATGCTGATGAGGCTATGACGCGTGTGCGATGTACTCGTACACTAGGTTATTCGAATATTCTGTATTTCCAAGTTGTAATATTGTTCTGGTGCTCTCTGAGGCTCTGTATTTATCATTGTTTATTTTTAATGTGACGACTCGCAGATGAAATAAGAACCGAGTTTGAGAAATTACCTGGAACGAGTTTGCGATGTTTTGTACAGTCAGCATCGAATAGTAATGGTGAAATTACTAGCATAGATGCATTCTGTCTTAGCTTTCACGATTGGCAACGCATTTGTAATATTAAGATTGCAAATGTCAATGCGCCTCAGAAGTCACTTACCATCAGGTGACCTGTGTGGTCATGGGAAAGGCAAACGCCTTTCCCATGACTAGAGATCGGACAAATTTGCGTCATCGCTCCTAAAAATTGTGGACATGACTCCAAAATATAATCAAATAATTAATTTCTTACCTGAGATTTAATTTTGATAGTCAAAAAATACACAGGTTTGTTACAATGTACATTTATTAAAGAAAACAATCGATGACGCAAATTTGTCCGATCTCTGCCCATAACTCAAAAATGTCTGTAACGGGTGGATTTTCGGCCGCGACATTTGTATGCCAAACTAAATGTATGGCATACAAATGTCGCGGCCGAAAATTCACCCTAACATTCCCCTGTCGCACCCATAACGCATTGGTTTCATGACGCATTGTTTTTTTTACTGTAATGTCATGTTAACATGTATTAATAAATAAATAAATAACAAAGTATAAAGCCAGACTAGTCAAATTTCGGCCGTTAAGGAGCGCGCGATACGTATTCATAGTGGAGGCGCAGACAGAGCGATCCGTACTGGAGCATTCTCACGCATTCTTAAAACTTTGATTGTAGTGCGTTCGTTCACGGCGCGCACACATACAAGCGCGCGATGTACCATTTGTAGGTAGAAAAAAGCGATCGAAGGTCTAATCCTGTATTACTCAAGATTTTTTAGACATGGTCAAGCTTAGATAAAATGTTGAAAGTCGGTTTTCATTTTACAAAAGTTAGTACGAGTATTCATTTATTATTGGTTGTATTCATCTTTGTTTTTTATTTATTAGTAATAAAATAGTGTAGTAGTATTAGTAATAAGCAAATAAATAACTCAATAAATATTTCGGGACATCTTACATAAATCGATCATGTGCCAAACTATGGGTACAATATATAAATAAATACAAACATAGAAACAAGAACCATTAAAACAAGAGGACTGTCATTCTCCATGCTTTGGATCGTGCCCCGACCGCAAGGGGATATCCAGGCAAAAACTAGATGGCGCTAAAAAACTTAACACTTAACGATGTTATAATTGAACAAAGAAACAGTATAGTAACAATTAGTTCGTAATTCGTAAACAGCTAATAATAAACAAATTCTAACATTTAAATACTGTGTCACGCTTGCAAAGTTGAACTTATACCAAGCTTATACATAGATGGCGTTGTAAATATCGGGGAACAGCTTTTTGTATAGAGAATGACAGTCCTCATGTTTTAATGGTCCTTGATAGAAAACATCCATGGCGCTGGAGCATTGGCTTATATCTTCAACCGAATAATTTTCGATATAACCTATTAAGGCGATTAATTCTACGTAAATATCTTATATCGTACCGTAGAAAAGCACTACAATTCTGATGGCACTTCATTTGCCGAAATCGCTCCGACAATTTCGTCCATTACGAGTACAAAAAGAAAATTACTTAGTACATGTTCGGGCACGTAATGATTCTTTTTTTTTGAAGCCTAAGGGTTTCACGTGAAAATCTTATTAAAGCTAAAATTGTTTTCTTTCTATTCCTAAGTGGGAGAAATGATGTGGTATTAGAATATAATTGTAATGTAATTGCTTTAACATACTTGCTTTTTACCCGACTGCGCCGAGCCCAAAGGAGGGTTATGTGTTTGACCTGTATGTATGTATGTAAGTAAGTATGTATGTATGTATGGCCGTTCCCATGTCCGGTCGTTACTACTCAACGGCACAACTGATTTTGATAAATGATACATCATTAGATTCGTCTTGATGGCGCCAGTGTCACTGGGTATGAAGTTCGATATAAACAAAATTGCGGATTTTATGCACTTTTAAAGTGCACCGCGGTCGAGTTTTTTTAGTAAAATATTTAGCTATTGAGATTTGCAGGTAACGTAGTTTCGATTATAATTATGATTTTTCAGGGTTCCGTACCTCTAAAGGAAAAAATGGAACTCTTATAGGATCACTCGTGTGTCTGTCCGTCACAGCCAATTTGCTCCGAAAGTACTGGAGCGATTGAGTTGAAATTTGGTACATGTACGAGTATTAAAGTCAAAAACCCAAACACGGACATAAGTATCGGAAATATATGATGATAAACATGAGCGCCACTTTTGGGAGGTCAACTAAAAAAGTAAAAAAAAAGTTAGCAATCTATATTCTGACATACCAAATAAAGGACCTCACTCTGAGAATCTCAAATACTTTTGAAGTTATTTAAGAAAATAGGCAAAAATTCCCCCCCCCCCCCCTTACCTCCGAAACTATTAAACCTTAATAGGTTTACTTCTAATGAAGTATGTGCAATAAAGTATAATTGTGTTGTATTGTTTTGAACGTACGGAACCCTCTCCACGCGAGTCTAACTCGCACTTGTCCGTTTTTTTCAATAATTATGATGTTGTAAAAATGAAATGTTTATAATTGAAGATATTTTTTATTCTCCTGTAATGTGCTTTTCTGGGTCTGGCATACAATAAATTATAATTGCAGTGTATGGTATTGTATATTTTGAAAAAAAAAATTGAGATAGGGCATCACTTCCTCGCTCTCTGGTCTCTGTTTTGTGCAATATATATTTTGAGCGAGTTTTTTTTTTTCACTCCTGAACAGGTTTTAGGAAACGGAAACATTCGGAACATATTTCAATAACCTTTGATACAAGGATAATTGAGCGCTTCTAAAAGATATGTTACTTTTTACCCTGCTATGAGGTGCAAAAATAATGATTACAACTTCTTTACCTCCGCGGATGGAGTTGCAGGCATCGTTTCGTAGTAAATACAAGCACTTAAGAGTTATTTTATTCTTATCTTCAAATGTTATTATTTCTTGATGCGTTAAACGTGCTTTGTGGCTTATTTCTACTTTAGAGTCTTAAATCAAAAACTAAATGGTTATGCATTTTAAAACCGGCTTTGAGCTACGTTTAATAGAAAGTAAATTACCTATTAATCTTTTTCTTTTATGGAAGGCGTTTTCATTTATTTTATTGCGATCTATTTTATTTTTGTGTGTCCATAATGTGGCGGTTTAAATATGGGCGGAGTGAATAGGTTCTTAAAGGGTCGGCAACGCGCACGTAATGCCCCTGGTGTTGCAAGCGTCCATAGGCTGCGGTGACTGCTTACCATCAGGCAGGCCGTGCGCTTGTTTGCCACCCTTGTTGTATAAAAAAATATATATAATATGTTTTTCAGGTTGAAGAGTATAATCTACGTTTTAATTAGGTATTTGCTCCTAGTACAGGCAACACCTGGTATATCCTTCGGCCGGAGCTGACTCCCTTACAATAATATACCCACTGTTGGGCACAGACCTACTATCATGGATGAGAGAGAATGGCACTGTAGTCCCCAAACTGATCCAGAGTACGTTAGGGTCTTATTTTGGCGGCTGATGATGATGAATTGTCAAAGGAGGAAAAATACAATTAGAACTTGTAAAAACAGCCAGAGCAGAAAAAACTTTTTAAAGTAAAATTCGCATGCAACAATATTAAGCAGATTTAATTAAAAACAGTAGGTTCATTATAACTTACACGCACGCTCTCAGTACTTTGAGAATACTACTTTAACTTTATACGCTGTCTCACTTGGTCACTTTTGTAAAAGAGCGTAACACGAAAGGGACAAAAGAATGAAATGCGCTTGAATTTTTTTGTACGTCGAAAAATTCCAGTGGTGGAATATTCTAACAAATGTTTATGAACAGACGTGAGATAGAAAACATTGCGAAGTTAACGTGGAATTTAACTAGGTTTTTTTTAGTTGGTGCAGTAAGGTGATAAAACTGGAGGTAGTTTAACCGTGCCCGGTTTGTAAGAGAATTACAAACATACCTACAATAAAATTAGTGGAACTGGTGCATTTTGTCGTCGTTAAGTTGTGCCAACGTAACTATTCTATAATTATTTAGAGTGTTAATGGAAGTTTTGTCTTGTTTTTCTCGTTTTTCCTTCTGAAATAATAAGTAATTATCACAACGTGTTATTCTGAAGAATCCATTAGGTTAGGTTAGCTCTGTTTTAAAACACTGATACATAAAAGGTTGCAGAGAAAACTATTATGACAAACAATGACATTATGATACATATATAGATACAAGAAATTGAAGAGACAAAATGTTTCTTTCATATAAAATTACATTATGAGTTATTTCTTTTTGCATATAATAATGGACCTATATCAATACCATTTTCGTGATAAAAGAAAATTTATGATACCTAATCCTGACGTTAGCTCACCCTGCAGACCCGAAGATTTTTAGTGCCTTTATTGTATTGTGATAGACCAATTATACAACTTCCAGTTTTCCTGCTGATTGCTGTAACAAGTAACTGTTGTAAAAAAATCTCAAATCAGAATTTGAGGCGCCGTACCAGGAATGGCTCACGCGATTTCACCGCGTGGCCACTATAGCTTGGGCAACTTCGTTGGTGACACTCACCTGTGTGCTTTTTGTTCTGTGCAGCCGTAACTACTTACACAAGTTACCACCAACACGAACCGCTGCCTGCGGAGGCTGCCTCCGTCGGTCGCCGTTCGTGTTGGCGCTAACTTGTATTAGTAGTTACGGCTGTACATAATAAAAAGCACACATGTGAGTGTGTGGAAGAGAGGACAATAGAGAGATCTCTCTCCAGGCGGGTGTTGTGCCTGGGGACCGAACTCTGAAGGAAGATGGTTGGAAGTGTTATATATTGGAATTAGGTTTAGAAACTTCGATAGCGGGTTGTAGAACAGTATGGAGATGACAGTCTTTGTATGGGCGTTGATGTAAGCGCCATCTGTAGTGGAATTTCCGTAACTGTCTTCTTCTTCCAACGAGTGTCGCTAGGTGGCAGTGTCGCCACAAGTGTCACCAACGAAGTTGCCAAGCTATAGTACCAAATTCTGCCCCTGCGGAGTGGCTTAGACAGCGACCAGAAAGATCACGCATTATGCGTTAGAGACGGTCGGATCCGGTGTATTCCGTCTGATGGTCTGATCGCGACGTCAGTTTTGTTTGAGAGAGAGACGTCTGTACGTAGTAGTATTCTATGGCTGTCTCGTGTTGTCACTGAATAGTAACTCCGGCGCCTGTCGAATATAGGCGCTCGATCTCATTTCCCGTGAACACATGCATAATATTACTTCAGAATGTAATAACCTATGTGAATATAAAAGATTAAAATAAAATATTCCCGCAATTCCTTTCAGAAATTTTAAAAATGCATCGGCGAGTTCATTCTAAGCTCAATTTATGCACCTCACCCGCCTCATAAGTTCAGCAAAAACTGAAATAAAATCCACCGCGACTGCGCCAGTTCATAACCCGGTATACGACTTTTTTGACCGGGTTTGTCGTCTCTTTTTAAATAGTGGAGCAATCCGTGAAACATCTACTTTTTGTATGTAACATTATGGTTGCTATTTTTAATAAAACTTATTAGCTGCTAAGAAACACTACCAACTTTAAAACCAAGTTATCATATTGCCAAGGACCATAAAAACAAGAGGACACATTCTCCATACAAAAAGCTGTTCCCCGAATTAACAACGCCATCTATGTATAAGCTTGATATAAGAATTATATTATTTACAATTATTCAACTTTGCAAGCGGGACACAGTATTTAAATGTTAGAATTTATTTATTATTAGCTGTTTACGAACTAATTGTTACTGTACTATGTTTGTTTGTTCAATTATAACATTGTTAAATGTTTAGTTTTTTAGCACCATCTAGTTTTTGCCTGGATATCCCCTTGCGGTCGGGGTTCGATCCAAAGTATAGTGAATGACAGTCCTCTTGTTTTAATGGTCCTTGATATTACCAATATTCAGCTTCCTAATGTTACATGTCAAAAATATTAAAAAGGTAGTGTCACTTACGTAACGTTTCCGTGGAATGTTCCTAGTAGATTATGGAGATTGTGTTATGCCCTTCGGGCATCCTTGCTCATGCGGAGCATCTAGTGATTAAGGAAGGCCTAGTAAAGGAGGCGTAAGTCGGTACAGTAATCTAATCTAATCTAATCTAATCATTAAAGATTTTTTCCAAAAAAGTAACTGGGGTCTGTTAAAAAATAAGTAATCACCATCATCATTTCAACCTTGATGCGTCCAGTGCTAAACATAGGTCTTCCCCAAAGACTTCCACGACGAACGGTCGCATGCCTCCTGCTTCCATCGACTTCCGTGAAAAAATAAGTTATAGAATGTAAATTGTTTGTCTGTAAAGAGCGGACCAATTTTCTTGAAATTTGGTAGATTGTGACCCTGGTCATGGACATGGGATACTTTTTTCCGCCTAAGCCGAAGCAAAAAATAGACATTTAATTTTTTCACATCCGCCAACGAGCGGTTTTACTAATTTTCAAAACAAACTATAAAAGGCATATACCACGCGTTGGGCCTAAACAGCCTCGCGTCGTAGAGGCTCTACGGCGTAGCCCGTAGCGTCTACGCCGTAGCACTCGGTTATTACGGCGAGTTTTTAAAGCGAATGTCGGTTTATATATCTTGGCTTAGTTTTTGCAGGCTTTTAATAAAGTTTCCCATATTTTATTCTGGTTACGTATTAAATTAATATCACGGGAGAGCGCGTAGGAACGGAGGAGACATGTGACTTTTTCTCACACTTAATAATACATTACACAACTAGTGTGGTAATAAAAAGAAAGGCTGACATCGCAGATGTTTGCGGCCCGAGCTGCAAGCGAGGGACGTAAATATGCGATTGAGGGCTTTCTTTATTACCTCCCGTGTTGTGTACATCATTTAATGTTTACACTTTATGGTCAGGTGTGGCATAAAAGTACAATTTTGTTACAATATATGAAGCAAATGCTACAAAACTTATCAAAACACACAATAACAGGAATAAAAGTAGACCACAAACTGAAACCTATAATAAGACTAGAACCTAAAATGTAATACATAACAAAAGTCAAAACAAAAAATCCCGGTCAAGTGCGAGTTGGACTCGCGCACCGAGGATTCCGTACAAACTTGTAAGTAAATACGTGAATAGTGTAAGAAAAACTGTATGGCGTTTAGTTTAGTAGCAAATAAGTTTGTACTAGAAAGAAAGAAAATACATTTATTAATGACAGCAAAAAGTTACAAATAATAGAAAAAATAAACAAGAAAACACAAAAAAAAATAAAAATCTTGCTGCCACAAAAAGGTCCCACCTCAGCATAATACCAACTCCAGAGCTGGCGCTGGTCTTCCGGTGGAACCAGACAGGGGCGATTCGACCGTTCCAGAGAGTGAGATATTTATATTTAATAACAATACTACATATGAAAGAAACAGTTTCTTTATTTGTTTTTAATGCGGGTAAATTTCACCACATGTTAAGTTACATATATAGATACAAGAAATCGAAGTACGTAGAAAAATTAAATCGTACTCACCTGTCCAGACCGGGAATCGAATTCGGTACCTCTAGCGCTGCTGTTCATGCGTCGCTATCTGAGAACTAAGATGAAATTTTCCAGATATTTTACAAGTCATATTAAATATCGGCTTCGGTTAGCCGCTTAAACTATTCTAAAGAGTGTGTCTGAATTTTGTAGTTATATAGGTAATTGGGCTATATGTATTTTGAATCTTATACATGTTCAGCACTATAGTTTATAAACGTAATGAATTTAGACCATATATATTTTAATCTTGTGATGAAAGATGTTATGGATTCCGTACGTTCTGCAATTTGACTTTATGTATTTTGATTATATGCAAAACGACCGTGTATTATGTGTTTTTACATATTATTCATCACACTTGCTCGAAAATGGTGTCATTACACGTAGCTTCTGCGGGCCGTAAATGACCTAATACGCCCTAGGGCGTAAAGGTTTTCTTTTTAAATTTGAAACGCTGGTTCTGTTTTACTCTTATTTGTCATTTTCAAAGGAAACCCCAACTCTCGTTTTTTTAAATTTTATCACTGAAATATTTATTTAAAGAGAACTGTTATTGCAAATACATGTGAACACATATTTCTGTAACATTAATTAAATGTTTAAATAGTGTATTTCAGTATTTTGCAAATATATAATCAACCATTTTAGGTCGTTACCGCTATGGTTTCCGAACGTGACTTGACATTCGCATTGTCTATGGATATATGTCACTAATGTCACTCTCTGTTTCACAATTTTTTTAGGTTAAGTAAGGTTATTTTAATCAGATTTCCTCACAAGTGTGATAAAAAACATTGTGTGTGCCACGGGCGGTAAAGGAATTACAAACTCGTGTTGTTAAAGCCCTCGGCTTCGCCTGAGCCTTGTAACAAACACTCGTTTGTAATTCCTTACTTACCGCCCTTGATACACAATGTACTATTGCTACGTAACCTCTAAAAGGCATGGAAAGCAAACTGTTAAAAGGCAAGTTGTCAGTGTTGAAGTACTTCGCCTTCACGTCTGACCGATACACGCTCGTCTTTTGTACTTTTTATTTCATTCCAGTAACACAGGTACCAGAAATGACGATCCATTTCACAAGCTGATAACGTGCCTTAACGTTTCTTTTATTTTGATACGTATTCCGTTGGTATACAGTTGATTTTACAATGGCATTAGGAAGTTTGATAGGATTTCGTGAAAGTAAATAGACAATGCTCATATGGATGGATGAACCTCCAAATTTACTGAACCGATTGCTACGATTCTTTTGAAGATAGAAACGTAGTGACGGACAAAGGATATATTTTTGGGGTATACATAAAAGGCTAGTGGAGAGAACAGGTGGTCCCTAAATGTAACGCTCTTCAATAATAATGGAAATAAATCCTTAATTTGGGCTTTTCGAACAAAAAACTGGTTTAATATTATCTTGGGTTTTCGCGATTATCACTCCTTGTAATAAAACAACTTAAACGGATTTATTCGCGTATATTACTAATTTTTTTAAGTCCCGACGTTTCGTAACCTTTTCAGCGCTCGTGGTCGCGGGTAGACCCGTTTTTCCGATTTAATCCGTTTAAGTTGTATTATTATTATTAATATAGGGTGTTAAGAAACAGCCAGAGCATAACTTGTATATTGCAATAAAGCCGACCGGCCGAGATGAGATTATCTGCGCCCTACCCCCTCTCCCCTCCAGGTGGGCTAGTACCGAATCGTTTACGTAGCAAAATGGGGTTAGTCTCATTTCACTTCTGCTACTGGGATACATTATGTTATGGCAACAGATTTTATGGATCACCGAAATAGACATCGCTTTGATGTGACTCATTTATCCATAAAAATAAAAGCAAAATCAGTCCGTCCCAATGCATACAACTAAAAGAAATAATGAAAAGCGTTTCTAATTGACACATTCGTACTAACACGCATTGCTAAAATTACAAAACTCAAATCGAAAACGTCATAAGTGCCTTTTGTGATTTTATTACATTTGACGTTTTAAAAAGTGCTACGGTCTGTTCCGTACAGGAATAGACAGAAGAAAAAAATTGTACATTACTACAGAGGCTGGGAAGTGAGGTGTTGCCGGCCGAGTACCTACATATAGATGGCCGAGCGAACGCGAGGCCAGATAGCTACTAGGCTGGCAACCCCATTTCACGCCGATGAATGTATAGTGATTTTCTCAAATATGCAATGAAATATAATAAAATAAAGAAAATTTCCCCATAAAATGAAAGAAAGGAAACATATTAGCTATAGCTATGTAGGGTAGAGGTACGTTTAGCTCTGCTCGTTGACCGGAGCTGTCATTATTATATTGTACTATGTCGAATTTGTAAGTTCTATTAATTATTTACTGTCACTGTTATTAGTATATTACTGCAGAGGCCGGGAAATAAGGGGTTGCCGGCCGAGTACATATAGCTGATAATTACGAGGCCGGCAACCCCATTTCCCGCCGAGGTATGTATAGTGCTTTTCTCAAATATGCAATGAAATAAATAAACTTACTAATATCCTTACTTACCCTTAATATTATTTTAATCAGAAACTTTCTATCAGAAAGTGACGTTAGTGACACTGACATATTATATCCATAGACAATGCAAATGTCACGTTCGGAACCAAAAGCTGTTTCAGTTTACATTTTTACCGCGAATATTTAGATGAAATATTTTAAATGTGTATTCTTGTGGTTTAGTTTGCAATTTATAATAATTGGAAATTGTTTATAATGTGTTATTTGTTATGTTCATGTCAATTTTAAATAAATAAAACTGCAAAATAAAGCAAAAATCGCTTTTTAAATTTTTAATGGCTGAATGCCGTGATGCTGTGGCCCAAATAAATGTGGAATGGAAATTAAAAAAAAATACATTGCCGGTCTAGGCCGGCAATGTAAGTATGAAATTCCATTCCGTGCCAAGTGTCAAGCCGCACCGGAAACGAGGTACTTTGCGGCCTATTTTTAGGCACGTAATGTCAACATTTCATGCCATGTTTGAGAAAAGTTTATTTATTACTATTTTTAAGCAATTGGTGAATAGTTACTTGTAACGTTCATTATGACCGATTCTTTGGGGCTGTGCAAGAGGTTACATGGTTTAACAAAACAAATGTGTTAAAATTTGACATTAAATAATATCAAGTATTGTAACTTCACAGAAAGTGTTTAGAATCCTTGCTTCTGGGCCCCTCAAGAGTCTTTTGTTATCCGGTATGATCTATAGGTAATTTAATCCATTATCAATCGTCATGTATCTTTTACAAGGTCTATTTTAAAACAAAGTGATACATTTTATATCATTCTTGTTTGTTTTATAATCCTAACAAAGCGCGCCGCATTCTAAATCCAAATACTGAAAAATACCTGACATTCCGAATTCAAATTCTTTGTTTAAAATGCCTACAGTCTAAACGCGATCTTATTTATTTAGCACTAAAGTTTTAAATGGAACGATTAAGTTTTTTATAAGAGGCAAACCTGATTGCTGTCACTACAACTGAGAAGTGGGAATAATTTATAGATACGTCTGTCGTCGCTCTATTACTAGGAACAACACAAATAGTGTAAGATAATTGACGTGAACCCTATCCCAAGGAAATAAGATTTGTTTTTCTGCGGCTTTCAATGGTGTGGGGTGGATATTTAAGGAATGGTATTTTTGTACTGCAGAAATAATTGTATCCCTGCTCGGTGTTTTATTTATTAAGGACTTCCTCCTAAGGTATATATTAGTTAGAATTATTAGCTAATAAAACGGTCAAGCGCGAGTTGGACTCGAGCAAAAATAAGTTTCTGTCAAAAAGTCTGTCAGATTTGGAATACGTCAGTATTCTATTTCGTCAGATTCCCAGTTGGTTAGTTTCCTATTTGGTCGGTTTTTATTTCGTCAGATTGAAATATCTCTAAGTTTATGGGGGCGCTGATTTCTGACGTGACGTGGAATGACGTCTGCCATCTGGTAGTTTGAAATGCACGGCATTTTTGTCATCAACACAGCCAAACATCTAGAGATATTTAAATCTGACGAAATAAAAACTGACCAAAAAATAAGAAACTGACCTATGCGGAATCTGACCTACTAGGAAACTGATCACCTCAGAATCAGACCTACTAGGAATATGAGGAAGTCGGCATCTGGCCTACTAGGAATCAGACGAACATGCAATCTAACCTACTAAAAATCTGACGAATATTGAATCTGATCTACTAAGAATCTGACAAAAATGCAATCTGACCTAATAAGAATCTGTCGAAATCGGAATCAGACATATGTGGCACCTGACGAAATCGGAATCTGACCTCCATGGAATCAGATCTACAGTATGTCATCTGACGAAATCGGAATCTGACGTACACTGCCGAAAGCAATTAAATAAAAGCTTGTAATTAATTGATATTCCATTTTTTTTTAATGATATTATTTGTTATAATCTTCGAAAGTCATTGCTTATTGAAGCAATTTAAATTTCTTTCTAAGAAACAAATAATTTATTGATTTTGCTTATCGTTTTTATCGGTACTTAAGTTATAAAAAAGTTCTGTGTCAGCACTTTCATTTGCTTAGATTATATAAAAAATATTAAAATATTTGCTTTTATTTATACATAACCAAGGATCTTAAAATAAACCGGACGGAGCCTCGCCAACACAGTGGAACTGAAGCTATTTTTAATAAGCCGGCTGCTTGTACTTACGAGCCGCACGCACACGTCAACTAGTTTTTTCCTATTGCAAGCAGCACGCACACGTAGGTAGCCGGCTTATTAGACATGCTTCAGCTCTTTGTCAGCGCGGCTCCGTCCGGCTATTTATTTTAAGGTCCTTGTACAAAACAAGGGCTCGATAGACGAAAATGCATATTTTTATTTCCAGATTCCTATTTAAAACCTCTTCAACACCCACGTTATAAATTCATTCAATTTTATCATTCCATTTGCATCTCACAACTTCTTGAAATTAGAAAATATCATATTTTATCTTCATTGTTATGGCTTCCAACTTATTTCCAAATTTCCATAAACCGATCGAAACTAATTTTATAGCCGTCATAAGAAGCCTATAGTTCGTAAAAGTAATATAACTTTCAAACTAAATATCCTTACAAAGATTCCCCCATTGAAGTAATAATTATCAGAATCTCTTGTATATACTCGTAGTCAGTTTTAAACTTTATCCGGTTCACGTAAGGTTCATTTTTAAATAATACTGGCACTATAAGTATGGCAGCTAAAAATAACTAACCAATAAACAAATCAGCTCATCGGTTTGTTTGCTCCGGCAGATCTAGCGACAAGTCGGCCGATTAGTCCGGAGGCGCTTTGATCGTCTCGTTAGTTTCTTTGAGTTAGTATGGACTGTCTTACAAAGGAAGTGTTGACTTTGAAATACGGAGTGTTTATAAGAAATCTATTTTTAGTTACAATCGTGCTTGTATATAATATACTAGCTTATGCCCGCAACTTCGTCTGCGGTGTAAATTATAATTAGGCAATTAATCTTAATAGGCAATAAATAGTTCCTGATATTTGTTCATAAATTTTGGGCCAAAAACTGCACAGTGCACATTTACCGCGAAAATTAATTCTTTAGTCCATTTAAGGATTATTTCCAAAAAATTAAATGCACTTAATTAACCACTTGTTACTAACACAAAAAAAGCAATCTACTAATTACTATATGTTACGCATGGAGTTAGAAACCTTTTACTTTAAAAATTGTACAGTCTGTAAACAAACTTTCAACCCCTACCTATTCAACCGGTTTTCGAGATAAATTTTAATGAACGATGAAATCATTTGAGTTCTATTCAGTTTAATCAGTTTTAGATACCCTACTTTAAAAATCATTTGGTCCCTTTATAAAGTTTTAGCCCCCATTTGACCCTTTTTGGGGATGAAATTCAAAAAACGGTTTAACTTTTTTTCTGTGCCCTTATTGAAGGATCTATGTACTAAGTATCAGATTTCCTACTTCAAAAATCCTTTGGACCCTATACAGAGTTTTGAACCCCCATTTAAACCCCTTTGGGGATAAATTTCAAAAAACTGCATTCACTTCTCTTTTCTCTTTTGGATGAGTTCAAGATAAAATCGTTTAGTCCTTTTACAAAGTTTCAACCCCTGTTTGATCCCTTTTTAGGCATGAAAAAACTGTAAAACCACATTTCTTTGTTCTTATTAGGGAGTCTATGTACGGTGTCTCAGATCGCAAACTTCAAATATCTTTTGGTCCGTATACAAAGTTTCAACCCCTATTTAAACCCCTTTGGGGATGAATTTCAAAAAACAGCAATCACTTTTCTTTACTCTTATGGATGAGTCTATGTAAGAAGTTTAAGATCTACTACAAATACCGTTTGGTCACCATACAAAGTTTCGACCTCCGTTCAAATTCAAATTCAAATTCAAATTCATTTATTTCGTCATACATAGGTAAGATAAGGTGACAGTTGTGGTAAGATAGTACAGCTATGATGTGCCTTTTGGCGTACGAAAGTTTGGCAAGTCGAAATTACAATAGTTAACTATTTTATATTTATCAAATATATAAAATTTATGACTAGAGCCTGTTTGACAATATTAAAATATAATAACACTTTAATTTAATAATAATATGTCAAAGATAATTGAAATAATTTAAAAAGAAGCTAACATTATTTATAAGACTAATTGGTACTTTACACATTTAAAATATACAAACAGTAAAAACGTTAGAATTATAATATTAAAACATGTCAAGGATAATCCAAATATTGTTAATTTAATGTCACTATCTAATCATTGAAATAATCCTTAACACTATAATAACATTTTTCTATTAAATAATTCCTTAATAAATATTTAAAACTGTTTGTTGTTTTCAGTTTTAATTCCTCAGGAAGCTTATTAAATAATTTTGGTGCCATGGATATGAAGCTTTTTGCCATCAGAGCGGTGTTCCCCACGTTCAAATTTAGGTTGTGTTTCCTTTGACGGAGGTTAAGCGACTGTGTTTTTATTGGAAACAGCTCTGGGTTACACTTCGCAAACATGCAACATTCAAAAATATAAATACATGGTAGAGTCAAGAGTTTTAAGGATTTGAAGTAAGGCTGGCAGCTTTCTACTGACTTCAATTTGCAAATTGCTCTTATGCAACGTTTCTGTGCTCTAAATAGAATATCCCTATATGATGAATTGCCCCAGAAAATGACTCCATATCCGTTTGACCCCTTCTTAGGGATGAATTTCGAAAAACGGTAAAACCACTTTACTTTATTCTTACTGAGGAGTCTATGTACGATGTCTCAGAGCTCCAACTTCAAAAATCGATTGGTCCCAATACAAAGTTTCAACCCCCATTTAACCCCTTTCGGGGATGAATTTCGAAAAACCGTGAATCGACTGTCCTGTACTCATATTGAGGACATAGACCATGTGCGAAGTCTCAGATCTCCAACTTTAAAAATCGATTGGTCCCTATACAAAGTTTCAACCCCCATTTAAACACCTTCGGAGATGAATTCCAAAAAAACAGCAATCACTTTTCTTTACTCTTATGGATGAGTCTATGTACGAAGTTCAAGATCTACTACAAAAATCGTTTGGTCCCTATACAAAATTTCAACCACCGTTTGACCCCATTTTAGGGATGAATTTAGAAAAACTGTAAAATCATTTATTTTACTCTTATTGAAGAGTCTATGTACGACTCAAAGCTCCAACTTCAAAAATAGTTCGGTCGCTGTACAAGGATTCAACCCCCATTTAAACCCCTTTGGGGATGAATCCAAAAACAGCAATCACTATTCTTTACTCTTGTGCATGAGTCAATGTAAGATGTTTAAGATCTACTACAAATACCGTTTGGTCCCAATACAAAGTTTCAACCCCTATTAAACCTCTTTTGGGGATGAATTTCGAAAAACCGTGAAATTACTCCCCTGTACTTATGTTGAGGAAACTATGTACGATGTCTCAGAGGTCCAACTTCAAAAATCGTTTCAATCCCCATTTAACCCCTGTTGGGGATGAATTACGAAAAACGGTAAAATACTTTCTTCGACCTTTATTGAAGAGTCTCAGATCTGTAACTTAAAAATAATTTGGTCCCTATACAATATTTCAACCCCTGTTTAACCTCTTTTAGGGATGAATTTCGAAAAAGGGTAAAATATCTTTTGTCTATTCATATTCAAGGGTGGATGAATTTCGAAAAACGGTAAAACCACTTTTCTTTATTCTTATTGAGGAGTCTATGTACGATGTCTCAGAGCTCCAACTTCAAAAATCGATTGGTCCCTATACAAAGTTTCAACCCCCATTTAACCCCTTTCGGGAATGAATTACGAAAAACCGTGAAATGACCTTCCTGTATTCATATTGCAGGGTCTATGTGCGAACTCTCTGATCTCCAACTTTAAAAATCGTTTGGTCCCTTTACAAAGTTTCAACCCCCATTTAACCCCTTTTGGGGATGAATTTCGAAAAACCGTGAAATGACTTTCCTGTACTCATATTGAAGGGTCTATGTCCGAAGTCTCAGATCTCCAACTTCAAATATCATTTGGTGCCTATACAAAGTTTCAACCCCCGTTTAACCCCTTTTAGGGATGAATTTTGAAAAACGGTGAAATTACTTTTTTCATATTATATTGAAAAGTCTATGTACGAAGTTTCAAATCTCCTACTTTAAGAATCGTGTGGTCCCCATATAAACTTTCAACCCCCACTTAACTCCCTTCGGGGATGAATTTCGAAAAACCGCGAAATTACTTTCCTGTACTCATATTGAAGGGTCTATGTGCAAAGTCTCAAATCTCCAACTTTAAAAATCATTAGGTACCTATACAAAGTTTCAACCCCCGTTTAACCCCTTTTAGGGATGAATTTCGAAAAACGGTGAAATGACTTTTTTCAACTTATATTGAAGAGTCTATGTTCGAAGTCTCAGATCTCCTACTTTAAAAATCGTGTGGTCTCAATTTAAACTTTCAACCCCCATTTAACCCCTTTCCGGGATGAATTTCGAAAAACCGTGAAATTACTTTCCTGTACTCATATTGAAGGGTCTATGTCCGAAGTCTCAGATCTCCAACTTTAAAAATTGTTTGGTCCCTATACAAAGTTTCAACCCCCGTTTAACCCCTTTTAGGGATGAATTTCGAAAAACGGTGAAATTACTTTTTTCAACTTATATTGAAGAGTCTATGTTCGAAGTCTCAGATCTCCAACTTTAAAAATCGTGTGGTCCCCATATAAACTTTCAACCCCCATTTAACCCCCTTTGGGGATGAATTTCGAAAAATCCCTTCTTATCCTTTACTTACATTATACAACCACCCTACTGTGAAAATTTCAAGTTCCTAGCTTCAGTAGTTTCGGCTGTGCGTTGATGAGCCAGTAAGTCAGTCAGTCAGTCAGTCAGTCAGTCAGTCAGTCAGGACATCTTCTTTTATATATATAAGGTCCTAATTTATTAGTTGCAGATATTTTGACACATTATACATTACATTAAAATAATTAACTTTAAATAGAAATTAAGAAATCTTTTCATATAACTTTTTTGATTTCATTTACCTAACAAAAAAATTAATTATAATTTCGTCTAAAAAAAAATCACCATGTGCATTATCACATGTCACAATAACACTATCTGTCATGTCAACAATTGTTTGTCGTAAATGTCGTAACGGTTCGGCGGGAAAGCTGCAAATGTCATTTAATTTATCGACGTGAAGTGGCCAGTTACAGTTAAGTGGTAGCTAAAAGAGCTACTAGACTCAGTTCAATGAGTTTTCATTTAGTAATCACATTAACAGGGTGTTATTACGTAGCAAATTTGTTTTTCCTTTTTCTCCAAAAAAACATCGTAAAAGCTATAATGTTTCATTCTTTAATAGACTCCAGAGACCGAGTACTATCAGCTGTAAAAATATCTGCAACTAATAAATTAGGACCTTATATAGATAAGTAGTGAAATAGTCATTCATTGTAATTCTTAATTTCTGAAACATCATCATCATCATTCATCATCATTTCGAGCTTAATACAGCCACTGCTAAACATAGGCCTCCCCCAAAGACTTCCACAGCCAACGGTCGGACGCCTCCTGCCTCCATCGCGACCCTAATCAGGTCGTCAGACCATCTTGTCCGACCTGTGCTGCGTCTTCCGGTTCGTGGTCTCCATTCGAGAACCATTGGCCGGTTTTTGACTGGTTTGGTACGTAATATACTTATTCTATATGGAGTCCAGGTTCCGGGATATGCAGGGATACTTAATCCTGGGGTTTCGGGAGCAGCAAAGAAACAAAGCGTGTTATCCAAACGAGTCTATTCCAGAACTGTCATTATAGTGTTGCCAACCTAGCGATGCGCAAATAAGCTTAAATCTACGTTTTATATTATACAAACATAACACCCTCCTCCTTAACTATTACATGTATATGTACTAATCTAACTTACCCTAATAGCCTTACCTAACTACACATGTGGTTACATGGCAACAATATTCTAACAAATTAATCAAATTCGAAACCATACCTAACAGGTGGTTTTCTAATGCGTTTCGAATCAAGGGTCGGGGCTAGTGTCATCGAGGGCCCGACCGGCGGCGCGGCGGAGCACTCGGGCGGTGGCGGCGTGAGGGGCGGCGGTGCGAGCGCCGGCGACGCGGATTCCGCGATCGCGACGGGTACGCGCCCGGCCATGGCGGAGGGCGCGGGTGAGGAGCGCGGGGGCGGGGTACTGGCCACCTCTGGTGTGCTGTCCGACGGAACTAAACTTGGCATGCCGTAAACGACTCGATTTTTCAATTGATTTAAATGGGAAAGTAAATTTTTGGTCAGCCGTTATTAAAATTGATCCGCAAAAAAAATAAGCAGTTAAATCATTTGGGCAGCATACAAAGATTTGGCTCGCAATAAATAAAATCGGGCGGCAACTCTTGTTCAGCAAACAGTTTAAAAACGGTTAACATTTTAACCAATATTAATCTGCTTTTTTTATCATTTGGCTGCCTAATAAACAGTCGAGCTGCAAAATAATTACTTGGGTAGCAAGATTTTACAATTGGTCAGCAGAGAGTTTAATTGAGATATACAGGGTGTCACTGTGATATATACTGGGTATCACTGTGATATATACAGGGTGTCACTGTGTTATATACAGGGTGTCACTGTGATAGATACAGGATGTCACTGTGATATATACAGGGTGTCACTGTGCTATATACAGGGTGTCACTGTAATGTATACAGGGTGTCACTGTGATAGATACAGGATGTCACTGTGATATATACAGGGTGTCACTGTGTTATATGTATACAGGGTGTCACTGTAATGTATACAGGATGTTACTGTGATAAATACAGAATGTCATTGTGATATATACAGGGTGCCATTGTGTTATATACAGGATGTCACTGTGATAGATACAGGATGTCACTGTCAGCAGAGAAAACATGTCTGTAAGCAGTTTAATTGAAATATACAGGGTGTCACTGTGATATATACAGGGTGTCACTATGTTATATACAGGGTGTCACTGTAATAGATACAGGATGTCACTGTGATATATACAGGGTGTCACTGTGTTATATACAGGGTGTCACTGTAATGTATCCAGGGTGTCACTCTAAAAACGAAACAGCTCCCAAAAATAGGTAGGTTAGGGTTATTTTTTTTTGATGACCCTAAAACGAAACGGCTCCCAAAAATAGGTAGGTTAGGGTTATTTTTTTGATGACCCTAAAAACGAAACGGCTCCCAAAAATAGGTAGGTTAGGGTTATTTTTTTTTGATGACCCTAAAAACGAAACGGTTCCCAAAAATAGGTAGGTTAGGGTTATTTTTTTTGCTGACCCTAAAAACGAAACGATACACGTTGTGAATAAATAATATAACTTCTAAACATTATGAGATGTATAAAAAATCGAAATACCAATTTTATATGAGCCCATCACAGTGACACCCTGTATACATTACAGTGACACCCTGTATATAACACAGTGACACTATGTATATATCACAGTGACACCCTGTATATATCACAGTGACATCCTGTCCTGTATCTATCACAGTGACACCCTGTATATATCACAGTATCACTCTGTATCTATCACAGTGACACCCTGTATATATCACAGTTACATCCTGTATCTATCACAGTTACACCCTGTATATAACACAGTGACACCCTGTATATATCACAGTGACACCCTGTATATATCACAGTGACACCCTGTATATATCACAGTGACACCGCCTACTTGACAGCTGACAATTACCGAATGACAAAATGCGCACACGATTGGCGGCAGAATAGTTGCGCCCAGTTAGGTTTTATTGCCCCCTATTTTTTGATGAACAAAATGAAATATTTTGCTTACCTACTGATTGCTTACCAAAATTTGATTTACCGTAGATCGCTTAATGCAGCTCAAATATTTAATTTGCTGACCAAAATAATTTAGAGCAGATCAGTATATCATTAATTGCAGCCTGATTTATAAATGTTTGCTTACCATAAGTTGCTTGCCAACTAGCTATTTTGGCTGACCAAATACATATTTCTGCTGACCAAAATATGAATATTTTGCTGATCGATTAAATGATACCCATTTAAATGCCTATTACATGTGGTACCGTTTTCCCTTGTGACTAGATAATTTCGAGACCCCGTTACTTTCGATATCTTACCTGGTACCCACTTTTCCCTGACTTGACAGGTTCCGTTATCTGGGGAGCACGGTAACATCCTCGTGTGACCTTGAAGCCGAAATCAACAGCAGAATCGGAGCTGCCGCTGCAGCGTTCGGTAAGCTGGATGCCAAGGTCTTCCGTTCTCATGACCTGAAGCTGGCCACAAAAATTTCCATCTATATGGCGGTTGTGTTGCCCAATATCTTATATTCATCTGAAACGTGGACTGTATACCGTCGCCATATACGCGCGCTAGACCGATTCCACCTTAGATGCCTCCGCAAAATATTAAAGATCAGTTGGTCCGATCGCGTGAGGAACACCGAAGTTTTGCGGAGAGCCAGCGTGCGTGGAATCGAAATGAAATGAAATGAAATGAAATGAAATGAAATGAAATGAAAATTTATTTGCTTGAGACATGACAGTAGTTAGATGGTATTTTAACAATAAAGGTACGCATATCTCGCCAAACAATTCGGCATGCAAATGTTAATTTCTTATAATCTAATCACATTAAATTATTCATAAATTTCATAACACTCGTATAGCATAGCAATCACATTATATAAAATTGTAACAGTAATAAAAATAAAAATAGGAATTGTCAATAGGATTATTTATTATTAAGTTAGTATTAATTAAGAGTTATACAATGTCAATTTTTATTATTCTAGTAGTTAAATAATTAATAAACAATATTGGCAATTTACTATGTCTCAAAATATTCCTGCATAGAGTAAAAACAACATTCAACTAGCCAGTTTTGCAGTTTTTTTGAGAATAACTTAATGGGTAACTCTTGAATATTCATCGGTATCTTATTAAATATTTTTATTGCCATTAAATAACAATTCCTATTGCAGATTTTTGTGTTGCAGTTAATTGTACGCACAAGTTTGTTTGGGTATCTTGTGTTGAATTTACAAGTATTTTTACATGTTGTAAAGAGCTCCGGATGTAATTTGACAAATTTACAAGTTTCCAAAATATACAGCGACGGCAGCGACGCGAAGTTTATCTTATGCGGCGACAACTTCGATGGGGCGGCCACGTTTCAAGGATGGCGGAGGGTCGAATCGCGAAGCGCATCTTTTATTCTGAGCTTGAGGAGGGCAAGCGGAAGCATGGCGGACAACTTTTCAGGTACAAAGATGTGCTTAAGCGCCACATGAAAAACGCTGACATCGACCCCGATCAGTGGGAGAGTCTGGCAGCCAACCGCCCAAAATGGAGATCTTTTATAAAAGAGAAGACCATAAAATTTGAATCCCGTCGTAAGGTAAAACTCGACATAAAACGGGATGAGCTGAAAGCCCGACCACCCGCGGTGATCAGCTATAATTATATCCATGGCGTACTTACGTGCCCGATCTGCACAAGAGTCTTCGGTAACAAGATCGGGTACGTAAGCCACACAAAAGCGCACGGGCGCCACCAACACCGGAGTTGAAGTAGTCGCTGTAGTCGAAAACGACTAGGAGAGTAGTAGTACTTTTCCCTCGCGTTAAATTCTCGCATCCAGACTTCCCGTCCCCTTCGCTTATTTGCCTTAGACGATTTCCTCCTGCTGATTCGATTTGCTTCCTTTGCGCGTGATGTACCCGTTTCTCTACTTCATTAGTGGGTCTCAGCAAATGCAATCTCGAACGAAGTGGTCTTCTCTGTAATAATACAGCCGGACTTTCTCCCGTCGTTTCCTGCTCACAGTTACGATAATTAAGCAGGAACGTTTGCAATGTTTCCTCTATATCTTGATTATCCCTTATTGCCTTCTTAATAGCCTTCTTACACAATTTGACGGCGCCTTCCGCGGCTCCATTGGAGGCTGGGTGATACGGTGCTGTGAACGTGTGTGTTATCCCGTTTAATTTCATGAAATCATCCATTTCTTGACTGGTAAAGGGAGGCCCGTTATCGGAGACCACCTCTTTCGGAAGTCCGAATCTAGCGAACGTTTCTCGTAGGATCTTAATAACCGCCGTTGCTGTAGTCCTGGCCATTAAGAATGCTTCAATCCATTTTGTAGTCGCATCTATCAAAACGAAAAAAGTTCTACCTTCATAGGGTCCCAAGAAATCTACGTGCAGTCTAGACCACGGTTCGGAGTAATATGGCCAGGGTTGCACTTTTACACGGGGCGGTGCTGCAGCCTCCGCCGCACAAATGTCACACATTTGACTGATTCCCTCTATTTCCTGATCAATTTTCGGCCACCAGACAAAGCTCCGCGCTACACTCTTCATTTTGACAATGCCCTGATGACTACTGTGCAATTCCTTTAATATATTCTGTCTCAAGTGTCCCGGAATAATCATGCGGTAGCCCCACATAATACAGCCCCCATCCAAATATAATTCTTGTCGTCTGGTAAAAAATGGTTTCATCTCTTCACTCGTACAATGCGACGGCCAGCCATCCCTTATATAAATAAGGACTTGTCTTAATGTCGTATCCTTTTCGGTTGCCTTTCTTACATCTCGACTCGTTACAGGTAAGAAATTTTGCACAAAATTTAAATAAGTGACTTCTTTTGTATCCTTCGGTTGTTTATCGCCTTGGCTGTGCGGCGGCAATCGTGAAAGCGCATCGGCGCCATTTTTCGTCGTGTGTACATATTCAATGTCATATTGATATCCACTTAATATAATCGCCCATCTTTGCATCCGGCTTGCTGCCATCACCGGAATTCCGGCCTTGTCTCCAAATATCGTTACCAAAGCCTTGTGGTCGGTCCTCAACGTAAATTTGCGCCCGTACAGGTACTGATGAAATTTTCTCACCCCATAGATGATAGATAATGCTTCTTTATCTATCTGAGAATATGCTTTCTCCGCATTATTTAAAACTCGTGACGCGTACGCTATAGGACGCTCGGTGCCGTCTGGCCACGCGTGCGAAACGACTGCCCCCACTCCAACACTGCTAGCATCTGTCGTCAGAATCAGCGGCAGCTCTGGTGAGTAGTGTGCCAGCACTTTACTGGAAGCCAACAATTGCTTTACCTCATTGAATGCACCTTCACATTGACGAGACCATTCGAATCTAACATTTTTTTTTAAAGTTCATAAAGAGGTGTAAGTAACGTGCTTATATTCCTTACGAATTTCGCATAATACATAGTCATCCCGAGAAACGAGCGCAGTTCGGTGACATTACTGGGCGTGGTTACATTTAAAATATCTCTAACCTTCTTCGGGCAGGTATGGAGGCCATCTTTATTCACCACATATCCTAAATACGTTATAGAATCCGCCAAGAAAGAACATTTTTCTTTTTTTATTTTCAAACCGTACTTTTCTAATCTCTCAAACACCTTATGCAAATTTTCCAGGTGCTCGTTGTCGTCTACGCCGGTTATGACTACATCATCCAGAAACACCCCCACCCGTGGAATGTCAGCGAACATCTGTTCCAGGATTCTTTGAAAGATACCCGGGCTTGAAGACAAACCATAAATTAAACGATTATATCGAAATAATCCTTTATGTGTATTAATTACCGTATACTTGGCTGTGTCGTCGAGTACCAACTGGGCATACGCCTGCGAGAGATCAATTTTACTGAATTTTTGCCCCCCGTGTAACTTTGTGAACAAGTCTTCAATCCTAGGTAAAGGAAAACGGTCCACCTCTAAATATTTATTAAGACTTATCTTATAATCTCCACAAATGCGCAGACTTCCGTCGGACTTAACTACCGGCACGATGGGTGTGGCCCATTCAGAGGTGTCGACGGGCGTGATGACGCCTTCTTGCTCAAGCCGCTGCAGCTCCCGCTCCACCGGTTCTCGCAGCGCATAGGCCAGGGGTCGCGCGCGCAGGTACACGGGCCGCACGTCCGGTCGCACCCGCAGTGACACTAGCCCGCCGTTGTACTTCCCCAAGCCCTCCGAAAACACGTTTTTAAACCTGGAACTGAAATTTACTATATTAAAATCCCTTGCCGTTTTTACATAATGTGTTGTTTCGAAATCGCTACACACTTTTATTCCTAATTCCACCAGCCACTGTCTTCCTAACAAATTCGTTTTGCCGTTGGCTATAACATATAAATCTAAGGAAACTAGGCGGTCATTATACTTCACAACAGGCTTAATTTTACCTAACGTACGCACTGTTTCCCCAGTATAATATCGCAATATTAAACTACTTGGCATTAGTAAACAATCAGAGAAACATCTATCGTAAACTTCCGAGCTTATACAGGTTATTGCGCTGCCTGTGTCGATTTCCATGGTAATGTCTTGGTTATTAATATTGAGTGTCATTAAATATGGTTTATATTTACTCAACCTATTTTCTTTAACAAAAGAAAGATTTACCTCTAGATCGTATCGTTCGTCTTCCGAATACTCATCCTCGACGTAATTATGCCCGGCCATTGCCGACAGCCTCGGGCACATCTTTTTCAAGTGTCCATCCCGATTACAAATGCGGCATACATAAAAACGAAATTTACACGCCTCTGTTGCGTGCGCGCCGCCACATGCTGCGCACCTCCTTTGTCCTTGACCCAATTGCGCCCGGCCGCCATCAGCTGAACTTGACGTCCCCGATCTCTGGCTGCCATAAGTTAACCGCTTTCCGTTCGGACACGGTCGACTAACTTCGTCGTTTGTCGTTCTCGTTTGTTCGGGGCGTTTCGGATGCACTCGGCCCTTATTTGATGGCGCCTTCCAATTCTTATCACAGCTCAACGCCAAACAAGAAGATGCCGTGACGTCACTTCCCGACGAACGCCCCCGAGGCTCCACCGCCGCCGCATTTATCTCCGCTGCCTCCATCGCTATCGCCAAATCTTTAGCTTTCGCAAACTTTAAATCTTTTTCCGTAAACAAACGCAATCGAATGTTTTCACTGTGCAATCCACACACAAATTGGTCCCGCAAGCTATCATCCAACCACGAACCAAAGTCGCAATATTTAGTTAACCTTTGCAAATCCGCAATATAATCGGCTATTGATTCATTTTTCGACTGTTTACGCTGGCGGAACTTGTACCTTTCTGCTAAAACACTAGGCCGTGGTTGCAGATGATTCGACATTAGCTTAACTAATTCTTCATATTTTTTTAGTGACGGCTTAGTAGGGGTACATAATGTCACCAATAAGTCGTAACTGTCGGCTCCCATCGCCGTAATTAACAAGGGCACTTTGCGTTCTTCTTTCACTTCGTGCACTATAAAATATTGTTCCAGTCTGTCCACATACGTCGACCAGTTGTCTTTGTGCCTATCGAACGCGTCCATCTTGCCAACCGACATCGTGTACCCAATTCAGTTCGCACAAGATTTTAACACTCGACCGCGTACGCGCACCCGCCGGTTCGATCGCGACTCGTCGCCAGTTTATTCTATATGGAGTCCAGGTTCCAGGATATGCGGAGGAAAATTTTTGGGTCCCAAGTACTGTAGCGGTGTGAAAATAAGAACTTAAGCTTCGAAAATTTTTCTCTGTCGGAATCTTTTGGCCAATTTGAGCTATCTATTTGTTTTCTGTGACTTCTCACTTTTCGTTATTTTTCTGTTTTTCTTCCCTGAAATCCGTCAGGCGTTTTCAGACTATTTAAATTCACTATCTTCTTTCCTTTTCACTTTTTCTTCTTTCTTCCTTCTACACTTTGACGCGGCTTTTTATTGTGCTCCCGGCACTTTTTGTTTGAATACCCTCGGACCTTCCAGTCCGGAGGTATAAATTCTCAAAGGTGACGGGAGTAAAATCAAAAAAGTCATCGTGAAAGTCTGTTTTTTTCCCTCGTCTTTTACTATTAAATTCTTTTCTCTTCTTTTTTCTTCTGTATATATTTTTCTTTGTATATAGTAATTTAGGCTAGGAGTTAGGCGAGCTACCTGTTTTTGTCCCATAATTTTGGGACTCTTAGTTCCGGAGTTATTGGGGCAAACTCAGATTGCTCCTAGGGTGTCATCAGGCGCTGCGAACTTTTTCGTAACGTGGTAATTCACACTTAAAAATTCGTAGCGTCTGGACCCCTAGACTTAGGGGAGGTTAGTTAGGCTCTTTAAATAGGGCTAGTTGAGGGCCACATTTTGGCATTTTTCGTTTTTCTCTTGGCCCCATAGGGGCCCGTGGAGAAATTTTCTGCCGGACGATTTTTAAGTTTGTCGGAGTTAGGGCAGGTACACGCTTGACCGTTTTTTTTTTTCGGGAAGAACGGTTTTCTTCCCCGAAACCAAGCGGCAAGCGTGTACGGGGCCCAATTAGGGGTCCTTTTGGGTTTCTTTGCCCCCCACCATTTCTGGGGGGGGGTGGAACAACCCCAACTCCGGATCACTCCAGCTGGAGTATCCGGGAGCTATTGAGCGGCCCGAAGGGCGTAGTGAGGGGACCATGAAGGGGGCTGGAGCCAAGGGGGGCTCGAGGGGGGGGAGGTCCAAAAAGGGGGGGGGAACTCGGGGGGAGGGGGAAAATGACCAGGTGGAGATTTCCAGCAGGGAAATATCTCTGGAGAGGGAGACTGGGGGGGATAGTCGGGGGGGTTCGGTGTACGGTTCGGTGTGTGAGTCGTACGCCAACTCCAACTCGGACTCTGATGGCGAGGGAAGCCTGCCCTCCCTACACATGGGGGGCAGAGAGTCTTCTTTAAAAAGGAAGGCACCGTCTGGGGGGCGGGACACGGCCCCCGAAAGGGGCGCCAAAGTCAAGTCAGCGGGGAGGGGGCGCGCTGCCGCACCCATGGGAGCGTACACGGGCCTGAGCGAGGCCAGGGCAAGGCTTGAGAGGCTCTCCGGTGACGACGACTATGAGGAGAACCATGGACGGGTCGAGGAGTTCCTGAGGACCTCCCCGGTCAAAACCCGCCAATCACAAAATGGTGGAGGCGCTGGGCCGTCGACCAAAACCGGCCAGGCGCAAAATGGTGGAGGTGCTGGGCCCTCGGCCTACGTTGACCCAGATGAGGAGCCCGCCGCTCCGGAGGGGCCTCTAGAGAGGGTTCTGGAGTGCGCTAAGGTGGTCTATGAAGAGACCGCCAAATCTAAGAATTTAAAGGGGGACGTCCGCGGCAAAATAAAGGCGGCCCTCCTCGAAATAATGGAGGTAACGGGAGACCTCAAGGAGGGGACAACTGAGTCCGAAGCCGTCCGCACCCTTAAGGCGGACAACAAAAGGATGCGGGAGGAGCTAGCCCTCCTTAGACAGGAAACGAAGGCCCTCCGCCAGGCCTTCTCAACCAGGAAGACGGGCGTCCCGGCCCCAGCCCCCCTAGAGGCTGACGCCGCGACAACCATCGTGGAAGAGGTGAAAGGGGTACTGGTGGAATTTAGGGAGTCAATCACCAGGGACCTCTTTGTCTCACTAGGGGGCATGGTAAATGCCCGCCTAGAAGAGGCGGAAAGGAGGGGCATCCTACCCCCTGAGCCAATCCTCCGCCCGCCTTTGGCGGCGGATAAGAAAAGGGCCCAGGCAGCTGCGGAATCCCAGCAGCCACAGACCCAGCAGGGACCCCCGCCTGGTCCAAAGCCCACGCCAAGGGCCAGACAGGTGGCCTCCAAAGGAGCGGTAACGGGGTCCAATCTAATGCCCCCGGCCAGACCGGCCCCCGCTGTCCCCGCTCCAAGAGCGAAGCGACAGACTGCCGTGCCCCAGAGCACCCCCACGGCAGGGCCGTCCCAAACGGCACCGCCACCTCCGGCTCAGAGTTCCTGGACGGAGGTGGTGAAGAGGAAGGGGAAAAAGACCCCCCAAACGCAGACAACGAGTGCTCCAGCTGCGCCCAAAGCCCCCGTGCCCCAGGCGAAGCCCAGACTCTTCTCCGCGCCAAAAACGTCGGCGGTGGTGGTCACCCTTAAAGAGGGCTCCAATACGGATTATAAAACCGTCATGGGGAGGGTGACCACTCTTAAGCTGGCGACGATTGGCGTGGACCACGTGAAGGTGCGCTCCTCTGCGGCAGGGGCCCGCGTGATTGAAATCCCGGGGGCAGAGAACGGAGCGGCTGCGGACAATCTGGCTGAAAAGCTCAGAGAATTAGTGGGAGAAGTAGCTGACATCCGCAGACCGGTTAAAACAGCAGAGATCCGACTGGCTGGCTTTGACGAGGCGGTTACACCCGAAACCATTCAGGAGGTTGTGGCGGCCAACGGAAAATGCCCCCCAGCCCAAATTCGTGTGGGCAGGATCCGGCTTAGTGGCGACTGCTCGGGCTCAGTCATTGTGACGTGCCCGGTCGCGGCAGCCAACCTACTAGTTAAAGCGGGGAGAGTACTGGTGGGCTGGTGCTCGGCACGAGTGGAGGCGCTAGACCCCCTCCCAATGCGGTGTTACAGGTGTATGGGGCTGGGGCACACGAGAGTCTTCTGCCCCTCACCTGTAGATAGGTCTGACATCTGCCACCGCTGTGGCAAGAGCGGCCACATGTCGGAGGCCTGCGAGGTAGCAGAGGCGTGGTGCTCCGTGTGCCACCACGCTAAACTGCCAGCCGGTCACGTGATGGGGGGACCCTCGTGCACCCCCCCACACGTAAGAGGGAAGCAGGCCGCTGGAAGGACCCCGGCGACCCTACCGACAAGAGAGCCCCAGGGCCTTGGTGAGGGACAAAATATGGAAACCTAATGCCTGCACACCCATTATCAACAGAAAATGAGGTGCTGCAGTGCAATTTGAACCACTCCCGCCGAGCTCAGGACCTGCTCCTGCAGCACATGGCGGAGTGGAACATTAGCGTTGCCATCGTAGCGGAACCCTATTTTGTCCCTCCCCAGCAAAACTGGCTCGGGGATACCAGCGGTCTGGTAGCTATTACGGCGCAGAGGATGGGCGATCACCCCCCCATCTCCAGGCTGGAAGCCGGTGCGGGATATGTGGCGGCCAAATGGGGAGACATCGCACTAATTGCTGTGTACTTCTCCCCCAATCGGCCGCTAAACGAGTTCCAACAGTTCCTGGATGGGCTCGGGAGGGTGGTTGCCAGGATAACACCGCAGCCCACAATGCTTCTTGGGGACCTCAATGCCAAATCCACGGCTTGGGGTTCCCCCAGAACAGACCGGCGAGGAGAGGCTGTCGAGGACTGGGCGGCGGCCTTGGGTCTGGTCCTAGTCAACCGGGGCTCCGTCAACACGTGCGTGCGAAGGCAAGGGGGGTCCATCGTGGATGTGACTTTCGCGACCCCTGCCGCCAAAGCACGCACCTCCAACTGGCGGGTCCTGGAGGACATAGAGACCCTCTCCGACCACCGCTACATTAGGATGGGGGTCGCAAAGGCGGCGTTGGCTCAACCCATCCCGGCCCCAGCGGTGCGGAGAGGAAGGCCGGCCTTCCCAAGATGGAGCCTCGGGAGCCTCGACCGGGACCTCGCCGAAGAGGCAGCAATGGTCGAGGTGTGGCGGGCCCCGGAGCCAGACCGAGGCCGGGACGTTGAGGAAAGGGCCCTCATGTTTCGCGCATCGCTCACCGAGGTGTGCGATGCCGCGATGAGAAGGTCGACTCCCTTCATGGGGAAAAAGCAGGTTTACTGGTGGTCGGCGGAGATTACGGCCCTCCGCGCCACCAGTAACGCTGCACGGCGCGACTACACCCGATGCAGGCGGCGACGACATACTCCGGAAGAGGAGGAGCTCCTGTACGAGAGGCTCTGGCAGGCCAAAGAGGCCCTGTCTGTAGCCATAGCCAAGGCCAAGGACGAAGCACACGTTGCGTTCTTGGCCACGCTCGACAGGGACCCCTGGGGGCGTCCGTACAAGCTAGTACGGAACAAAATGCGCCACGCCCCCGGCCTGGAGTCGCTGGAGCCAGAGCTCCTCCAAAGAGTGGTGGAGGGCCTCTTCCCGCCTGCACCGGACTTCGCCCCGCCGGCCATGTTGGCCCCTGCTGAAGAGCCGGAGGGTCCGCTGGATGTGCCGCCCATTACCGATGGGGAATTCCATGCCACGGTGCTGCGCCTGAAGGGCTGTAAGAAGGCCCCTGGCCCTGACGGCGTGCCCGGCCAAATTATGCCCGTGGCACTGAAGCATCTGGGGAACCGCCTCAAAAGTCTCTTTGACGACTGTCTGGAGACCGGGCGATTCCCCAGATGCTGGAAGGAGGGCCGGCTCTGCCTTTTGCGCAAGGAGAGCCGCCCGGCGGACTCGCCTTCTGGCTGGAGGCCGATAGTCCTGTTGGATGAATCCGGGAAGATGCTCGAGCGCATCATAGCTTCCCGGGTCATCCAACACTTGGAGGGAGTGGGCCCCAATATATCGGACCGCCAATACGGCTTCCGTATTGGGCGGTCCACTACGGACGCCTTGGGGGCCCTAAAGGCCTTCAGCGAGTACGCTGCGGAGAGGGGAGAGGGAGCCATAGCGGTGTCGCTGGACATCGCGAACGCATTTGGCTCCCTCCCATATTCGGTTATTAGGGAGGCACTCCGCTACCACGGAGTGCCTCCTTATCTTCGGAGGATCATAGAGCACTACCTTAGCGGGAGGGTAGTGCTCTATGACGAGAGGGGGGGAATCCGGCGGGAGAGGCCCATGGCCTGCGGCGTTCCACAGGGGTCCGTCTTAGGCCCCCTGCTTTGGAACGTCGGATTTGACTGGGCGATAAGAGGCGTCCTGCTCCCCCGGATGGCGGTCATCTGCTACGCGGATGACACAATGGTCGCCGTCCGGGGGGAGCGGCTGGAGGAGGCCCTAAGGAGGGCCGCCGTCGCGGCCGACCTGGTAGTCGGTCGCATTCGATTGCTGGGACTAAAGGTGGCCCTCCCAAAAACAGAGGCCATCATCTTCGGGGGAAGAGGCTGGAGGCCCCCTGCTAGGGCATCAATTCGCGTTGCGGGAGAGACGGTCCAGGTGAAGCCCCACATAAAATACTTGGGGCTCATCCTGGACCGTCGTTGGGATTTCGGGGAGCATTTCCGACAACTAGCTCCCCGAATCGTTCGTCAGGCGTCGGCCTTAAGCCGCCTTCTGCCAAACGTCGGAGGTCCGGGCGCCCCGTGCCGCCGCCTATATGCAGGAGTAGCTAGGTCCATGGCGATGTACGGGGCGCCCATATGGGCGGATAAGTTGGGGGCCGCAAACAAGGCCCTTCTCCGGAGGCCGCAGAGGGTAGTGGCCATCCGCATCGTAAGGGCCTATGTTACGGTGGCCTGGGCGGCGGCCTGTGCCTTGGCGGGGACGCTCCCTTGGGAGCTAGACGCCCAAATCCTCGCCGAGGCACACAGAGAGCGGGTGCGGAACAGGGCACAAAATGTGTTCCCCGCTCCTGAGGAGGTGCGCGCCGCCCGGAAGGCGGCACAGCGGCGCATGCGCGACCGTTGGAAGAGGGACCTGGAGGACTCCCCCTATGGAATCCGCACCATAGGGGCACTCCTCCCGTCCCTCGACCGCTGGCTGGACCGAAAGAAGGGGGCTCTCTCCTTCCGGTTGACGCAGGTAATGACCGGGCACGGCTGCTTCGGTCATTACCTGCACAGGATAGGGAGAGAGGTCGGTCCGGCCTGCCATGAGTGCGGCGCCCAGGACGACACGGCCCAGCACACCCTAGAGGTGTGCAATTACTGGGCCGAGGAGCGCCGCACCATGGTGGCGGTTTTGGGAGTGGGTGACCTCTCGCTGCACAGCATCGTGGCGGCCATGCTGGACAGCGAGAGGTCCTGGGAGGCGGTGGCCTCCTTCTGCGACACTGTGATCTCGCAGAAGGAGGCCATGGAGCGGGAGCGCGAAGATAGGCGACAGGCGCTCCCGCTCAGGCGTAGGCGGAGGGGTAGGAGGCGGGCGCAATTCGCTGCCCGCCTAGACCCCTAGTGGAGTGTGGGTTAGGGGCCCACAAATAGACTCCACCCGTCTGGGGGAGGGATCGTGGCGGTTTCCGATCCTTCCCTCCATTGGCGCGGGAGCCCTGGCGTCGTCAAAGCCAGGGCAGCCGGGGGGCACACATGGTAGAAATCCTTGGACCCCATAGTGCCCCCATAACGGCAGTGCGGAGAAACGCCGGTGGGTTTTTAGTGGGTAGGCTCCTCCCCCCCTCTGCTTTCAGAGGGTGTGCGAGAGGAGAGAGTCCCACATAACCCCCCCGACCAACATCGGGCCTCCCTAGGCCCAGGGGGGGTATGCGTAATGCATTTTCCCACCGTCAAAAAAAAAAAAAAAAAAAAAAAAAAAAAAAAAAAAAAAAAAAAAAGGTTCCAGGATATGCAGGGATACTTAATCCTGGGGTTTCGGGAGCAGCAAAGAAACAAAGCGTGTTATCCAAACGAGTCTATTCCAGAACTGTCATTATAGTGTTGCCAACCTAGCGATGCGCAAATAAGCTTAAATCTACGTTTTATATTATACAAACATAACAATACTAAATTACACACGCGTATATTAACACTCGGACATACACAACTGGGTCATTCAAGTTTTTCTTGTTTGTTATTTTGTCCCAGTTATTCAAGAGACAACAGTGTCTGAGTTTCTTAAAAAAACTGTTATAATATATGCTACTAATGTGAATAAGAGATGGCCCATAAAAATACATTACTCCATAAATGGAGTGTGTTTTGGACTATAGTTTGGAAGTTTCAGGATACAACATTAGATAGGAAACTAGTTCCTTATACCTAAATTTGGACAATGTTATCGCAGACCCACGTCAAATGCCTAAGGGCCCTAATTTAATTACGTGCCTTGGGTTATCTCGGGGGCATAATCGTTCACTAATATCGAATTTGTTGGTATATTTGTTAGTTGAAATAAGTTAAGTTTATGGTTATAACTTCGTTTGCGGAGGTTAAATATATTAGGCATCGTCCTAATAGAACGCGAATGCGCGATCATCGTAAGTTCGCGCGAATTTTACTCGTACGAACGCGCGACCAAAAATATTGAACTCGAATAGGTGTCCTAACTGACAATCGCGCGACCCGCGGATTGTTGACGATGCCTTAGACTAGCATTTACCCGCGGCTTCGACCCTGTTGTTCCCGTTACTGTCACAGGGGAACTATTCACTGGGATATAAAGTATCCTATGTTTCAATCCAGGAGTTGGTCTACTTGCATGCCAAATTTCAGCTTGATCCATCCAGTCGTTACCCCGTTATTTAGTAACAAACATGCAAATATTCAAATATCCAAACATCAAAACAACATTTATAATATTAGTGGGATTAGTGGGATGGTTCGACTTCAGAGCGTTTCGACCGCAGCGGTTTTTTTATTCGTTTTGACCGGACACGCAATCAAAAACCTAACTATGTCCGGCTTTATCCGGACGACTGGTCCCGGCCGATAAGCAAATTGTCCCGGTTTAAAAATCATAGTTATTTAGTAGCGGGCTGGACTTGGTATACCGGGTGTTGCCTGTAACAGGATCAATTAATTAAAACGGAGATTCTAGTCATCAAACAATAAAACTTTTGTTCAACAACTTTTAAAAAATTATTTAATCTTTAGATTTTATCTTTTTCATACAAATTAAATAGTATTTTCAATGTACGTTAACATCAGTCTAATTGACGTCGCTTGTCACGCTAGTAACATAATTAACATCGCAATACATTGCGGCTTCAAATAAACTTTAAAGTGTACTAAAAACCAAAACATAAGTTATTTTTAAATGTCGCTGAACAAATGTTGTTCAGTCTGAGGCGTACAACCCTAGTTTTAATTATTTGTTCCTAGTACAGGCAACCGTTATATATACCTACAATAAACACGACTAACTGGCTAGCTAGGCTAATCGTACGTGGATAGAACGACGTAAGCGCTGACACTTATCCGATAACTTTTTACGAATTTACGTCAACAGTGTCAACACATTTAGGGATCGCGGACTCTCGGCGTTGACAGAGCGAGAGCGCACTGGCACACTATCAAGTTCCTTTTTTTCTACCTTTACTACTTTTTCTTTATGTCCCGGTCTGAGTCCCTACACTTATAGCAACCCTACCTTAAGGAGCCCTTTGTCAGAAGGCAAAAGGCCTTAACTCTGGGATGATGGTTATTAATCATAATAATTTGAATACTCATATTATGTGATTAACGGGTAAGAGACAATTATCCAATGTAATAAACGAACTAGGAAATGTGATGTTATCATCGTTATTTCTAGAATTAAGTGCAGCAAATGAAATCGGCCCAAAGCACGCCGGACAAAAACACGAATTATCGAAACAAAATGTGACAATCAAGCGCGCGCCGCCCCGGAATACAAATGGTGGTCGAGACTCGAGACTAGACCATACCTCGATCACACCGAACGAATTTATAACGAACATCAGGACCTAAGTTTCTTCCGTCGCTTAAAGGTCAAACTACTACTCAAATAACGTAGATGCGCTGTAGATGCAGAGACGTGACTCTTGCGTCACTTTTTAGGGTTCCGTACCTAAGGAAAAACGGAACCCTTATAAGATCACATTGTTGTCCGTCTGTCGAGACCCTTCATCTCGGGTACGCGTTGAAGTGTCGAGTTGAAATTAAAACCATATACTCAGGTCTATAGTCCCTTCAAGAAAATAGTAGGGTTGGTAGAGTGTTAGCAAACCGCTTACCTTACTTATCTATACCGTTCCTTGCGAAGAAAACCCTTTCACAGCTCGCTTCTGGCATCGATACCCGACTGTGACCTATTTGCATAGCGATGGGCGACAGAGTGTAGTAAATGCTTGAGATTCTGCGAGGCATGAATGCTTGGTCCTCAATTGTTCCAATTAAATTGTTTTTACTGATATCTGTGTGTATACAGGGTGTTAGGTAATTAATGGATAATCTGTGACCTGGTGATAGAGGGCACTTAGGTCTATCAAATAAAGCTAATATAGGTTTTAATTAAAGTGTCACCATTTTGAGAAAAATTACATAAGTGAAAATATCTCAAAAACGGTGACACTTTTACAAAACCCATATTAGCTTTATTTGATACACCTAAATGCCCTTTATCACCAGGTCACGGGTTATCTATTAATTACCTAACACCCTGTATGTGTATCTTTAATTACTAGCCTAAGTTTCGTGACGCATTAGTTAAATACTGTAATGCCATGTAAACGTTTTTATTAATAAAAATAAATCTACCCACCTACCTTAGAGTAGTAAGGATACAATTAGAGGGTAGACAGTGTTTTATTGTCTTTATGCCACACCTGGGTATAAAATGACTTTTTCCGCACTCTGCGCGTACGGAAAAAGCCGCTTTCTGGTCAAACGTAGACATAAAATGATGTACACAACCCGGGACGTAATAAAAAAAGCCCTCGATCGCATATTTACGTCCCTTGTTTGCAGCTCGGCCTGCAAACTTCTGCGATCTCGGCCTTTCTTTATATTACCATCCTAGTTATCTAATGTACTTTTATAGAGTGCTGCTGCCACTAATATTCGTAGCGTATTCGTTTTCTTTTCAAGGAACGGTGTGACGACCAGCTCAGGCTATCGATAGGAAGTTTGTGCGTCACGCGAATGCTCAATCAGTTCGCGTCCGAGCCGACACGTCATTCGGAACTTTACAGTATTAATGAAGCCGATAACCCGGCTGTAATGGGTCTATTCCTTTACGACGCAATTGCCGTTTGTGGGTCAAGAGTAAACAAACAAAAACTGGACGGAGGCGGACTCGTTCACCGAGGGTCCCGTACAAATACTTTAAATAAAGACTACATTTTTATGATTTAATTACAAATGTATAGTTTATTTATATAGACTTTTCCCTATACTTGTAGCCTATAAGACGGTATCACTTACCAAATTTCATAGTTCTAGGTCAACGGAAAGTACCTCATAAATTTTGATTTCCTTGAGAGAGGCGAAATGTATGTTTTTTGCAGTATAAACGACCGTACCTTTTTTTACGTTAACTTAGAAGTTTGATTTATTCACAGCGTCAAGGGACCATAGACCTGAGTATATATTATGGTTTTAATTGCAACTCTATAGGTACCTCTACGCGTTTTCGAGACAAATCTTGACAGACGGACAACAAAGTGATCTTATAAGGGTTCCGTTTTTTCCTTTTTTAGGTACGGAACCCTAAAAAGACGAGACTCCACTCGACATGTTTCGGTAGCATTCGGCATTCGGTGAAGGGAATACCGAATGCGCTCGAAATATATCGAGTGGAATCTCGTCTTTTGTACAACGAGAGTGATCCGTTGTTAATGGCCAGTTCACATTATTCCAGTCCAGTGATCCAGCGGGCTAATCCAGTCCAGTTGTGGACTGGAGCATATCGTTTACATTATTCCAGTCTTTTAAGAGTAGCTGTATTGGAAACTCAATAAATTCACTGTTAAACGTTCAATCTAGCACTGGATTGCAACTGGAATGGCTGTCTACACTATTCTAGTGGCGCTGGATTGGGTGAGCTGGAATGAAAAGTTGACGGTCTCTCCAGTCACTGTACTGGAATGCTCACTGGAATGGGTACATTCCAGTGCATTCCAGTGTCGGTTCACATTATTCCAGTAGCATTCCAGCACTGGATTGGATTGCTGGACTGGAATGCTACTGGAATAATGTGAACTGGCCAATTCAATATGTTTGAGTATGATCCCTAAGACGGGGATGTTTTATTCTAACCCGCCCTTTTTGCTTAAAATGATTCCTGTATTACATTACGGTTCTTGCTGTTAACTATAGTGTTTTTGTGCCTCGTTATATTTAATACTAGCCACGGCTTCGCCCGCAATATTCCCGTTACTGTCCCAAGGGAACTCTTTACCGGGATTTAAAGTATTTTCAGTCCAGGACTTGGTCTACTGGCATGCTAAATTTCAACTCAATCCATTCAGTTGTTACTGCGTAATTTAGCACACTCAAGCCTCCAAACATAAAACACCATCACAAACTTTCACTATAGGGTACTTGCTTGTAGTCAATATAAATTATTTCACGCAATCAGCTTTCAAAAATTTATAAGAAATAACTAGACTTCACCTATTTAGCGATTTAAACGATTTTTAAAAGACCAAAAACAATAAATAATAATACTGTTGCGCCGGTGGTATAGGTCAAAACTTTAAACGTGATTTTCCGTGCTTTAGAAGCGTTTTCAGCAGGCTGAAAAGTGATTTCAGGCCGTTTCAGAGGTGGCTCTTTCACATACTAGAAGATTGAAAATTCACCCTAGTTGCCGTTGTTTTCAGGCGCCTGAAACATGTTTTCAGTCCGTTTCAGGGCACCCTCTATCAGATGGCGCAATAACCTGAAAACCCGTTTTCAGGCGTTTTCAGGACCCCTTATGGGCCTTTGAAGTACACTTCAGTATATGGCGAAATTTCACGAAGGAGTGAAAGAGATAGCACTATTAGAGAGAGACAGCTATATTGAGAAGGTTCGAGAAGTGTGTGAAAGAGACAGAACTAGAAAGGGATAGCAATAGTCGGGAATGTTCCAGCCGAATCGAACATCGAACAATCTAGATTGCCTAGAACACTCGCGATGCGTCATTGACCGAGGGGTCACCGACCGCCCTTGGACTTTGGACCGAACATTCGCGATGGGATTTCTCTGGAACATTGTGGAGCAAGGGCCTCCGGATATATAAGCCGCGCGCCCACGACCCCACAGTCAGTTTTTAACTAACGGCGATACAGTGCGAGTCTCGAAGCGAACCTAAGCGAAAAGTTAATAAGTGCGTTGTAGTGAAGTGATTTAGTACAGTGATTTATTAAGTAAGTAAGACTTGTTAATTAGTAATTCTGTAATAAAGTTTGCATTTTTAATTAGTGGTTAATTAGTGTATTTTCTATCACGTTACCTACCCCACGGACGTAACATTTGGTGTCAGAAGTGAAGATAGAAAATGCCGTTTACACCACGTGAGAACGAGCCGAAGGGAGTGCAGACGCGGAGCCAAGCTGCAGCACGTGAGGACCCTGCGCCGGACGCTGGCTCATCAGACTCACCGGCCCCATGTAAGCAAGAGATGAACGTAAATGCCATCTTAGTTCTCTTAAAAGAGCAAGCTCGCCAACAGCAAGAGCAAGCTCGCCAACAACAAGAGCAAGCTCGTCAAATCCAAGAGGGGCTTCGCAAACAGGAAGAACAGTCTCGAATCCTCCGGAAGGAGCTCAGGGAGGAGCAGGAAGAACAATCGAGAATGCTTCGCGATGTACATGAAACCGCAACCGAATGGAAGCGAGAGATGTGTGAAGTCCAAGAAAAACTGACGGGCTTGGACATTAAATTTGAAGCTGGACTTCATGATGTTAGGGAATCCGTTGGGACAGTTACGGCGAAAGTCGAGACTGTTAAGGAGGAAGTCGACACCTACAAGAACCGCCTCCAGAAGCTCGAAATAAAAGTGGCCAGCGGTACGAGTACCTGTGCGGCCGAGGTACCCATGTCGGGAGGTGGACGATTCAAGGTACCTCCTTTCGATGGTACATCGTCCTGGACAGCTTATAAGCTACAGTTCGAGTCCGTTTCCCAAGCTAACGGCTGGAGCAAGGAGCAGGCCAGGACAGCCCTAACCCTAGCGCTACGTGACGAGGCGCTCACCATACTGGAAGCTCTAGGAGAAGAGAGAAGTTACGACCGGCTTCTAGAGGCGTTGGAGGCCCGTTACGGTGACAAGCACCTGGAGCACGTCTACCGCGCTCAGTTGAAGGACAGGGCGCAGGGGCGCAATGAAACGTTGCAGCAGTGGGCCCTAGAAATTGAGAAGTTGGTCAGAAAGGCGTACCAACGTACATCCGCCCCCTTTGTGGACACCACGCTGGTGCAGGCCTTCGTTGACGGAATACGCGATTTGGAGGTACGGGCTGCAGTGCGATTAGGGCATCATGAAAGATTGAAGGATGCAGTGGCCCACGCTTTGGAGGTAGAAGCTGCGCGCTGGGAGCCATCAAGGCTTTATAGGGTACGTGAAGTGTCTGTTAGGGAACCGATTGCTTCTCGTCGTGAGCTTGGGCCACGATGTTACCAATGTGGAGAACGTGGCCACATACAGTCGAGTTGCCCGAAAAGGAGTAGGAGAGCATGGCCGACGTGGACGAGTGGAAGCAGCAGCTGCAGCAGTACCGGGACGGCGTGGCGTGCTAGGCACGTCGACGTGGTAGGCAACGAGGCCGGCGCAGCTGAGCAGTTGCGGAAACGCGTGGCGCAGCTCGAGGTGGAGCTTGCACAGAGGAACAAGGAGCTCGTGCAGAGGAACAAGGAGCTCGAGCAGAGGAACGAGGAGCTCGCGCAGATCATCAAAAAGTGGGAGGTTGAGTTGGCGACTCTAAAGAGCAAAAATCGGCAGCTGACGGCGGCGCTGCAGGAGAGTAAAGCCAACGCGGAGGCCCTTATTCGAAGACCCTGTCTAGACGACTGTAAGCGTAGTCTTCGACAAGAGGGCAAGGAATATTTGAGGATGTTGAGAGCTAACTCAGTTAGTGAAGAGTATCCGAGCGATTTAAGGGATCGGATTGATGACGTTCACGGTCTTGTTGGTGAACACGGGCTTCAAGCTAGCACGAGAATGGAGACCCGATATGACGAGAACTCTAACCAAATTGGGTTCGAGGAAGGTTCGTGTGTGTGGCTACATCACCCCATGCGAAAGAAAGGAAAATCCCCAAAACTGTCCCCAAACTGGGAAGGGCCATATAGGGTAGTCACAAGGATCAACGACGTCACGTATCGGATACAGCGAAACCCTCGTAGTCCATCGAAGATTGTTCACGTTGACCGACTGGCGAGGTACCACGGAAATAATGATGCTCGGGACGAGCATGTCTTAGGAGGGGGTGGTGTTGCGCCGGTGGTATAGGTCAAAACTTTAAACGTGATTTTCCGTGCTTTAGAAGCGTTTTCAGCAGGCTGAAAAGTGATTTCAGGCCGTTTCAGAGGTGGCTCTTTCACATACTAGAAGATTGAAAATTCACCCTAGTTGCCGTTGTTTTCAGGCGCCTGAAACATGTTTTCAGTCCGTTTCAGGGCACCCTCTATCAGATGGCGCAATAACCTGAAAACCCGTTTTCAGGCGTTTTCAGGACCCCTTATGGGCCTTTGAAGTACACTTCAGTATATGGCGAAATTTCACGAAGGAGTGAAAGAGATAGCACTATTAGAGAGAGACAGCTATATTGAGAAGGTTCGAGAAGTGTGTGAAAGAGACAGAACTAGAAAGGGATAGCAATAGTCGGGAATGTTCCAGCCGAATCGAACATCGAACAATCTAGATTGCCTAGAACACTCGCGATGCGTCATTGACCGAGGGGTCACCGACCGCCCTTGGACTTTGGACCGAACATTCGCGATGGGATTTCTCTGGAACATTGTGGAGCAAGGGCCTCCGGATATATAAGCCGCGCGCCCACGACCCCACAGTCAGTTTTTAACTAACGGCGATACAGTGCGAGTCTCGAAGCGAACCTAAGCGAAAAGTTAATAAGTGCGTTGTAGTGAAGTGATTTAGTACAGTGATTTATTAAGTAAGTAAGACTTGTTAATTAGTAATTCTGTAATAAAGTTTGCATTTTTAATTAGTGGTTAATTAGTGTATTTTCTATCACGTTACCTACCCCACGGACGTAACAATACGATTTGATGCTTGAGTAAAATTACGTCATTTTACTTTTTTACTATCTGAGCGTTTTGACACTTCATAAAAAGTAACTGATTTGATCTGTCAGGAAAGTACCCTATTATAATATTAGTGTGAGTGATTGATTAGAATTTACCCAGTAATTTTTGCCCACTTTTCTTTATACCCCTAGGCCAGCGGTCGGCAACCGCTTAGCAGCCAAGGGCCACATAATAGCTAAGGAAATTGACGAGCCGCACTTTATTGCAGCCGCAATTTGTGACTTTATACAATTCGGAATATAGCGACCGCAATACAGACCGGAATATACCGCAAGTGAGCGGTTCACAGACCGCATGCGGCCCGCGGGCCGCAGGTTGCCGACCGCTGCTCTAGGCTATCAGAGGACAGCATTTAATGTATTATATATTATCAAGTAATGTCACATATTTGTATCTACCTTGTCGCCTTATTTAATTTAGCAGCAATATGATTACATAAGCGACAAAATAGAGCGACCTAACACGAGGGGCATGATTAACTCGCTCGCTGTATATGCCATTAGCATGCTGCTAGATTAATGACATACACGTGTAAACTATCCGGATAAATCATACTTGTCCACTAAAGCTCTGGCACAATTCCTTTAAACTTTATAGTTTGCAATAACCAGAACAACAGGCAAGAGAGTTAGCAGCACACTTTTTCGATACGGAGCAATCTGCCGAGAGATTTGCATAACACACGAGCGTACAAAGAAAAATAATGTCACTACGATGCAAACACATAACGAATAAATTAACACACTGACAATTTCAAGAATACAAATATAAATGACTAACTGGTTAGATTATTTGATGGTCGCTTGGCACGAAGTCAGCGTTGCTCTCAGGCTTTTTCTCCTATTAGAGGCAAGCTTACGCGCGTGGTCTTTCACTCAACGCATTATGAACCGGCTCAGAGTTGCCCAACGTGCCATGGAGAGAGCTATGCTCGGAGCCTCTTTACGTGATCAAATCAGTAATGAGAAAATTCGTAGAACTAAGGTAACCGATATACTTAGTTGCCAGAGTAAGCAAGTTAAAGTGAATGAGCTGGGCACATAGCTCGAAGAACTGATGGCCGATGGGGCGTAAAGGTTCTCAAATGGAGACTACGAACCGGAAAACGCAGCGTTAGTCGGCTCCCCACGAGATGGTCTGATATCCTGGTTAGGGTCGCCGGAAGTCGACGAAGGCAGGAGGCGTGCAACCGTGTGTTGGGGAAGTCTTTGGGGGACCTATGTTCAGCAGAGGACAAATCAAGGTGTGATGATGATGATGGTGATATGCGAGCTTTTGCGGACAGGTATGGTTGGCCATACTAAAAATACCGACGTTTCAAGCCCTAGTTTCCAGACTAAGACTTGCTCTTTTCTATCTCTCACAGCCGTCAGACCTTCTTGAACAGCGACCCGTAGGGAGTTGTGAAAATCCCAAAGACCGGTTTTTAAGCAGTGGGACAACGGGTAGGCTATGCAGCGCTTGATGGTAAGAGACTACGAGGCCTACAAGACTATTAGTGTAATCCCCGGCCTCCCACGGCCCCGTGAGACCTGCAATTGCAGTACACGCCCATTTAGCGCCAATTTGCATGCAGTATTCACAGCTTGACTAATTTCACTCGAACAGTAAACATATGATATGAATCAAGTTTGTTAGTTTGTCTATCTTATGTGGTATTAGTAATTCTTTCTCATCTGCTCAAAGGTTAGCTGGAAGAGATCCCTTACAGGGATAAGCTCGCCTTTGTACATAACCATTGATTTTTGTGCTGCTTCTGTATGATTTTATGTGCAATAAAGTGTTTACATACATACATATGTGTCTGTTTGGTCTGGCTGGGTAGCCAGGAAAGTCCCCATCAGCCTGGGTAGCCACGAAAAAAATCACCTATGAGATAGACAGATCGGGATAAAGCAAGTAGGTGTTCCCTTGCTGCACCAGGAACTGCCACTAACACCCGAAATGACCTTGACCACTCTGTCAAGAGTGATAGAGACGAAGAAGAAGAAGCTAGTACCAAATTGGGTACTTGTCTGTAACCGAAATTTGTAAAAAAAAGAGAAATAATATTTCCTTTTTTTTTTACAAATTTATGTTAAAGTTTTGAATTCGATACCTAACGTGCAACTTATTTTATGAGCCTGAAAAGTTGAATGGGAAAGTCAATTTCGAAAGAATAAAAATATTAAGAACTGTTTATACCGTTATATAACCCGTAAAATTTATGGTACTTTTGTTATGAAACCGCTACAGTAAACGCAAGTTTTAACATAGTAGCAGAACAAAGTTCTTGATTTCTCCAAACAACGTATCTCGTGACGTCACGTTACAATGGGCTTCAGTACGGAGCATTTCGGCACGTTAGGAAAGTCTAAAAATGTGACTTTAACAGAGAAGTATCTCGGTGAGTTTTAATGATATGATTTTTTTACTAATGTTTCTATTGAAAAACGTTGTCAAATAACCCATTCCTTAATTCTTCTGTACTAACACCATAACTATAACCCCTGACTCCGGCCTCGTGAGACCGGGCGTCTAATTGCAGTACACGCCCGTTTAACACCAATTTGCATGCAGTATTCACGGCTTGATTAATTTCACTCGAACGGTAAACATATGTGTAAATCGTCGTGCCCGTGGGACGGCGCCAGTCGTGTCGTGTTATTCTGTAATTTCACTGGCCTGAGGCCTGTTAATTTAGTAAGCGACAATACAGACAGACACATGAAAGTCGTCGAACTAAAACTGCGACTCAAAAGACGTTGACGCACCCAGTATACGCAGGGACGCGTCTCAGGCGTCACGTTTTTGAAGCGCACCTTTCAAATCGGTGCTTAAAATACGTAGTCTTTACGTGGGCCATTCTCATTTTTGTGCACACAGTCACCACCGTGGATGTCACTGCCGTGCACAAAAAAATAATACTATCATACTCATTCATATGATAAAAAAAATTCATGATATTATGACGGTTAGGTCGAACGTATAGAAAGAGCCATGAAAGCCACGGTAGTGACATCCACGGTAGTGACATCCACGGTAGTGACATCCACGGTAGTGACTGTATGCACATAACTGAGAATGGCCCACGTACTATAAATGCGTATTTTGAGCACGATTTTTGACAGCACGTGTCAACAACGTGACTCCTGAGGTGCATCACTGCGTATACGGCGCATCAACGTATTTTGAGCCGCGGTTTGGTCGCAGTTTTATATCACCCTTTTTGCATCAAAGGTTAGAAACCACTGTAGTGTAAATAAAACTAGAATATTTATTCCGTCAACCCCGTTTAAACAGCTATAATGAAATGAAGAGGACGCTTCAACTATGGCAACATTAATGCCGCCCACGCTCAGACGTCGGTTCGCGACAAACAATCCAGCGAGGAATTTGCACAATGTACGTAGTCTAGACATACTTGTTAGGCCATTACACTTCAGAAAACTCAGCGTAGGAGTGCACATCTGTCGGAGGTCACGCTGTAGTGGTCCTTCAAAGTCGATACGACGAGAGCGATCGACATATCGCCTAGTGACTGCAATACGCCATAATCGGATTTTGTTTTTTAAGATTATTATTGTTGATTACTGTCGCGCACTTAACTCTCACAACTTTGATACGCGATTTCTCTAAATTTTGGCACTTTGAGATGTGGTCGTATTGCAGATATTTTTGGCACCGATTACGAACCTAAACGTAAAGTGCTACAGGTAACAACTGTAACCGAAAGCAAGCAAGGTTAGGATTAACTTCCAATATACTGGTTACAACGATGCCTTCAAAATACCTGGCTGTACTAGAGATCAGCCAAAGCAATAGAAATTTAGATGTTCCATCAAGTCAACACGAAGCAGTGACCGACATAATATTTTGACCCCCGATTTCAAACGTTATTACACATATAAAATTATATTAGCGACAAGATTTACGGTAAAGTTGTAAATTATTCTACAGCGGTTAATCAAGTTATTGAAGTGTAAACAAAACTAGCATATTTTTTACGTCAACTCTGTTTAAACAGAAAATGAATTCAAGTGGACACTACAATTATTGCGAGTTAATTTTGCCCTGTCACCTAGGATGCATTTCAACTGACGGGGAGTTGAACGGAGCGGAAAGGAACGGAAAATTGTTGCAAACGACCGTTTGTTGTGGAAGTATTTGCGCTATGTTCAGCAGTGGGCGTCTCTAGTTTGAAGAAATGATGATAATGACGATAAAAGAGCCCACATATTATATTCTGTGACGTAATGTGATAGTGCAAATGCTGCGGGCGTGAGAGTCGGGGCAAAAGTGACTCCGCGATTTCGCCGCGCGGCTACTATAGCTTGGCAACTTCGTTGGTGACACTCACCTGTGTGCTTTTTGTTACTTATGTAAGCAGTTACGGCTGCACATAACAAGAAGCACACAGGTGAGTGTCACCAACGAAGTTGCCAAGCTATAGTACCAGATTTTGCACCTCTGGAGGCTTCCCGCTGGTCCGCTGCTCACTCTGAGCAATCAGCGAAAAGTCAAAGGTGGCCCTGGCCATCGTCCTGGTTCGACCCCAGGCGAACAGCCCCCCACCTAGTCCGACACCTATCGTGGTAGGCCGGGACAGGTGACCTGGTTCGACTCCAGGCACCCCCCGGCACATACCCAGCCCGATGTGCGTGCCGACTGTGTGTACGGCACACGGTCGGACGCCCTTGGGTGGTCTGGCCAGCGACCTGGTTCGAGCTCAGGGACCGCAAGGGCCAACCAACCGGCCCGACAATCACTATGCCCGGTTATGGGTTGTGAGTTTGTCAGGTTTAAAAAAAAAAAGGAGGGGCTTAGCCAGCGACCAGAAAGAGCACGCGTTATGCGATAGAGAGAGACGGTCGGATCCGTGCGGTGGTCGGACCCGAACCAGGTGCACTTCACTCGATTTTGGCCTCCCACGCGGTGGGCGTAGCCGAACCAGTCGCCGGCGACCAAAATGTCACAGTTTCACAATATAATTATAGCCACAGTACGCAAACGCCGTTGATGCCGGCCGAACGCCGCTAGCTAATACTATGCGAGAACGTATTGTACTGTGCGAAGTTTCCAAGCTGTGGCTGTAGCGGTGGAATTCCCACGCTCGCGTCAACACAATAGGGTTCGGCCCGAGCGCGGGAATTCTTGTTTTTTGTATGGAAAAGCGTGACACTGAAATATCTGTTTATATTCTGTAATCTGTGCCCGAACGACAGTTTTGTTATAGCTTGGCAATTTCCTACGTGACACTCCCATGGTCCGCGGGCGACGGGGGCGGGGGTGTTTTTAAGTGCGCATGCATTGGTAACTCAATAAAAAAGAACCGGGCAGTTTGCTTTGACTGCCATCTACCTTACATTACAAAAACCACTTGAGCTTTTTTTAATATACGTAATTATGTGAATGTAATTAAATAAGCAATATATCAAGCAAGAGGTCCTGGGTTCGAATCCCGGTAATGGCATTTATTTGTGTGATGAGCACGAATATTTGTTCCTGAGTCATGGATGTTTTCTATGTATTTAAGTATTTGTATCTATTAAATATATCGTCGTCTAGTATCCATAACACAAGCCTTATTGAGCTTACTATGGGGCTAGTTCGATTTGTGTAAGATGTCCCCTAATATTAATATTAATAATATTAATATTAATATATACAATTATACATACACCGTGCCCACGAATAACCCGAAAAACTTTAACTATAGATTCTAACAACTATTAGAAGTAAAAAAAGTTATGTGACGGTGTATATGTATATTTCTTGACCTGTAATGAAGGATAGATGGCAGCACAAGTACGATGCTTAGAAATTTGGCCCAGTTGCCTCTCTATAACCTAGTATAATGTTGTAGTCTTTGCGTTCCCCGCCCCCCGCACGGACCGTGGGAATGTCACGTAGGAAATTGCCAAGCTATAGTAATCGAAACTTCTGTACGTTGTACTATTACTTATTCTGTGACGTCTAGACGGACTCGTTAGGACATTATACTTCAAAACACTCGGCTACATTAGACCTCCAGAGTAATATAATTTTACACCTGTGGCGTGCATGTAAGCATTTATCATCATTCAATATAGATAAAACACAATTTTACTTTATTGCACACCGCTAAAGAATAATACACGACGATCAGAGTAATATTGAAGAGATAGCTACGTAAATAAAAAAAAATAGCCAGACTTATTCTTCTAGAAGATAGACATTTAAATAAACCACACTTTTAAGCCCTTGAACACAAAAATTACACTTTTTAATACATTACCTAGGGCGGTAAAACAAAGAATGTCTCAGATCGCAGGTATTTGACGCCCGAGCCGAAGGCAAGGGCGATAAATATGCGATCTGAGGTTTTCTTTATTACTGCCAGTGGTAAGTACCAAATTTTACGTGTTCCCCAGGCCATGGCCTGGTGTGACGTCAATTAATTAATACTTGTCCATAGATTCTTGTAACGACATTTACCTTGACATTACAAATGTGGTTAAACACATAATGTATGGTATAATTAACTGCCCCGTGATGATAATGGCTTTAGTAATATCGTTGCCACCCACCGAGCCATTGATTATCAAATAAACTACGTAAAGAGCTCATTCATTTCATTAACAGCCCCAATTGGATCTTTCGTATGACACCCCACACGTTGCGGTAAATAAGGCAATTCAGAAATTCCTCAGCAATATCGTCACTAGCATACCATGCCAGCAATATTCGCAGTAACTTCAGTCTGGGAGTCCAGGTTTTTTTTTTTTCACTCCAATGCAATAAGGATGACAATATCCTAGGAGAAAACGGGTATGGTTGTCGCAGAGGTTAGTTGAAGAAAGATTACTAAACGAAGAATTAAATGCCTCGAGCGGTGAAGTACGGAAGAAGGTGATTTTTTCCCCTTTTACCCGTGGTCCTACCAACATGTGTCCCTTGTGGGTCCACGGGTATTTTTTTCACCGCAGACCCCCTTTTAACCGTGATCCCACTGCTATGACCCACAATGTGCCCACGGGTCGTTTCTCAAGATATTTCTTTCCCCGTAAACCCACTGCACTAGATTAGATTTGACAAATGCATCCTTTACCTGGGTAGAGCAAAATAAACATCTTGTAGCTGCAGTTAGTGTTACTAATTGTAAGTTTCAGAGTCTGTGTAACGGTTAGCGCGAACTTTTGCATGTTTTATGATTCAATAAATAAATGTCGACGCTCGCTTCTACTTCGAAACCGGAGTAACACGTCGTTTGATTGTGAATTGTTATTATTAGTTCACAGCTCAAATTATATTACAGACGAGATGTGCGGTGAAGTTCTGAATCACAGCTCGCGTTAATGACGTTTCTGGAAACAGTAACGTTGTTTCGACAGATCAAAGCGCCCCGACGCGAGTAATCCGGACATTTACTTTGTTTTGCCACCGCTCTTAGCACTGCTACAGGTTAAAGAAGTACAGCAGGCTAACACATAAACCAGTAGGCTTATGATGGTTTACCGTCATTTCACAAAAAAAACACTTCACAAATGATCATTTAACAAATTACGATTCACATTTCTCAAAATCTTCATTTTGCAAATCATTATTTGACAAACTATTTATTTATTTATCCCGGCTATTGACAAAATAACGTACGGCAAATGAATGCTTAATAAAATGCATGAGGTTTTGTCAAGTAAATAATTTATGTAATGAAATATGTATAAAACGTAATTTAACTATTCGACTAATTTGTCACTGATTAATTTGCCAAACGTTGTTTTTTAAAGTAAATATTTTTTAAATGATTAGATACTGGTGGTGATAGGTTTCGTCGATCGATAAACTAATAATAAAGCATCCGTCGCGTTGCTTTATAAACTACAAATGCTTTATACGTTCCATATACAACGTTTCGCCCCATGCCCCGCGCGGATACTCTGTTTAAACGGGTTATTCCCACCTGTTACCACCAAATTGATTTAGTGGTAACAGTTGAAATTTTTTTTTCCCACTTGTTACCACTAAATGTATGGTTTTAGTGATAACTGATGGGGAAAAAAATCCCAGCTGTTACCACTAAACCAATTTGGTGGTAACAAGTGGGAATAACCCGTTTAAACGTTTTGTCAGCCGACTGCATGTTTTTAGACTGTGGCATTGCGAGTTTGCAGTGTATTATTAGAGTAATTAATAACAGATGACTAAGCGTAGTCAGCGACAGTGTCATGCCAATTTTATTTAAACACGGTGCAGTAAGGGCTTGGTTTTGTTCTATTATTTGACACTTGGCTAGGTAAAACTTTTCAAAGATTAATGTTGTGTACATAATTTTATGATGGCCAAGTGTGGCAAAAAATATAGAAATCACACACCTTTGAAAAACTTTACTAACCCAATTCCTTGCAAGCTGACGATGTACAGTGTAATAAATCAACCTCTTCAGATCCACAATGTGAAACTTTCATCATCAAGTGCCATAGGCCCTTTGTCTAAAAACTGATGGATGATAAAAAACCAAGAATTCAAGGTCATTTCAACACGAAGTTCCTTGACCTTTGGGAACCCATGAAACACAATCGAACGAACTCAATCTACGCACTTCGGCAGATAATGAAGGTACCATTAATTGTACCGTACAATGCTGCACAAAAGCGTTAGTGGGTAAATAGGTCGCGCCGGTACGCGTACAGGCAAATGCGCAAGTTTAATGCGTTAAATTTGATATTATGTTTTACATTTTTGCTTATTGAATTATAAAAATTACTAGCGTCCCGCCCCGGCTTCGCACGGTGTTTCTCTAGTATATTATGCATGTATTATACATATAAACCTTCCTCTTCAATCACTCTATCTATTAAAAAAATCGCATCAAAATCCGTTGCGCAGTTATAAAGATTTAAGCATACATAGGCATATAGGGACAGAGAAAGCGACTTTGTTTTATACTATGTAGTGATGATAATAAGTATATTGACTTTAGGCTAATTTATATTGTTATTTTATAATAAGAAATAAATAAAACCCGAACAAGTACGAGTTAGACTCGCCTGGAGAGGGTTCCGTTCGTTCAAAACAATATAAAATAATTATACTTTATTGCACAGACTTCTTATAAGTTTTCCTGTAATCTTTAGATGTAGGACTATTTTCCATATTTTTTTTAAAGTTCTACGTCTAATAGTTTCGGAGATAAGGGGGGGTGGTCAGTTTTTGCCTATTTTCTTAAATAACTTCAAAACTATTGATATAAAAACTGGCCAAGAGCATGCAGTGTAGGGCTCCATAGCCGTAACTATAAGGTAAATAAAAAATACGATGTAAAAAAGTACAACAACAAAAGTGCGTATCTTCATAGCAATTACGTCCTATTGTTGAGAAGCGCAGTTTATCAGCAAACTCAAAAACGGTTAATCCTATCTTATTGAAAATAATTTTCGTTGAAAATATTAATTGAACTTCACCTTCCTGATTTTAAAGATAGAGGGGGGAGGGGGGGCACAATTGTTGCAACTTTCGGAGCGATTATTTCCGAAAGTATTCACATAATCAAAAATATTACTCAAGAACCTTAAAGTGATTTTAAAGGACCTGTCGAACCATGTACATGTACATGATGTTTGATGAAAAAAAAAACATGTTCTGTTATATGTATGGAGTACCCCCCCCTATAAATATTTATTTTTGATATTTAATTACAGAACTAAGTAGCGGCTTATACAACACACCTACATTGCAAATTTCATCAATATACGTTATGTAGTTTTTGAGTAAAATGCCTGTGACATACGGACGAACGGATGGACGGACATGACGAAACTATAAGGGTTCCGTTTTTGCCATTTTGGCTACGAAACCATAAAAATCATAAATAGTACATTGTGTATCTAGGACGGTAAGTAAGGAATTACAAACGAGTGTTTGTTATAAGCCCGAGGTCAAACCGAGGTCTTTAATAACACGAGTTTGTAATTCCTTTACCGCCCGTGGCACACACAATTTTTTTCATCACACTTGTGAGGAAATCTTAATAATATAACCTTACTAATCGTCCCAGTATGACAAGAAAATATTAAAACATCAAAGTGACATTAGTGACATATGTCATAGACAATGCGAAAGTCCAGTCACGTTCGGAAACCATAGCGGTAAAGACCTAAAATGGTTGATTTTATATTTGCAAAATACTGAAATACACTATTTAAAAATTTAATTAATGCTACCGACATATGTGTTTACATGTATTTGCAATAACAGTTATCTTTAAATAAAGATTTCAGTGATAAAAGTTCAAAAAATAAGTTGGCATTTCCTTTGGCCATGACAAATAAGAGTAAAACAGAACCAGCGTTTCTAATTTAAAAAGAAAACCATTACGCCCTTCATCCGGTCATTTACGGCCCGCAAAACCCACGTGTAATGCACCATTTTCGAGCAAGTGTGATGAAAAAAAAAATTAGAACTTCTCACAGTGAGCCCTTTCATTTAATGTCACACGATATTTTTTTATTTTCTAGTTGACCCCCTAAAAGTGGCTGTGACCGACAGACACACGAGTGATCCTATAAGGGTTCCGTTTTTTCTTTTTGAGACACGGAACCCTAAAAAATATCAAAATCTGTCTACCTCTCACTAGGCACCAATCTAAAAACCAGCGCTGGGACTCCCCGTCCAGAATTCGCTGAGATTAGTACCCAATGCCAAATAGTATTTGAGTGCCTTTTTTCCTTGTTTCTTTGTTTGTAGCATTTAGTTTTTTTGCTAGCCAATCGTAGTGTCCCACTGCTGGGCAATGGCCTCCCTTGATTCCTAAACGTCCCAGCTCCGAGCAAATTCTAGCCAGCCGTTAAGAAATGCGTCCAGAGATCGTCCCGCCATCTTAGTTTTTAGTTTATTCATGGTTTATTTTTTTGGTGTAATTTGTTTATTTTATGGCATTCAACATTTTCAAATTTTTATTATAACACTTTCGCTCGCACTTATATCGTCAAGTCCATCGCTCGATACCCCCTCCATTAATCAAGCGCAATGATAGCAGTGAAAAATGGCCGCCATAATTGAAACATCGCGTGCGCGGCGGCATAACTGTCCAAATCGTTTACTAATCAGTAGCTGCAATTAAATCACGGACTTGCTTTCACACGCTCCAAAGTCATATGCTGTGTTGCTATGCAAACCTGTATGTCAGTCAAAGCATAAAAACGAATTAATAGTCCAACTTCGGCCGTTTAAGAGCGCGCGACACGTATTCACACAGACGCGCTATACTATAGCACGCGTAGCGTTCTTATTTCTTTGCTTGTAGTACCTACGTTCCACTGTGCACACACATTCGGGCGCGCGGTGTACCTTTTGTAGGAACAAAAATTACTGCTATTGCTAAAAATTGCTAATAATAATATAATATCACCATCTCAAGAGACTCTCGCTAGATGGTTGGATCAAGGGTCAGATACAGAAAGCGGTACTTCTGGACACGGCGCGCATCGTCAGGAGGTTCCTCTCTCTGCGGCCCTAACCACCGGTAGCCTGGGCCCCACCCCGCTGCCGGCGGCACTCTAGGTTAGGTTTTTTATAATGTGCTTATGTTTTGTAATTTCATTTTGTATTTTACTTTTTATATATATATATTGTAAAAAACCTAACTTAAGAAAATAAATGTATACTGAGATATAATAATATTATTAATAATAATGAGTTAAAAATTGCTGCGCTGCGGTGGGCAAACTATCTTCATGGGGGGCTACTTATTTTGGGGTAAACAATTCCGCGGGCCGGAGATGGCCCGCGGCAGGAGTGACTCCGCGATTTCGTCGCGCAGCTACTTGTAGCAAATTGTGCCCCCCAGGATCAGGAGGGCCTAGCCAGTGACCAGAAAGAGCACGCGTTATGCGATGCGATAGAGAAAGACGGTCGGATCCGGTGGTCGGATCCGAACCTCAGTTTTGTTAGTAGCTTCTTTAATTCTAAATCCAACCTTGTTCGCTCACCACTGATCTATATAGGTGATATCAGACGGTTCATTTTTTATTCATTTTCACCTTTCATTCGGTATCTTTCAATCGAAGTGACACGTCTGAACACGGAGTGAAACAAAAGTGCCGAATAATTCACTAGTGAACCGATCCAACAATGTTCGATCGGTTCATTCGATTCGACATCATTCACTCTCACTCCAAATGAACGGTCTGAACACAGAGAAAACGTTCACTCGGATTCGGCCAACTAAACTTATTCCAAGACACACGACTTCATTCGACGCCATATTGACAGAAAAGAGTGGTGAATGTTCATTTCTATGTCATTCTAGCTAAACTGTGTGAATAGAATAGAATAGAATAGAATAGCGTTTATTTCGTCATCATAGGTCAGAAATCAGGTGACAAAGTATAACATTAGAGCAGCATAGCCATGATGCGCCTTTTTGGCATACGAATTATACAATTAGAATAATAATTATTATATGTTATTTGTAAATTAAAGTGAACATGGAATGAAAGAAAAAAGAAACCATCACTCTAGTGAACATTCACTCGAGTGAACCGTCTGATGTCACCTTATGGAAAAAGAGTTATTTATCAGTTATCTATTCGTTTATTGCTTCCATAGGTTCTACAAAGGTCTTAAATTTCTAATAGCTCAGTTGCCAAAGGGGAATGATGATTGGACATCTGATAAGACACGACGCGTTCTTTGTGAACATTCTGAAGGGGGAAATTGAGGGTAGAAGAAAGATAGACCAAGATTAACATATTTTAATCAGGTGAAGGAGAGTGTCAATGCCATGTCGTATCAGGAGACTAAAAGGCAAGTGTAGAATAAGGAGAGTGGCGATTACTCCACCGACAAGAGCGTAACTCTTAAGTTTAATTAATAAACGAATGAAAATAATTTGGAGATTCAAAGACTTGTTGAAGAGACTCAGACACCACGAGAGACTGAGGTGCTGGCAGCTTCCTCGCTCATCGCATCATGCATCATCCTCACAATAAAATAAAAAAATAAATAAAAAAAAATAAAATAAAAAATAAAAAAAAATAAAAATTATTTATTTTCAGATTACTCAGATCCATAGATTGTTAGTTACAAAACACTTATAAAACTACATTAGTGAACTAAATACTAAAGAGATTACATACACACACATAAAACCTAAATTACTTATTTTTTTTTAGATCGTACGACATGAAGGTCGGTGTATCGGCGGAGAATATCCGAGTCCCACCTCTCGGCTATCAACTTCCCACCAATCCACCGAGAAAATGCTGCTAGTAATTTCGGTACCATGCCGCAGCGCAGCGGCCATTTTTAGATTTATTTTAGTTTCAATCTCAGTTTAGTTTATAGTATATTTAATTTAATTAAGTTTAAGTTACTCTGTACTGTTTTTATCCATCTTATTATCAATAAAATATTTAAGTACTTCCATTTGGAGATGAAGTTAGGTGATTCATAATATTTTTTGCTGACGAAGCCTTTAATGTGAAGTTTGGAATAGCCGTCTGGAAAGATGAGTCTTGGGGGATTGTTTTAATTAAGGATGGAACTGTTTTGTAATTAAGTTAGTTGCGAAAGTAAATTCTCTTCTGAACTAATAAACTACACTTTGTTTTTCTTATTCACATAAAGCAGCCAGTTGCTGATCTGTTTAGAGATCCGCAATTGACTTGTTAATTATCTATTTGCAAAATAAATATTTTGTTTGATTAAAATAACAGATTTTACTCCTTATTACCTCTCGCCATCTAGTTCTTAGTCGGTACACTCTTGCCAGAGTGGTCGTGATCATCATTGTGAATCACGATGAGTGATGGTCTTGGTAATACGGCGCCACTCGTCGCGGATTGCAGCTTTCCGGGTGCATTCGTAAACCGAGCACTTAGTTGCGGCCTTGATCTGGTCTGTCCATCTCATTGGTGATCTACCACGTGGCCTGGTGCCTTCAACTTTTTCCTACACTACGAGGCTACCTACGCTAGCTACCTACGTTACCTACTAGACATATGTAATGCAATTCTTTATATAGTCATTGCTGAAAACAGTGAATGAAAATTAAGCAGTTTAAATGGAAAAAAGTAACTTAATCTATTATAACACTGGAGCAGTGTTTACGACGCTTATTTACGACTAGATTAAACTCCGTACGACCCGATAAAGCCTCCGCTAATACAGCCTTTTAGTAGATTGAAATTTCAAGTATGTCAGAATTTTCGCAATTATTTTTCAATGAATTTTAATTTTGTACATTCCACTATCGAGTTTTTAAACAAAATAATATCAAAATATAGATAAAGAGCAGAAGAATTTTATGTGCCCTGGAGGGAGATTACCTGGAATTTTTGAGACAGCTCGTTTTACGTAATGGAATCATTCCTTTATTTTATGATATCAGAATCTTAATTTTAAAGTAAGTTCCCTCCAGGCTCTATGATTTTTTTTCACCCTGTATCTTATTAACTTTCTTTAATGAGAATAGGCCTGAGTCCAGCAGTGGGACGTAGATACCTCAGCTTCACTCACTATTCGCCCCAAGCACAGAATAAGTAATTAGTACTATGTACAAAAGTTTCTCTTTCTAACAAAACTGTCGTTCGTACAGTACTATGTACAAAAGTTTATCTTTCTAACAAAACCTAGAGATGGCGCGTGTTTCTGGACGCTAGCCAAGCCCCTCCTGGTTATTTTTTTTACTAACTCGCAACCCTTATTGGGCATAGCGATCGTATATGACCGGGTGGTCAGCCGTGGCGTTCCCTGGGGTCGAACCAGGTCGCTAGCCGGCCCACCCTGAGTGGATCGGACTGGGTGGGGGCCGGGGGCGCCTGGGGTTGAACCAGGTCGCTTGTCCCGGTCCACCTCGATTTGGCCGGAGTAGGTCGGGGCCTGAATACCTGGGGTCCTGGGGACCTGGGGTTCCTCTGGGGTGGGGGGGGGGTCGCGGAGTCACTCCTGCCCCGACTCTCCCGCCCGCAGCATTTGCACAGTCACATTACGTAACAAAATTGTGGATTATTTTACCCACCCGGAACTATAAATGCTTCAGTTGTCTATTGGCTACGCTCCGTTCGGCTATTTATTTTAAGGTCCTTGTTAGCCATCGTTTAATTTACCTTACGTAATCTTTATTTAGACTGTATAATGTAATTACTATTAGTGGAGAAGCGATCAGCTTAAGATGAAAGAAAGTTTATCCCGAATGGTCTACCGTATTGGCTACCGTTGAAAAACAAAAACAATGTATAAAGAAAGCAGGCCCTAAACGGGAACACAGGTGGTACTCGAACAGAGCCCAGATAAACAGACTGGGTGATCTTCGAACACCCGGCGCTGCCCGGCGGACGAGCGATAAATAAACAGCTGTGTAACTATTGAACTTGTGACGGGGTAAACAAATAATCGAACACAAACGATTGAAGTTGTCTTAACAATGGAACTTGTAAATAGTGTGAAAGACCTTTGTATAGGTTGCAATATTATCAAAGTTTCAGTCACTTTTTGTAGAATGATGAATAAATTTGTTAAATAACGTATTATACAGCGATGACAACTAAATACTAAGATACTGTTACGTCCGTGGGGTAGGTAACGTGATAGAAAAATGCACTAATTAACCACTAATTAAAAAGGCAAACTTTATTGCAAAATTACTAATTAACAAGGCTTACTTACTTAATAAATCACTGTACTAATCACTTCACTATAACGCACTTATTAACTTTTCGCTCAGGTTCGCTTCGAGACTCGCACTGTATCGCCGTTAGTTCAAAACTGACCGTGGGGTCGTGGGCGCGCGGCTTATATATCCGGAGGCCCTTGCTCCACAATGTTCCAGAGAAATCCCATCGCGAATGTTCGGTCCAAAGTCCAAGGGCGGTCGGTGACCCCTCGGTCAATGACGCATCGCGAGTGTTCTAGGCAATCTAGATTGTTCGATGTTCGATTCGGCTGGAACATTCCCGACTATTGCTATCCCTTTCTAGTTCTGTCTCTTTCACACACTTCTCGAACCTTCTCAATATAGCTGTCTCTCTCTAATAGTGCTATCTCTTTCACTCCTTCGTGAAATTTCGCCATATACTGAAGTGTACTTCAAAGGCCCATAAGGGGTCCTGAAAACGCCTGAAAACGGGTTTTCAGGTTATTGCGCCATCTGATAGAGGGTGCCCTGAAACGGACTGAAAACATGTTTCAGGCGCCTGAAAACAACGGCAACTAGGGTGAATTTACAATCTTCTAGTATGTGAAAGAGCCACCTCTGAAACGGCCTGAAATCACTTTTCAGCCTGCTGAAAACGCTTCTAAAGCACGGAAAATCACGTTTAAAGTTTTGACCTATACCACCGGCGCAACACTACCCCCTCCTAAGACATGCTCGTCCCGAGCATCATTATTTCCGTGGTACCTCGCCAGTCGGTCAACGTGAACAATCTTCGATGGACTACGAGGGTTTCGCTGTATCCGATACGTGACGTCGTTGATCTTTGTGACTACCCTATATGGCCCTTCCCAGTTTGGGGACAGTTTTGGGGATTTTCCTTTCTTTCGCATCGGGTTATGTAGCCACACCCACGATCCTTCCTCGAACCCAATTTGGTTAGCCTTCCTGTCGTATCGGGTCTTCATTCTCGTGCTAGCTTGAAGCCCGTGTTCACGAACAAGACTGTGAACGTCATCAATCCGATCCCTTAAATCACTCACATACTCGGTGATGGACCTCGGAGTATCAGGAGGACGTCCAGTTAGAAGATCTGCTGGTAAACGAAGCTCTCTTCCGAAATTAGCATACGCTGGAGTAACCGCCGTACTTTCATGGGTTGCTGACCTATATGACATCAAAAAGAGAGGAATATGCCGATCCCAATCCTTTTGGTGATTCTCAACAACCTTGGCCAGATGTCTCTCTAGAGTCTGATTGAATCTCTCCACCATTCCATCCGATTGTGGGTGATATGCCGTAGTCCTCGTCTTATGCATCCCCATGATTCGACAAGTCTCTTGAAAGACCGCAGATTCAAAGTTCCTGCCTTGATCACTGTGAATTTCCAGGGGTACTCCAAATCGACAGCAAACTTCATTCACCAACTTGTCCGCTATGGTGACTGCTTCCTGGTTAGGGATGGCAAACGCTTCAGGCCATTTGGTGAAGTAATCCATCACGACAAGAATGTACTTGTTTCCAGAGTCAGATGTCGGGAACGGGCCTGCGACGTCTAGCGCAATTCTTTCCCAAGGTGCTCCAACATTGTACAGTTTGAGCGCTCCTCTACTACGGGTGTGCGGTCCTTTAACTGCTGAACAATTAACGCACTTCTTGCACCAGTTTTCGACATCTTCACGGCAGTGAATCCAATAAAACCGTTGTCGGATTTTCATTAAGGTCCTTTTCATTCCAAGGTGTCCACCAGAAGTACCGTCGTGGAAACTTTCCAAGACATCTTTCACTCTTTTCCTTGGAACGACCACTTGTAGATGAGCATCCTTCCCATTCGCCGATTCCCATTTCCTGCATAGTACGCCATTATGCATAACCAAGCTGTCCCATTGTGCCCAGTAGCTTTTCGTTACCGTACTCATCGGAGCTACTTCACACCACCTTGGTTTGGGTACACCCTCATTAATCCAGTCAAAAATGGGCTTCACGTCAGGATCCTCTTGCTGAGCTAGTTGCATGACTTCATCACTCCACTCTTCACTGACTGTGTCAGTTCTCAGCATCCTCAAACACTCCTTGCCCTCTTGTCTAAGACAATGCTTACAGTCGTCCGGACAAGGTCTTCGGGAAAGGGCGTCTGCGTTTCCATGTGATTTCCCACTACGGTGTTCGATGACGAAATCATACTCCTGAAGTTGTTCAATCCAGCGTGCCACCTGGCCCTCGGGATTTTTAAACTCCAACAACCACTTCAGAGCAGCATGATCAGTCCTGATACGGAACTTCCGCCCAAGCAGGTATTTACTGAAATGCTGTAACGTCTTGACAACTGCCAGCAGTTCCCTTCGAGTGACGCAGTAATTTCGTTCTGGCTTTGACAACGACTTGCTAAAGTAGGCGATTACAACTTCGTTGTCTCCCTTCTTCTGTGACAAGACTCCTCCAATACCAGTATTACTGGCGTCCGTGTCAACAATAAAATCTACTGCTGGATCTGGATACCCCAGTATTGGTGTTTCGCAGAGTCTTTGCTTGAGGTCGTTGAAACTCGCCGTACACCGATCGGTCCAATCAAACTGTCGCTTTTCTTCCGTCAGCTCGTGCAATGGCTTTGCTATATCCGAGAAGCTCTTCACAAACCGCCTGTAGTATGAGCAAAGTCCTAAGAATGCACGTACTGCAGTTTTGTCCCTCGGTATCGGCCAATCCTTCACGGCACTTATCTTCTCAGGATCTGTCTGGATACCATCCTTCGAAATCACATGTCCCAAGTAATTGACTTTTCGTTTGAAAAGTGAACATTTCTTTGGACTCAGTTTAAGGTTTGCCTCTCGTAACTTAGACAATACTTGCTCCAATTTGCTGAGGTGATCATCGAAGTCTCTACCAACGATGATAATGTCATCCAAATAGACCAAACAAGTATCTCCCAGCAATCCAGCCAGTATTTGTTCCATCAATCTCTCAAATGTCGCTGGTGCATTGCATAATCCAAACGGCATAACATTAAACTGCCAGAGCCCCTTTCCGGTTGAGAAAGCCGTTTTCTCCTTATCTTTATCCTTGATTTCAACTTGCCAATAGCCACTTTTTAAGTCCAACGTAGAAAACCATTTCATTCCATTCAAAGTGTCTAGGGTGTCGTCGATTCGAGGCAATGGATAGCTGTCTTTCTTAGTGGCATCATTCAATCGGCGGTAGTCGACGCAGAACCTCATGGTCCCGTCCTTCTTCTTCACTAAAACTACGGGGGAACACCACGGGCTTGTTGAAGGTTCGATAACGCCACCCTTTTTCATTTCCTCGATCATGTCTTCTACTTCCTTCTCCCGAGCTACTGGAACTCGCCGGGGTCGCTGTCGTATAGGCATGACTTCACCAGTGTCGATCTCATGCTGTACGACTCCAGTTCTTCCGATGTCACTGTCGTGCGCAGAGAAGACATTGCTGTATCGCAACAACAATTTACGTGCTTTAAAGAGCTCTTCCCTGGTGAGATCGTTTCTGGAGCCATCCAATAACCTTTCAATGTCCATTGGAGGCACAGAACACCCAGGTTTCTCGCTCTCCGCAGAACCTTGACAGCTTCGTATCCAAGATATTTCCTCACATAATCCAACCAGAGCTCCTTTACTAAGGACGCACTCGGTGTCACTTAAATTAAGAACTCTCACGAAAGCTGTAGACGATGTTGTTACCACCGTGCGGGCTGTCATCCATGGTTTACCATCTTTGACGTTTTCCACAACAACACAACGATGACATCCTTGTCTTGTGCTGTACGGCAATCGCACTGGAACAAGAACCTGTGCCCTTGGTTGGAGGATAGTTCTTCGAGTACAGTAAACATTCCCATTTACTCCACCCTCCATAGGCACCTCATCAGGCCCAAATTTCAGTACTCCAACCTTCAAGTCAATTTTACAGCCATGGGCTCTCATAAAATCCAGCCCAATGATGCAGTCGTCGATGATGTTAGCGACGATCACTTTATGCCAGTAGCTCTTATCACCAATTTTTAAAGCCACCTCTCGCTCCCCCTATATGGGAATGTACTGGCCGGTAGCGGTTTGCAGCTGGAGATGCGTAGGTCGGACTAGATGATCTCCAGTCTGGTGCTTCAGAAGCCGAGAACTGATCACCGTCCGAGAAGCTCCGGTGTCGATGGTAAGGTGTAATGGTACTCCACCAATTTCTCCTTTGACGACCAGACTATTCCCGTCATTAGCCTGTGAGATCATAACTGGGACATTTCGACCACCAGCCAGCACTCGTCCCTTAGTCCTGGCTTTTACTCGTTTCCCTGCTGCGGCCCGGATGCCACAGCGCCTGGTGCCCTTGCCACTGGAGTGAGATCCCGTTCTCTCCTGCTCCTTTTCGGGCAACTAGTCTGTATGTGGCCACGTTCTCCACAATGGTAACATCGTGGCCCAAACTCACGACGGGGAGCAGTCGGCTCCCTAACAGACACTTCACGTACCCTATAAGGCCTTGACGGGTCCTGACGCACAGCTTCTACCTCTAGGGCGTGAGCCACTGCATCCTTCAGGGACCCATGGTGCCCCAGTCGCACTGCAGCCCGTACCTCCAAATCGCGTATTCCGTCAACGAAGGCCTGCACCAGCGTGGTGTCCACAAAGGAGGCGGATGTACGTTGGTACGCCTTTCTGACCAACTTCTCAATTTCTAGGGCCCACTGCTGCAACGTTTCATTGCGCCCCTGCGCCCTGTCCTTCAACTGAGCACGGTAGACGTGCTCCAGGTGCTTGTCACCGTAACGGGCCTCCAACGCCTCTAGAAGCCGGTCGTAACTTCTCTCTTCTCCTAGGGCTTCCAGTATGGTGAGCGCCTCGTCACGTAGCGCTAGGGTTAGGGCTGTCCTGGCCTGCTCCTTGCTCCAGCCGTTAGCTTGGGAAACGGACTCGAACTGTAGCTTATAAGCTGTCCAGGACGATGTACCATCGAAGGGAGGTACCTTGAATCGTCCTCCTCCCGACACAGGTACCTCGGCTGCACAGGTACTCGTACCGCTGGCCACTTTTATTTCGAGCTTCTGGAGGCGGTTTTTGTAGGTGTTGACTTCCTCTTTAACAGTCTCGACATTCGCCTTAACGTCATGAAGTCGAGTGTCAAATTTAATGTCCATGTCCGCCAGTTTCTCATGGACCTCACACATTTCACGTTTCCATTCTGCCGCGGTCTCGTGCACGTCCCGAAGCATTCTCGATTGTTCTTCTTGCTTCTGGGACTGTCCATGTAGTTCCTTCTGGATTTGTCGGGCTTGTTCTTGCTGTTGACGAGCTTGCTCTTTTTGTTCACGAAGCCCCTCTTCGATTTTCCGGGCCTGTTCTTGTTGTTGACGAGCTTGCTCTTTTAAGAGAACTAAGATGGCATTGACGTTCATCTCTTGCTTACATGGGGCCGGTGACTCTGATGAGCCAGCGTCCGGCGCAGGGTCCTCACCTGCTGCAGCTTGGCTCCGCGTCTGCACTCCCTTCGGCTCGTTCTCACGTGGTGTAAACGGCATTTTCTATCCCACTTCTGACACCAAATGTTACGTCCGTGGGGTAGGTAACGTGATAGAAAAATGCACTAATTAACCACTAATTAAAAAGGCAAACTTTATTGCAAAATTACTAATTAACAAGGCTTACTTACTTAATAAATCACTGTACTAATCACTTCACTATAACGCACTTATTAACTTTTCGCTCAGGTTCGCTTCGAGACTCGCACTGTATCGCCGTTAGTTCAAAACTGACCGTGGGGTCGTGGGCGCGCGGCTTATATATCCGGAGGCCCTTGCTCCACAATGTTCCAGAGAAATCCCATCGCGAATGTTCGGTCCAAAGTCCAAGGGCGGTCGGTGACCCCTCGGTCAATGACGCATCGCGAGTGTTCTAGGTAATCTAGATTGTTCGATGTTCGATTCGGCTGGAACATTCCCGACTATTGCTATCCCTTTCTAGTTCTGTCTCTTTCACACACTTCTCGAACCTTCTCAATATAGCTGTCTCTCTCTAATAGTGCTATCTCTTTCACTCCTTCGTGAAATTTCGCCATATACTGAAGTGTACTTCAAAGGCCCATAAGGGGTCCTGAAAACGCCTGAAAACGGGTTTTCAGGTTATTGCGCCATCTGATAGAGGGTGCCCTGAAACGGACTGAAAACATGTTTCAGGCGCCTGAAAACAACGGCAACTAGGGTGAATTTACAATCTTCTAGTATGTGAAAGAGCCACCTCTGAAACGGCCTGAAATCACTTTTCAGCCTGCTGAAAACGCTTCTAAAGCACGGAAAATCACGTTTAAAGTTTTGACCTATACCACCGGCGCAACAATACTTATACAATTTTATTAGAGAGTTACCGATGCTTAAACTAGGATTTTCTCTGTGTGTCTGTTTGATTTTTTTACTGTATTTATCTTACTATATCACGACAAATGCAATAAAACTTGAAACGGTAAAAAATATATCATAGCGTAACGTCACGCAGAACTTTAAGGGAATATATATATTATCGTCATTATTTTTTGTTTAATTGTCAAAAGAAAAAATACGTGTCCAATATATTCTGTTAATCTAACTGACGGAGTATGTAAAATTTTTCAGAACATGATCTATACCATGACAAAAGGCTTTGTAAAGAGTGATCTTATCGACATTAAGCAGATCAGGGGCAATTATTCAACGTGTGACAATCAACTTTTTAACACAGCTTTCGAAAGTTTGCCAAAGTTAACAAAATTTAGTCTATTTAGCGCATTGAACAATATTTTAAAGATCAAAAACTGAAGATAAGGAGATAATGAGATCACTGAGCGAAATAATACCTTTTTTCGTAAATATTTTATACTGTCTACCTGTTTTTGCAATGTGTTTTTCTGGTGTGCCTTAAAAGTACATTACACAACTAGGGTGGTAAAACAAAGAAAGGCCGAGATCGCAGATGTTTGCGGCCCGAGCTGCGAGCGAGGGAGCGTGTGTTGTATTTTACTACTTAAGTCCTTTCATTTGATACCCATATTTAGGGAGTTGCAAAAGATAAGTAATCAGTAATTTTACGGCGGTGGCCATCTTGGATTTACGATAATACTGAATCCATATTGTATTTTCATCAAAACTAAAGGTGTGTACCAAGGGCCTTAAAATAAATAGCCGGACGGAGCCTCGCCAACAGAGAACTGAAGCCATTTCTAATGAACTGGCTGCTTGTACTTACGAGCTGCACGCACACATCAACTAGTTTTTTCCTATTGCGAGCAGCACACACAGACGAACACGGTAAATTAACACGTTGACCGGTGGTACCTAAATTACGAGTATATTCCATAATTTAGGCGTGCCTTTGTACAAAATTAGGTTAGGTACGTTAGGTGCATGCTAAGATTAAGTTAATTATATTGTAGGGTACATTTACAAAACTAACTTTAAAGTGAGTGCAATTTATCGCCAATAAACGCATGTTTGGCGAGTTAAAAGTAAAAAAATGTACCAAGAGTCTTTGAGATAAATAAATTAAAAAAAAAAAAAAAGGTACAGAAGGGCAGTCAAATTTCGCCATACAATAACTGGGTCAATTGCAAAAAAAATGTTCCTTTTACTTTTTTTGTCTGATCATGGTGTTTTACTCAGAATCACGAGCACTTTTCATTTATGAAATAAAAAAAGTAGTGCAAAATGTCCCAACTTTTCCGTACAAATTTTGAATTTCTCAATTTCATTACGCCCAAATTAAATATAGGGGAAATTCGTAATGAAACTGAGATTTCATTTTTTTCTCAGTTTCGTTACGATTTTATAATAATAATAATTTAAATACTTTATTCAGATAACTATGATCCATGTTGTTAGTACTACAATACCTTAATATCTATTGTTAGTAATTTAAAACTACAAAGGCACCTACATATTACAATTATCCCCGTATCATCAAATGGTTCATCACCATATATTGGGGAATCAGGCTTCGCCGCGAACATCATTAGGATGTTGTTGGCGCTGGGCCGCATTCTATGCATTAACGAGGCAGCTCTCTTGCGCACTATAGCGTGGAAACCGTCAGTGCGTGCCTCTGCAAACATTTGTGAAGCACTGCAGAAGCGGGGCAGCCCCAACAACGCCCGGTAACCATTATTATACTGGACTTTTAGGGCACTGAGCGATTTTTTTGTACAATTAAACCACAGGCTGCTCGTATAGAAGCTCTGACAATACACTTTAAATAGCGTGATCTTCACTTCTTCCGAGCAACGAGCAAACCTGCGGGCCAACATGTTACTTCTCACCGCCAGTGCCCTGCGTTCTCTTTCAATATCTAATTGATCTTTGAGGTCGTCGGTTAGATAATGCCCTAGATATTTAAAATTAAATACTCTTTGTAAGGGAACACTATTAAGAGTAATTGCAGGCGTTTTATCGGGTACTTTTTCAGGTCGTTTACCGGCGGCCTTAAAGATCAAATACTCGCTCTTTTTTACATTATAGCACAATCCGTGACTAGCTGCATAACATTCACAAATTCTAAGTAGCCTTTTTAGAGCACTCATCGACGGGCACAGCAACACCATATCTAGACGCGTCCAACTGGTTGAAATGTCTGGTTGGTCGGTTGGTAATAGACGTCATCATCGTCTCAGCCGTCGAGGCATAGCTGATGTTGTTTACACAAACACCATCAACGTAGCATCCGACATGTGTGTTACTGAGCTGGTCGATGAGTCCGTACCGAACCCCCCTTGCCGCACCCCGCATTCTAGCCCGTACGGGTCGGATAAGGCCGTGGCCCACCGTACCTCATTTATTTGGTTGGCATACCAGTATTGAAAGATGCTCACTAGCTCGACTGGTAAGTTCCTATCCCTCATCTTTTTCCATAGGAACTCGTAAGAAACTAGGTCCAAGGCCCTAGAGAGGTCCAGGAAACACGCGTAAACATTAGTGCTATCCTTCCCTTCCTTGTAGTACCGGACAGCGTGCTTTAGGCTCAAAATGGCACTTTCAGTCGAGAGACCAGGCCTGAAGCCAAATTGTCCGTCCTGACAATGTAAGTAGTCGTCAAGTTGAGCGTTAAGCAAGCTGTCCAATACTTTTGCAAGAACATTTGCCAGAGAGATTGGTCTATAATTCGCTTTGTCAGCGATATCTCCAGTCTTGTTTTTTATTATAGGCACTACAATGGTATTCATCAGATCATTAGGTAGGTACGCATGGCTTAGACAAAGTGTGTAGAACATAGACAAAACTCTCGGCAAGTGCACCCCAGCATATTTGAGGTGTTCGATACTAAGGCAATCGCTACCGGGAGATTTTCCTCTGGTCATATTTTTAACAACTGCTGCTACCTGCTTAGCTGTAAAATTAATTGTTGTCCTGTCCTGACTAGCCTCAGAATCGATCACCGAACGCGACGGACCCAAAGGGGACTTTACTGTAAAGTGCTCCCTGAATACCGTAGCAATATCCCGGGGTTGACTCATGCCCGCCACGCACACGAGTAGGCCAGGCCTCAAATTACGCTTTTTTGTAGCTTTCTAGAATTTGCTGAAATTTTTTGCCTTCCGGTGTGTAGCGATAATATCCATTTTAATTTGTTCTTTATGCTTTAGACACCAGTTCTGCTTGCTCTTAAATATTCTACGAGTTTCGCGCATTTCATCATAAATTTTCCCAGTGGTAGGTTTATGACACCAAAGCCACGTTTCATATTTGAGCCTAGCCTCCTCGTAAGCGCTGCGGACATGTTTATTCCAGCCACATATACGTTTTTCCCGTCTGGAGCAGGTTACATTATCAACATGACTTTGTATGGCAGCATCGGAAAGAGCCTGCAGAATTTCACTATACATTTTATTTAGGATATTTTAGTGCTCTCCACAATGGCAAATACTATGACAGCAATCAGTTAATTCACTAGGGAAATCTATTTGGCGTAGTCTATTATTGCATAGGCTACGATACATATCTATCTGCTCACTATTTCGGTCACCCCATATTATTTTGTTACATCTTTGCACACTCTGTGGTCGCTTTGTTCGTATTACACTAAAATTACATTCTATAACCAGTGGCAGATGATCAAAGCTATACACGTTGTAATCAATATACACATTTAAAATAGTTCGCCAGGCGCACTGGGAAACCACGCAGTGGTCTAGCCACCTTTTACTAGCGTGAGCGTCACTAACGAAAGTATGACAGTCAGATATTCCGCTTAAGGGTTCTAAGTCCGCACATAACCACGATTGTTCGGCACAAAAGTTACGTAATTCATTGCAAAATAGCTCACCTGGGTGGGCATTGAAGTCCCCCAAAATGTAGGTACACTGCTCCCATTCGGCGTGGCACCGTAGAATTCGTCTCCTGACTGGACTTCTCCCGCCCCATAGTTCAGAAGGAACTTTCTTCTTTTTTTTTTCTTTTGGTTATCGGTCTTAATATAGCCTTGCAACGCTATTGCTGGAATCATGAGAGGACATATTTGCAAAGGGATAACTTTACATTTTATATCAGGTATATGAATACCTCACAAATATCAAAATACTAATAACTGTATAAAATAATAGTCTAGTTCTCTAAGTTCCTTTTATTCCACGCTAGGGTCTTCTAGCCAAATTATACGGAATAACAATGAAACAATATCGTCCAGACTTAGGTGATAGGTACTTTGGATTCGCCTTGCTATACCAATTATACCAAAGATCGTGCTTTGCTTTGATTAAGCCTGTCCAATAAGGTCACTGTCAACCGATAATTGAAGTGGTTTCTTTTGAGCCAATGCAACAGAATATTATTGTATAAAGCTCACGAAAGAGAAAGCTAATGCAAATATTTTCATTTTGTTCAGTCCAGAGCTATTCAAAATCAAAATCAAGTCATTTATAGTGTACTACAGGTAGATTATACAGGTCTTATAGTACCTAGGTAAAGTTTCTCTGTAATATGTCTTATTAAAATTTGTTGCATGCAAATCAGAAATGTCAATATAATAACTATTATTTGGTTTAATAAATAAGTTTATAATAATAATAAATAACAATTAATTTAACTAATATTCGTGTCATCAAAAAATTCATTTAAATTAATAGTAACATTTCTGAATCAATATTTTATACAATTTTATTTTAAATGTCGACAGTGTTTTGGTTTTCAAGATATCCGGTAATTTAAACAACTTTGGGGCCATTGTATATATGGATTTTTTTATAGAAGCTGGTTTTGGATCCCTCTGGTGGTAGTATTTTAAACGCATTTGTAGCTGGTCGAGGACGTGCATTAACTTGTATAGTGAAGTAGCTCGTATGCTGTTTTACAAAAATACAGGCCTCGTAAATATACATGGAATACAATGTTAGTATACCGAGCTGCTTAAACAGAGGTCTGCAGCTGGTTCGTTGTCTCTTATAAAAATGACTGACTTTCGAACCCCAATATCTTGGTAAATATTGGTCGAAGAAAAAAGTTAATTTTACAAAACATGCTTATTTTTCATTTTTCATGATGCACAACAGTAATTTTGACAGAGGAAATTTATGATTTTCTCAGTCTACCCGCGACCACGAACGCTGAAAAGGGTTACGAAACGTCGGGACTTCAAATGTAGATTACTACATACGCGATTTAATCCGTTTAAGTTGTTTTATTACTGTGCTTATTTTAGCGTAATCTACACGAATCAATCTAATCTAAGCCTAAAAACGGCAAAAAAAATTGATGAAAAATTTTCTGGAATTGATTGAATAGGAAGTGGACAAATTAGGAAGTGGGCAACTTTGGAAGTGGACAAGTTAGGAAGTGGACGAATTAGGAGGTAGACGAGTTTGGAAATGGACAAATTAGGAAGTGATCAGAGTCGACCGGAGGGGTCAGCGGCAAGCGCCGTACTGCGTGTGCGTGTTGAGTAACACAAATGCATACCCATTACCGCCGGCGAAAGTCTTAAATAAAACCGTTTAATAATAATAAAACCGTTTAAAAAGTAACTGATTTAACCTATTAGGAAAGTACCCTAATGTCACAGTAAAGGACAACGTTCGAAGCAACCCCGTTATGCAGAGCAGGGGCAATTACGACCCATCAAAGCCCACTAATTAATGCCGTCTGATTGTTTCCAATTTCGGCCGAATTCATAAACTCGCGCTTATTGCGTTGCCGGTAATTGGGGTAATGGTTAGTCTAGTTTATTGGCCAGGTTAATACATTTATAGTTCGGAGAACTTTACTGTTGAAAAATGGACTGCTAGAAACTGCGTCTTTGAGAGAATTGAGAGAATAAGCTCATCTGAGTGATGTCAGCTGCTGGATATCATCATCATAAAGTCTACTGCTGGACATAGGCTTTCCCCGAAAAACGCCATCATAGCCGGTCGTGGAATAAAGACTACTACTAATTGTGATTTTGAGATAATTGAGAGAGTGAGACCATTTGACACACGTCCGCTGCCGGATATAGACCTTCCCCAAAGAACATTGTCATTGTTATTATATTACGGTTTTCAAAAAAATATGTAACGATAAATGAAATGAGGATGAGAATTCAGAGTGAGAGATTCCAGACATCGTGACAGAGTACCATACCAGTGCAGTGTAGAGTAACACAGAAATGAGTAAGTTATAATTAAGATTATTACAGTTATCATATCAATCGGTGGTATATTCATGCGTGTGGTAAACAAAAAAACAATCGGACAAAAAAAATCAACTGTTTTGTTTACCTTTTATTAGTAAGTTTTAGCATTCACTGACTACTTATTTGGAATATTTTTAATGTCCAACACACTCAGTCTTGTCAAACGATTTTATAGAAATGTGTCATCAACATCATCAAAGTCAAAATCTTCAGCCCGTAGTCCTAGTTGTAGTCCATAGACATAGGCCTTCCCCAGTTCGCACCACAACATATTGCGAGTCGTTCGCGGTCTCTACTCTAGAACTCGTCTGCCCCATCAGCCGCCGGTTCTGTATGTTATGATAGATATATTATAATTCAGTTACTGTATATATAGATATTTACCCTGTATGTTTCTGTCTAGTAAAACAGGGGCTCCTCTCGTAGTTAAAGAAAAGTTATTTAGGTGTAGTAGGTTTTAATAGTTTGCATAAAAATCTACAAGTCCACAAAGGCACAAACATTTCTTCCCGCGCCGGTGGCGTCAGTCGTTATTTTTCCACAGTGTTGCCACATAGCAAAAATAGGGCGGGCAGGCACTACGGAGGTTGTAGGCTGGTAAGTGGCAAGTTGAGGCTGGCAAGCCTGGCTGGAACGCGGCGGGGCTTGGCGAAGCCCGGCGGGCATTGGCGGGCCCGGCGGAAGGCAATGGCGAGGCTTCTATGTTGGCAGCGCTCACATAATGTTACACTAAGGTTCCCGATATTCGAACGATGATTTTGATTTCGACGTTCGAACACGCAGCCCGTCAGTTACTCCGTGATGATGGCGCTTGCAACAGTGCCGAAATATCGGGAACTCCCAAAAACAAACATACATGCTTAATATCCCGGTGGTAATAGTTGTCATTATGCGAATGATCATGTTAGGTTTCAATGCTTTATATAAAACTAGCGGTCATTTTCCGGCAAACTTCGTTCCACCTCAAGTTCTTGTTACTTTAGATGTTATTAAGTAATTCGGGGTAGAGATAAACCCAAAAAATCAAAGATCATTGAAATCGGTCCATCCGTTCTGGAATTATAAATGATGTAACTAATCTGACTTCGTTTTATGTATATAGATAAAATAACATTAATGTAAGAACAGAAATACATATTACTATATATGTAAAACATTATTTAATCTAGCAAGTAAAGCTAAAAGCCTCATTATCTATTAAAACACGTTAAGAGCTGGATCAGTATTAGTTCTATTTCACTCTAGATGAAACATTTAGTATTTATAGAATATCTAGCTAGGGTTGTCGCACTGTTTCGAAGAATTTTGAGAGCCCATCAATTTGGAGCTTTTCACTTCAATTTTAAAATAAAAAAATCTGTTAATGAATTTCTCATCGTAAATAAATATCGCGGGACATCTTTCACAAATCGATCTAGTCCCAAACTATGCAATGCTTGTATTATGGGTACTAGACGACGATATACATACTTATATAGATATAAATACATATTTAAATAGATAGAAAACATCCATGACTCAGGAAGAAATACTCGTGCTCATCACACAAATATTTATCTTACCTACCAGGATTTGAACCCGAGACCTACAGCCTAGGGTGGTCCAAAAAACACTTTTTTTATTTTAAAAAAATTCAAAGTCGTTGAGCACCGCTGTATAGTAGAGATAAAATTACAGAACTTGGTGTATTTTATCAACATAATATGTGTAACAAAATAAGGGGGTGGCCCATCAATAAAATAAAAAAAGTGTTTTACCCTACTCCAGCCTCGCAGGCGGTGTCACTCTCACTAAACTAAACGTATCGTCGGTAAATCGGACTATGAGACGCCGTCAGGGTTTCATCCAAATGTGCTGAATCCGTTAACAAGGAAAGGTACCTAACTGTCCGGTTCCGAGTTGATTTATTTTGATATAAATATTAGATATATCGAGAGGAAAGACCTGGTGTAAGTGGATCTGCGTGAGCTTGGAGCTGGCGTAAGCTGGCGAGAAACTGCGCAAGACCGAGTGAAGTGGCGTGTTCTTATGTCGGAGGCAAAGACTCATTTTGGGTCGTTGCTTTTTTTTTGGAAACTGACAAACTCGCAACCCTTATGGGCATAGCGATTGTCGGCCCGGGTGGTCGGCCGTGGCGTTCCCTGGGGTCGAACCAGGTCGCTAGCCGGACCACCCCGAGGGGTCGGACTGGGTGGGTGCCGGGGGCGCCTGGGGTTGTTGCGCCAGCCTAGTTAGTTATATCGAGAGTAGTCTAAAATAACAGACAAGTATTTTTAGAGGTCCAATCTTAACGACACAAACATGTCTCTTGTATGGGGACCCCCTTTTATTTTTAACTTTATTTAATTCAACGGTGGTACGGAACCATTCGTGTGCTAATCCGACTCGCATTTGCCCGGTTTTTAGGGTTCCGTAGCCAAAATGGCAAAAACGGAACCCTTATAGTTTCGTCATGTCCGTCCGTCTGTCAAATCAAATCAAATCAAATCAAATGTCTTTATTTGCTTAAAATGTGGTACAATGGATGGTATCTTACAAATATATAATCGGGAACACGCACATTTCACCAGCAGCTGGCATGCAAACATAAAATAAAATATAAAGGTTCCGGTGACAGACAAAACCAACATAGCAATAATGAGTAACAATGTCAAAACGATTAAATAATTAAAATGTCAACGGTAACAATACAATTATGGTTCAATGTTTGATTACTCTTAATTAACTAAAATACAATAAATAAATACAATGACAGCTATTCTACATGATCAGTATAAATTCAATGTCAGGATTATAAATGTAAATGCCAGGATTATAAATATTAAATGTCAGAACTATCCCGAATCAAAATTGGCTAAAGCTACTTAAATCTAATAATCAGTCAGTCTTTATAATAATTGAAATATTCGTCAATACAATAAAAACATTGTTCAATTAACCATTTTTTAAATTCGCTTTTAAACATATTAATTGGCAATTCTTTAATGTCATCATGCAAGCGATTATAAGTACTGATTGACATACAATAGGTACTATTCCCATATAGTTTTGTTTTTTTAACAGGAACAACGAGACGATCTGGATATCTAGTATTAAATTTACATGTGTCCTTATTCTTTTTATATAGCTCTGGATGCAATTTAACAAATAGACAAACCTCGTATATATATATATATATGCTGGGCACGGTTAAAAGCTTCAGCTGTTTAAATAAGGGCCTACATGATGTCAAAATATCTACGTTACATATAGCTCTGATGCACTGCTTTTGAGCTATAAGGGCCCGCTTTGCGTGACAAGAATTGCCCCAAAGAAGGATACCGTACCTCAGTAGGGAGCAAATATATCCATGATATGCCTGTATAGCCGACTCTTTGGTGCTAATCTTTGTCTGTCCGTATGTCACAGGCATTTTATTCAGAAACTACATGATGGATATTGATGAAATTTGGAACATAGGTGTCTTTTATGAGCCGCTACTTAATTTGGTATATAAATAATTAAAATAAATATTTTTAGGGGGGGCACTCCATACATGTTAAAGACAGTAAAAAATTTTTTTTTCAGCAAATATCAACGTGTGGTACATAGTTCGACAGCTCTTTAAAAACACTATAAGGTTTGTAAGTAATGTTTTTGATTAAGTGAATGTATTTGGTAATAATCGCTCCAAAAGTTGTGTAAATTGTCCCCTCCCCCTCTATTTTCTAAACCGTGCGTTCGAAAAATATGAAAAAAATCACGAAGGTAACGCTTAATTAATACTTTCAACGAAAATTATTTTGAACAAAATCGAATGTACCGTTTTTGAGTTATTGCCGATAAACTGCGCTTCTCAACAAAAGGACGTAATTGCTACGAAGATACGCTCTTTTGTTGTTGTACTTTTTTTTACATCGTATTTTTATTTACCTTATAGTTACGGCTATGGAACCCTACACTGAGCATGGTCCGACATGCTCTTGGCCAGTTATTTTTTACTAATGTGCAGTCGAAAAAAGTCTCCCGACGAATGACCAATAATTTTTATTTTAAACATGCATATTGACCAATACACATTTTGACCAATATGCATAATGACGAATTCGCGTAATGACCAATATTTTATTCGTAAAATAACCAATCCGCGTAATGACAGACGGATGCACGGCAGTGCCCCCAGATTGCCATTCAGGCCTTTTCCAGCCTCCCGTACACAAGCTCCAAATTTTAATCATAATTAGCCTATCATGTCATGCAAAACCTAAAAATATTGCAATTTCAATACAAACTGCATACGTAAGTTTGTAATCCTATACAAATACATGCGATTACAAAGTTACTTTTGCTGTTCAAATCGGAAATAGAATGGACTTTTTAACAGTGTACTCGGTAAATGTCAGTGTCTAATAAAATGATAATAAGTTCGTTACTAAGGAAATCTATCTTCAGGCGAATTTCGGCCTACTTGCAAAATGGTTTGGTTTGGTAAAATGAGCTTATGGTGGGTCATCAATCATCATTCAGTTGGTTCGATAATACCTGGCACCGTTCCGCTGGGCCCTTGGTCAAGATTCAAGGTGTCATTTTACGAGTATGTCGTTTTGCGAGTAGCCATTTCACGTATTTTCTTCTTTACGCAAATGTGTCGTAATGCGTGTATGACGTTATGCGTCGGGACGATTTCTCCTCCATCGTACCGTAGCACTTAGGCTGCCAATTCTCTTAAATAAACAAAAATATCAGCTTTGTATCTTTTCTAGTTATTTTTCTAAGGCTCACGGGTAAATCGAGGGGGATCTCGACTGTCTGGCAGCGACAGACAGACGGACGGACAAATCGCTCGCGCCGAGCGTCGTTTGTCACCTGATCTCTTCGGGATCGGCGCAAACACCTCATATTTAGGAGCTGCTACAACTTATAAGCTTATGCGGAAATAGTACAATATTTCCCTAGGGCGGTAAAACAAAATAATGTCTCAGATCGCAGGTATTTGATAAATATGCGATCGATCACCACCCGTGGTAAGTACAAAATTCTTGTTTAATATGATATGAGCATTACGACACAGTTGCGTAAAGAAGAAAATACGTGAAATGGCTACTCGCAAAACGACATACTCGTAAAATGACACCTTGAATCTTGACCAAGGGCCCAGCGGAATGGTGCCAGGTATTATCGAACCAACTGAATGATGACCCACCATAAGCTCATCAACTGTTCTATGTTAGTGTTCAGTGTTTATATGCCGGTAAATGCGCCTGATAATTTACCAGTTTTTACAGAGTGCTTGGCCGAAATAACAGCGATCAGTGCTGAAAATACAGATGTCGAAGTGATTTATTTGCTGGGGGATTTCAATGCTCACCCTAATGAGTTATTCTGTAATGAGCTTCTACAGTTCTGTGGGAGTCAAAACTGGTATTGCGTGGACATGGAATTACTGGGCACTGAGTCGGGTACTCATACGTACACTAGTGATGCACATGGGTGTAGCAGGTGGCTGGATCACTGCATAGTCACAGAAGCAGCGCGGCAAACAGTGCGTAATATAAAAATTGACTGTGAAGTGTATTGGTCCGATCACCTGCCACTTATTATCCAGTGTGACTTGGATAAGGTTCCAATTAAATGTAGTCCCGTTAAACCGCTTCACGAGGGGGTAGTGTGGGGTGAGAGACAAGCCGAACAAATTGGACTATACCACTCGATCTGCCACGAGAAGCTGAAATTACTTGACTTCCCGGCTGAATTAACGTCTTGTGCGGATAAGGTATGTAACGATCCTAAACATAAGTTAATTTTAGACAGTATGTATAGCTACATTATCACCACAATGACGGAGGCAGCTAGGAGGACGAGTAAGTTGGGCAGGGGCAGACCGGGTAGGAATATAGCGGGGTGGAATAAATATGTCGCAGACGCTCACAGTAACGCAAGGGTTAAATTTTTAGAGTGGGTAGCTGCAAAAAAACCATCTGTAGGTTTCATTTATAATGAAATGTGTGAAACCAGGAGGGTTTTTAAGTCTAGGTTGAAATGGTGCCAGGATAGGCAGGATCAGATAAAGAGCGACATCCTGGCCTCAAACCAGACTAAAAAAGACTTTAAATCCTTCTGGAAAAACACAAGTAAGTTTGGTGCACGGCCGAGTGTTCCTGTGAGCGTGGGGGGGATGAGCGATAAAAAGTCCATCGCTAACAGTTTTAAGAGTGCTTTTACAGTAAGTCCACTGATTACGACTGAGTATGAGGCGCTGGATGCTGAGCTTATCGGGACGGAGACTACCGTAACTTTTAAAGCTAAAAACGTCAAGGACGTCATAAAAAACATGCAGAAGGGTAAGTCGCCTGGACATGATGGGCTCAGCATTGAGCACCTCAGGCATGCGGGGGTACATGTGCCTCGTGTGCTGGCAATGTTTTTTACTCTATGTCTAAGGCACGCGTATCTTCCCGACCAGCTCACTCGGACCGTTGTGGTGCCGCTGGCTAAAAATAAAACAGGTGACTTGTCTGAACTAGGAAACTACAGACCCATCTCTCTTGCAACTATAACGGCTAAAGTGCTTGACAGCTTGCTTAATGCACAACTTCAGAACCATTTAAAGTTGCACGACGCGCAATTTGGTTTTAGGCCAGGTCTGTCAACTGAAGCTGCAATTCTGTGCCTTAAGCAGGCTGTCAGGTACTACAGGGACAGGAACACGCCTGTGTACGCGTGTTTCCTGGATCTGTCAAAGGCTTTTGACCTGGTTGTTTACCACATTCTGTGGGACAAACTGTCCAAAACTGGAATATCCAGTGACTACATAAATTTATTGAAATATTGGTATAACAATCAGGTCAATCAAGTGAGATGGGATGGGGAGTATTCAGACGAGTATAGGCTCCAATGTGGGGTTAGACAGGGAGGGCTAACATCTCCTACCCTGTTTAACCTATATGTCAACGAGTTAATTGTGGGGCTCAGCAGCGAGCGTGTCGGATGCCATATCTCGGAAACTTGTTTCAACAATATCAGCTACGCGGACGACATGGCGCTGCTGGGCCCAACAGTGGGCTCTATAAAGAAACTGCTGTCCATATGCGAGGGTTACGCCGCGCAGCATGGTCTTAGGTATAATGCAACCAAAAGTGAAATACTCATTTTTAAGGCTCCAAAGTATAACTCACAAACGACTATACCTAGGATCATGCTGGGGGGGGTGCCCCTCAAAGTGGTGGAGAGTTTTAAGTATCTCGGCCATGTGCTCACCGGGGACCTGAAAGATGACAGGGATCTCGAAAGGGAAAGGAGAGCCATGGCAGTCAGGGGCAATATGGTTGCCCGCAGATTTGCACGTTGTAACACGCAAGTAAAATTAACGCTTTTTAAAGCATACTGCCAAACTTTTTACACGTGCAGTCTGTGGGCAACATTTACGCAAAGAGCTTATAATACGTTAAGAGTTCAGTATAATAACATTCTGAGGATGCTGTTGAAGCTGCCGAAGCACTGTAGTGCATCGGGCATGTTCGCAGAGGCGCGAACGGATGACTTTTATGCCATTAGGCGTAAACGAATAGCGTCTCTGCTGACGCGTGTGCGCGGCAGTAGCAACAGCCTCCTTAGGACATTGTCTGAACGACTGGATTGCCCTCTGACGAGATACTGGGTAAATGTGGTGATAGGGAAGGCTAAATAAATGTATGGGCCCCATATATTTATTTTGCCTCCTTCTGTCGTCAGATATTTAGTTTTGTTTTAATTGTTTGTGTTAATACTAATATAGGTCGTAAGTTCTCTTGTAACTAACACAATATGGATCAAACTGGTCTGAAATAAACAAATTTTATTATTTATTTATTTTATTTAATAAGCTTTAACCCAAACAGACCGCATCTGGTGATGATATCCAGGGGTGCCGGGTTCGATTCCTAATGTAGACAAAGGGTACGCGATTTTATTTTGTTTTTTTGATTTTTTGAATCTTTATACTAGTATGTAGAAATATGTTTTTTTTTTTCTTTTTTTATGTCATGGGAAAGGCAAATGAGCACACAGGTCACCTGATGGTACGCGTAACTTTTGAGGCCCATGGACATTTGCAATCTTAATATCATGACGCGTACTGTGTCATGGAGGCATTCACCTCTTGTTCGTGCTTTACAATATCTGAACGCGCTTCTCGCATCAGCACCCGAATGCGATATTTTTGCAAGTAGCTGGAGGACGGTATGTGATGAATGTATGAGCTTATGTGAGGCGATGGATTTTTTACTTGTTGTGTTGTTATGTGGGTATGAATTTCACAGTGCCTTGGTGTATACTGTTATACTGTGTACTTATTTAAATAAATAAAATAAAAAAATGATTATAGAATTGTAATACAATGTGCTTTGTTACAATCCTGGCTTCGTCGACTTGCGCCACACTCGCGCCACTCTTTCCGAAACTTATCCAAAGGGCACTGCTCCGCAGGGTTGTCACAGCCGATAAATTATCCGAGTTATTTATTTGACGCTTTTCGGGGCCGACGGGGCGGAAACGAAGAATGCGTGAGTTACTACAGGCTAACAATGCACACACATCAGTTGACAGAAATATGCCAGTTATGTGGCAGTTCTGTGAAAAGAATCGATAGTTTAGCATCTAATTCTAAAATAGGAGTGACACAATGCACATAAATAAACATGCCACATTCTTAAAAATGTACTGAGAAGATCCTACTAATACTATAAATATAAAAGTTTGCACGAGTTAAGATGTTCGTTCCTAAATAATGCTGTATTAACTGAAGTGTTCTCACTCTATATAAGCATAGCTTATGTCGATCAACTTCTTCTTGCACCTCGTTGCCGTGGTTACGTCCCCTGGTCAACTTTTTAAAACCATGATTTTCTGTATGTTTTCTATTGTTAAAATTCATTAAATTTATTTTTTTAACGCACTTTAAGTCCATAATTTTATGGCCTAGGAGATGGTGATGTACATTAGTAGCATAAATTGTTATATTAGTTTGGAATTAAGTGATGTATATTGTAAAATAATAATAATAATAAATGTTTCCGATTCCGAACCCTATGACGTAGGTAAGCAGATACGTTCCGTGAGGTAACTGGTCACTTATTTAGATCAACAAGTTATCTGCACGGGTAGCGCCGTGGTAGTGCGTTAGACTTCTATGTCGACAGACCATGGATCGAATCCCAGCCGGGGTCAATACTTTTTCTATGTTTATTTCTTTTTCTGTTAGTATTTAGTAGTTAGTTATAATATTATTGTTTGGGGTCATGACATGACTAGCGAAATTTGACTTGTCGAGCTCAGAGCGGCGAGGAGTGCACACCCTCCCGTTGTATTATAATTTAAGAAATAATGTGATTGGAAGTTATTACCGAAATTGTGATTTTTAAACTATGGACATTCACTGGTGTCAGTGTTTTGGTTTTATATTTTACGTGCCGTCGAAGTTGTACCAAGGGGTGAGTGCGATATTGTTAAATACTGTACGCAGCGCTATATAGTGAAATGATTCGACGGTGTAAATAGACCTAACGCAAGTTTAATTCTATTTTAGCTTGCCGATACGCCCTTTACCGACGGGTTAAACAAAGACTGAGCTAGTCTATGGCAGTGGTTAGGCAGTGCTCCAGGTTGCTTAAGGCTCCGAATCACTCCTGGCGTCCTACTAGTTTTAAGTTAGATCTAATATTTTTCATCTTTAGTTAATAAATCATACTTGTACTGTTAAACGTTTGCAGTTATTTTGAAATTTCCCCGATAACCCGTAACAAAATATTATAACAGTTATTTTAAGGATTCCAATGTTCTAAAGAAATGTAACCAACACACCAACCTATTTAAATAGTATGTCAGACGTGAATAAGTATTATATCTCTAATGGGCTAGACGACTAACAAAAACTGTTTAGTCCGTCAGTTAGATTATTAAAAAATATTGTACACGTATTTTTTCTTCAGTTTGAGAAACAAAAAATGACGAGGATAGAGTGCTTAGAAGTTTCGAGTGACGTCACCCCTTAGTACAAGAATTGGTATAGAATAACAAACCAGAAAACGTTGATTGACCCATCTCGGTCTTCGAGCTATGGCCTAATTTTAGTCATAGGTACTTAACGATAAAGATTTTAAATATGTGGGTAAATAGCTAGCAATAATAAGGTGCAAGTTTTATTTTGCTGACTAGCTTTCATAACGTTTTGCATACATATTGCCTTTGGCGAGAAATGAGAATAGTATATTTACTCCGAAACATCCCAGCGGATAAATTTATTCAACGCGAAATTGCGGCTAAGACAAAATTTACCTACTTATAATAGCAGTACTTTTTATGTTCTTATTCTGTTTCAACGCTATTTTTATAAGTTTTCTTACTTATTTATCTTTGCGCGTTTACGTTTAACGTAATGTAATAACTTTATACCAGTTTTAAATAATATAATATAGTATAATTTAGAAATTAATACATTGTTCTGTCAGGCATGACTCATTTCGCGATTTTGTTTCGCGGTAATTATTATTATTCCTTGCCTAATGCATTAGGCAAGCTCAGGGCTGCGCCGACACCCGGCAGCGCCTGTGTACGAAACCTATATGTTTGACCTATATGTATGTAAGTATGTATGACGACGTGTATCAAAACAGTTATATAACGTCACACAAATATTTTTTTTAACTACCACTAATTCACTAGGAAATTCAAGCTATAATGATAATTTTATTTTTGTCGACAACCCTAGCGGTGGGCGTGGCGACCAGAAAGAGCGCGCGTTATGAGTTAGAGCAAGAAGGTAGGATTCAGAGCATTTTTGTGACTCGAACGTTAGTTTTGTTACACAGTGCGACTTCTGTACAAAGTACCATTAGTTATTCTGTGGTTATGTTCAGAACTGTATTTGCATGTAGATGTACCTACTTAAAGCAAATAAAAGATTTGACTTTGAAAAAGAGTACTTCGGGCACACGACTGCTAACAAATTATGAATACACGGCTTAATTAAGAACATGTGTGTTATTTATGTAAGGTTTTTACGTGTATTCAAAACTTGCCCTATTTTGGTTGTTTAAGTAAATTAATAAAAGTTAGTGTTGTGTATATGCATACATAGGTATGCACCTAAGTATGGCGAAAAATAAAGAGTTTGTCTATGGCTGTCATGGCGTTGTTTGATTTATAATATTGGCGACTGAAGGAAAATAAAATTGTTTTAACTGTAAAAATGGCTTCAAGTGCTAATTTGTTGCTTCCCGGACCGTTTGATCAAGCAAAAGACAATTGGACTGTGTACAAAGAACAGATGTTATTTGCGTTATAAGCATTAGGAGTGCAAGATAACCTAGAAAGTGCGCGTGCGATTTTTCTATCACAGTGCGGGAAAGAAACTTATGCGTTTCTAAGTTCTTTAGTGGCACCGAAAAAACTGATTGATGTGAATTTCAAAGACATTTTGGCAGTGTTGGACAGTTTTTACGCTCCAGAAAAAAGTGAAATTCTCGAAGCGGGAAAATTTCATGCGCGGTGTCAACAAAAAGGCGAATCAGTTCAAACCTTTGTTTCGGCCATAAAATCATTAGCAGTGCATTGCAACTTCGTCGACCTCGAAAGACAATTACGTGACAGACTGGTGTTGGGGGTGAGAGATGTGCGCTTGCGGCGAGAGCTGTTAAAAACGGAAAATTTGACATATAACCAAGCGTTGCTACGATGCGTCAACTACGAGCAAACAGTACTCGCGTTGTACCCGGAGACCCCAACGCCTCTGGAGACCGAACCTATGGACACGAACAATGTGAACGTCGGCTCGCGGAAGCGCGAGACCGCCTGTCGCCACTGCGGGGCGAACCACAACCCGAGGGGTTGTAAATTTGCTAAAGCAAACTGTAACTACTGCAAGCGTGTTGGTCATACAGTGGCCGTCTGTTGGAATCGGAAGAAAAGAATAAATCTGGTAGAAGTGCAAGAACAGGAAGACTATCCTGAGGAGGATTTTTCGAACATGAATGAGATATTGCAGGTGCAATCTAAATCACAGTCGCACCAACCTTCGGACAAAATTTTAACCTCAGTCAAGTTGAATGAGATGGAGGTTCAATTTGAAGTCGACTCAGGCGCTGCGAGAACGATAATATCGTATGATACCTGGATGAAGCTGCACCAGAAAACTGAGCTACAACAAGCAAAAATTAATTTGATTACATGGACACGCCAGCCCATAAAATTAAAGGGGTCTGTTGATGTATCAGTCCAATACAAAGGGTCTAAACATATATTGCCCATATTAGTTGCAGAGGGTAGAGGCCCCAACATATTAGGAAGAGATTGGTTTGAGACCCTAGGCATCATAGTACAGGGACTTTGTTGGACAGACCAGAGCGCTGAAGCATTACAGTTCAAACATCCTAAAGTTTTTAGTGATCAGCTGGGATGTTATACTGGACCACCAGTAAAATTAATGTTGAAGCCGCAAGCCCAACCGAGATTTTTGAAATGTAGACCCATTCCCTATGCGTTACGGGATGAAGTCAAAACGGAGCTGAGGCGACTTGAGACATTGGGAGTATTGACTCCAGTGCGATATTCTGACTGGGCTACACCGCTACGTATAGTTAGAAAAGAAGATGGGACGCTTCGAATCTGTGGCGACTACCGTTCAACAGTAAATATTTCAATCAACTGTGATGTTTATCCGTTACCAACATCATCAGAAGCATTTCAGTTACTAGCAGGAGGACAGATATTCTCAAAGCTGGATCTGAAACAAGCATATACACAGTTATTGGTTGACAAGGATACTGCAGAGATACTGACATGGAATACACCGCTGGGTCTAATGAAAGTAAACAGGTTGCCGTTCGGAGTCAGTTCAGCGCCAGGTATATTCCAGAGGCTGATGTCAAGCCAATTTGCTGATATGGAGGGTGTGGCAATCTTGCTAGATGATATTGTTGTGACAGGAGTAAATGAGGCTGAGCATGCAACCAGGCTGGACAAGGTACTCCAACGAATTGAGGAACTGGGATTTACACTGAATATAAACAAATGTCACTTTGGAGTACCATCTGTGACATTCCTCGGATATATATTAGATGCCAATGGTATACATCCATGCCCAAAGAAGATAAAAGAAATCCAAGAAAAGCCAAGTCCATCAGACCAGAAAGAATTAAGAGCATTCTTAGGATTGATTAACTTCTATGAGAGGTTCTATAGCTCTAGATCAGATACACTAGAACCTCTGCACCAACTTTTAAAAAAGAATGTGACTTGGAAATGGGGAGATCTGGAGGAGCAAGCATTTCAGAAGGCCAAACAGCTGTTAACATCAGATCTCACATTGATACAATTTGACAAGAATAAAGAAGTAAGACTTACTTGTGATGCTTCAGAGTATGGTGTCGGGGCAGTAATCAGCCATATCCTGGAAGAGGGACAAGAAAAACCTATTGCAATGGCATCACGCACCATGCAGCCACATGAGAGGAAATATAGTTAGTTGGACAAGGAGGCCTTGGCCATAATATTTGCCTTAAAAAAATTTCGTGAGTACCTCATTGGTGTAAGGTTTACAATAATCACTGATCATAAACCATTGATCGGGCTCCTGAACCCTAGGAAGCCAATCCCAGACCAGATTTCCCCACGACTGCTACGTTGGTCATTAATATTGGCTAGCTACAATTATGACATTGTGTATAGACCAGGTCAGGAGATTCAGAATGCTGATGGATTAAGTAGATGGTGCAGCCCGGAGCCACTGAAGACTGAAGCTCCACTGCCAGAAGTATTACTACTAGAGGAAACACCAGAGGGATGGACAGTTTCTGTAGAAGACATAGTCCGGGAGACAAAAAAGGATGAGCTTTTGCAAAAAGTTATGTTTTTCGTGCTGCACGGCTGGCCAGCAGAAGCCAATGACAAGGCATTGGAGCCCTATCTACGAAGAAAAGATGCCATTTCAATTAGCAAAGATTGCTTATTATATTCTAACAGGGTGATCATACCGGAAAAATTGAAAAGTCAAGTTTTGAAAGCGGTACATGCACCGCATGCTGGCATGGTGCAATCGAAAGCCTACGCACGAACCTATGTATATTGGCCAGGCATGGACGGTGACATTACTGATATAGTCGAAGAGTGTGAAAGCTGTCAACTGACACGCAACAATCCTCCTGCCACGCTGCGAGAATGGCCAACTCCAGAGAGAGCATGGCAGCGCCTACACATCGATTTCGCCGGACCATTCTTAAATAAGACATTTCTTATCGTTATCGATGCATACTCTAAATGGCCAGAAGTTGAAATGATTCCTAACATGTCTAGCTCATAGGTTATACATTGCTTAAGGAAGATTTTTGCTACACAAGGACTTCCAGACTTAATTGTCTCAGATAATGGTACAGCCTTTGTCTCGGAGGAATTTGAGACCTTCTTAAAGAAAAATGCTATAAAACATTTGACATCACCACCATATCATCCTTGTTCCAATGGCCAGGCCGAGCGGACTGTGCAGACAATAAAAAACAAAATTAAGCGACACAGTGACCTATCATGGCCAGAGAGACTTGCGAAACTTCTATACCACCTGCGGACTACACCAAGTACAGTGACGGGCAAAACTCCAGCAGAAATGTTGAATAATAGAAAATTTCGAACTGCACTATCAACACTGCATCCAGAAACAGCATGCAATAAAAAAATCCCTCAAGTACCAAATAACAAGCTGAGGCAGTTCTCTACTGGGCAAACCGTTTACATAAGAAAATATAATAACAATGTGGAGAAATGGATGAAAGGGATAGTTATAAAGCAAAGAGGCGCAACCGTGTATGAAGTAAAGACTGAAGATGGATTGGTGCAACAGCGACATGTGGATCAAATGAGGACAAGGAGAGATAAGAGTGTGGATCAAGATTCCCACTCGGAGCCAACACAAGATCCCATGAGAGGGTTGGCCCATGAGAGATGGGTTAGAGAGCCATCGCAGGAAATTGATCCACCTATTGTTATACCACCTGAAAGTGAGTGGAGTGAAATACTGGGATTCTGAGTGATGATTAAATTTAATGGTTAATAACTGTTATTTTTGGTAACATTAATTAGTTCTAGATTATTGGTTTTGTAGTAATTGATTAATTAAAATTGATTGATAATGCCAGTCTTGATGGAGAGGTGTTGTGTATATGCATACATAGGTATGCACCTAAGTATGGCGAAAAATAAAGAGTTTGTCTATGGCTGTCATGGCGTTGTTTGATTTATAATAGTTAGTTTGTCTACCTTCTTAGATGTTAATTATTCTTTCTAATTTGCTCAAAGGTTAGCTGGAAGAGATCCCTTACAAGGATAAGTTCGCCTTTGTACATAACCATTGATCCTTGTATTGTTTATGTATGATTTTATGTGCAATACAGTGTTTGAATATATATGCAAGACACAAAATTTCCAGTAGGCGTATGAAGCTACGCTTTTTTCTCGCGATAAATAAATGATAAAGTTCATCACGTTCTGACAAATAGTGTGTGAGAGCGACGGATGCTTTATCATTTTTTTATCGCGTGACAAAGCATAGCATCATAAGCAGTGTTCAGGGATTTCTATGCCACTCGGGATGAATTACCACAATAATTATAATACTGTCATTTATTCTTTAATAATATATTACCAACACCGAAATAGCGTTTATTTTTCGAACAGTTTTATTGGTATCGCGGGCAACGGGGCGAATCCATATTACCATTTCTACGCGGTGTGGCATAGAAATCCCCGAACACTGGTCATAAGCCTACAGGTGCATGTCTTTGTCGCATTTACCATGAAATAGTTAACATACACAGGTTCTTATAAAGTAAAATACGTTATTTGCATTTGTGGAGTCCACTCGGAGTTTCTGTAGTTATGTTTACATTTCAAGCATAAATGGGAGCGGCGAGGAGAATTACGCTCCCAGTTGCCTTTGCTTTGAGAGGGTTAAGTCCATGAATATTCCTGTAGTTGGGGTTAATTCTTTAAAGCACACACCGGGTTAAAACTCAAAAGATGCCACTAAAATGTTCTTTTACTAAATAGTTTTACAATGAGATGCTGAGTGTGATATAATGTGACAATTTTTTTTTAATGACAATTTTGAGATTGTGTCTCGTGTAGTGTTGCAAGTCGTGATAAAACTGACGATTAGTGTCAAACTCCATATATTTCGTCACCAACTGACAGGTTCGACGGTATTTAAACATAACTTAAGTTTCGCCTAACCGTACATTTTAAAATAAAAATGCCCACATACATATATTATACAACCTATTATTAGTACATTGTGTATCTAGGGCAGTAAGTAAGGAATTACAAACGAGCGTTTGTTATAAGCCCGAGGTGAAACCGAGGGCTTTAATAACACGAGTTTGTAATTCCTTTACCGCCCGTGGCACACACAATGTTTTTCATCACACTTGTGAGGAAATCTTAATAATAATTATAACCTTACTAAGTTAACGACCCAGTATGACAAGAAAATATTAAAACAGAAAGTGACATTAGTGACATATGTCCATAGACAATGCGAATGTCAAGTCACGTTCTAAAACCATAGTGGTAAAGACCTAACACGGCAATTTTAGTTGATTTTATATTTGCAAAATACTGAAATACATTATTTAAACATTGAATTAATGTTACCGAAATATGTGTGACAAATAAGAGTAAAACAGAACCAGCATATTAAAGGTCATTGGGCGTTTTTGACCCGCTTTCCGAAATTTCGCGTACAGAGACCAAATTAGTTTTAAAATAAAGAATTTAATCTCACCTTTCTAAATATGTATTTTTTTTAAGTATCAACCGGCAGAAAAAAGTTATTCAACAGTATATGTGTACGACGTAGTGATAGTTCGCCTAGGGACTGCAATACGGCCACATATCAAAAAAAAATTTTTTTTGAGATTATTGTTGATGATTACTGTCACGTATTAAGTACGCGACAGTAATCAACAATAATCTAAACAATTTTTTTTTGAGACGGCCACATCTCAAAAAAATTGCAATCACTAGGCGAGTTCTGACTTAATTCATTGCAAAAATGCTATAATGATAAGAAATTATTTTTATTTTTTTCTCAATTTTCCCATGGTTTACAAGAATGCGACTAATACCACTGAGTAGCAGATACATTTACCTACATACGTAGCCCTATTTCGTTTTCGTACGCCGTGGGTCATATGTCCGAACAAAATGGCCAATGACCTTTAAGAAGAAAACTATTACGCCCTAGGGCGTAATAGGTCATTTACGGCCCGCAGAACCTACGTATAAATGACACCATTTTCGAGCAAGTGTGATAAAAAACGCTTTGTTTAAATAGGTAAAAAAGCCAGTCTTGTCGCTATTGTAAGGGACTGCTGTGAGTTTGCGACTGAAAGAAATAAAACAAGTTCATATTATTTTATTTCAATTGGATAATAGTATATTACACAACTAGGGTGGTAATACAAAGAAAGGCCGAGATCGCAGATGTTTGCGGCCCGAGCCGCAGGCGAGGGACGTAAATATGCGATCGAGGGCTTTCTTTATTCCCTCCCGTGGTGTGTACAGTATTTTATGTCTACATTTGGCCAGAAAGCGGCTTCTTCCGTACGCGTAGCGTGCGGAAAAAGGCACTTTATGGCCAAGTGTGGCATAAATTAAATTTCCATTTTCTGTTGCCGTTGTCCGACTCAGACGCAAAGTTTCTCATCGTATGATATTATTTTTAAACGTTGTAACACTTTCTTTTAAAACAAACGCTAGTGCGAAAAAGTTGTACCTAGTTGAACCGTTGTTTACGTAATAGTTTTATCTTGCCATCCGTCTCCATAGGTAAACATTTTTAGGGTTCCGTACCTCAAATGAAAAAACGGAACCCTTATAAGATCTTTTTGATGTTAGACAGCCGTCCGTCTGTCTGTCAGTCTGTTCGTCTGTCAAGACCCTTTAACTCGGGAACGCGTGAAGGTATCGAGTTAAAATTTAAACTATTTACTCAAGTTTACGATCCCTTAAAACTGTGAAAGAATCAAACTTCTAAGTTTACGTGAAAAAAAGATACGGCCGTTTATGCCGCAAAAAACGTAAATTTCGACACTCTCAAGGAAACCAAAATTGAAAGGGTACTTTCCGTTGACCTAGAACTATGAAATTTGGCAAGTAATACCGTCTTATACTACAAGTATCTAAAAATCTGAAAACTATACATTTGTAATTAAATCATAAAAAAATAGACTAAGAGAATCAAAATTTATAGGGTGCTTTCCCGTACACGGGACAATGGTGTCCCAGCCCTTTGGGAGGCGTGCGTGGAGCCAAAGCCAACGCGTAGAGGCCCTTTCGACAATTTAATGAAAGGCAACGTGTACACCCAGCGGATGCTGTCCCGGCCCGTGTCATGGGACGCACGCAGAGACAGCCCCCGCCAGATGCAAGGACTATTGTTGATTGATGGGATCTAACTCTACTGGGCTATGGTGTTGGAAATATGGACTAAATACTGGGCTATGGATTGAGACATGACGGTGCCCATCAGGAAAAGAGTCTTTCGCGGCACTGACAGACCGTGACTTGCCCTCCGCTGATGGGCCAAAGGGTGCTTTATTATTATGTACCTGCAAGCTTGTACGGAACCCTCGGTGGGCGAGTCCACCTCGCACCTGTCCGGTTTTTTTTACGTCATTCGTCTTTTGACGAAAGAAGTTAAAAACACGAATTATGAGTTCATTATGTTGTTTGTTTTTGGAAGGAAAAAAATACCTAGCTTTACTTATTTGGCATATGAACATAAAAATAAGTATAACAGGAATTAAAGCAAAACAAGTCGTACTGAAACTAAAACGAAATGTCATTAGGCTTTAAAAAAATTAAAACGTTTTCAATCGAGCCTGGCGCCTGGAAATATCATTGACTTTTTGATGAATGGATGAATTAAGCTTTATCAATGAATGAATGAAGATTTATTTCACAACAACATGGTATATGAGATATTATATGTATAGTAGACATTATTGATCTGTAATATATTCGGCCATTAGGCATGTAAAAATTACAATGATTTATTACAAAGTAGTATATAGATTGATTACAAAGTTATTATGTTTTACAGGCAAATCTAAACTAATTACGTTACAAACAAATACCCTCATGGCCCACAAAGTATCGAGTGACCAGACTGGCTCCTTCCTAGCACAAAATATCAGTATTGCCATTCAGCGTGGCAATGCTGCCAACCTTCTGGGCACTCTACCGCCAGTGATTATTTTCTTTTTTTTTTATAAAGCCTGACTAACTCGCAACCCTAGTGGGCGTAGCGATATTATGACCGGGTGGTCGGCCGTGGCGTTCCCTGGGGTTGAACTAGGTTGCTAGCCGGACCACCCCGAGTGAATCGGACTGAGACGGGAGACCTATGTTCAGGAGTGGTCGTATCAAGGTTGAAATTATGATGATGGTGATGATGAAATATTACATTTAATTATGTATAATGTTAGTTATTCTTTCTCATTTGCTCAAAGGTTAGCTGGAAGACATCCCTTACACCGATAAGTTCGCTTTTGTACATAACCATTAATCTTTGTACTTTTATTGTATAGGTATGATATTATGTGCAATAAAGTGTTTACATACATGATGAAAGTGTTAATATCTATCTAACATCACCTCCTTTTCACCTAAACTTCATATACTATAGGCACGTAAGAAACAACTCTACAGAGCAGGGCTCTGCTAAGCCGACTGTACCGCCGTGTAGCGGCAATAACAATGTGTTACTATCGAAAGCACTCCTCGCCGCGCTCATTATTCATTAGTTACTTACTCGTGCTAGCCTTAGGGGGCTATTGCGGAGCGCGCGATTTTGTAATAGACATTCTATACCTAGTGAGTTATTATTACCTCATTTCGTTTTAACTGTAATAGACATTCTATACCTAGTGAGTTATTATTACCTCATTTCGTTTTAACTAGAATAATCGTGAAAGACTAGTAACTTGGGCGTATTGGGCGTGTGGCAAAAGTCGTACCAGGTGGGGGCCGTGGCGTTTTCTGGGGTCGAACCAGGTCACTTGGCCGGACGACCTTGAGAGGGTCGGACTAGGTGCGGGCCGGGGGCGCCTGGGATCGACCAGGTGGGGGCCAGGGGCGCCTGAGATCGGCTAGGTGGGGGCTGGGGGCGCCTTGGATTCGACTAGGTGGGGGCCGGGAGCGCCTGGGATCGACTAGGTGGGGGCCAGGGGCACCTGGGATCGTTTTCATTTGTACGGAGAACTCGGTGACTTAAGTCATACTACCGGCTACCGTTTTGTGCTCACCAGTTGGCGCCACTGTCGAGTAGGGTCCTGAAGTATAGCTGTCAGTTTGATATAACGGGTGTGAAAACAAAGTTAACATTTCAATCGTATTTTATGCTTTAAAACTGTAGGTACAAACAGCAACACACTTAACTGCCCATTAAAGACAGAGCAGAGAGAAAATGATAACGATTGAAAGAGATATATATATTTGTATTATGTCAACTTCAAATCAAATAACGTTTGCGTATGTGTAATGTGCCTTTGAGCTTTGTCTTTGTAGTTGTTTCGGCAAAGTTTTTTTTTCCATACTGTAAATAAAGGTTTTATTTCAACAAGACAGGTGAATTTGTCAAAATTATGATTTAGCTTTCAGACGAACGTTGGAATGAAATAAACTAATTATATTGCTAATGCTTTTATTGGTGCTTCATATTTTTGATATGATGCACCAATATAATGTAATTTATATTTATTATTCATTCATTCTTTTCCACGAATTCAATAATATGGCATTAATGTCAATAATGACGTTGGATCAGCCATAAAAGAAAAATTATTGTTTCAAAACTCTTTTGAATAATAGCCAATTTATACTCATAAACACACGTACACATGCATAACACGACGCCTTCAAGTGTGATTTTTTTTCTTGCAGTATTTCCCATTTTTGAAGTGTATAGTTAACTGTGTTGCTGTTTGTACCATAAAAATATCAATCATGCCGCAGTGCTGCGTTTAGTTCGGAAAAAAAGAGAACTTAAGTTTCCGAATGATGAAACTGTCTCAAAGCACTGACATTCGTTAAACCGTAACTAATATAAATTTGCCATTAATGATCTCAGATATTGCATAATATTGATAACATTCTAATAACAAATAAACCCGTGTTGCCCCCCTACAAACAGTGGCATTTGACATTTCGGGACACACGAACACGAACGCCTCTAGCGGCGAAATTCATTCATGGTAGCCCTCATTGTGCGACATTTGTAATTACTTTTTTAATTGTTTTAGTCAGTGTCTTACCGCTTACCGCCTCAAAGTAAACTTAAACTAGGACCGCCTGTCACACGGCGTCGGAACAAACGCAAAACAAGCGTTACCTGGGTCGCGAGACTCACAAAGTTACGAAGTTACAAGTTAGATCGACAGTACTCCGATCAGGGCGACATTATTATAGCTTGGCAACTTCGTTGGTGACACTCCCATGTGTGCTTTTTGTTATGTGCAGCGACCGACGGAGGCAGCCGCCGGAGGGTCCCGTTCGTGTTGGCGGTAACTTGTGTAAGTAGTTACAGAACAAAAAGCACACACGGGAGTGTCACCAACGAAGTTGCCAAGCTATAGAGGCTCGTCCACTAAGCACACTGGACCACAGACTAAATAGCTTAAAGCGATTCAAGTTGTTTGGTCGCGTAAGATTTGATGTGAAAATAGTACATAACACAACTAGGGTGGTAAAACGAAGAAAGGTCGAGATCGCAGAAGTTTGTGGCCCGAGCTGCAAGCGAGGGACGTAAATATGCGATCGAGGGCTTTATTACCTCCCGTGTTGTGTACATCGTTTTATGTCTACACTTGGCCAGGTGTGGCATAAAATAGCAAGGGATTCAAGTTACATATGAAAGAAACATGATGTTTCTTTATTTGTTTTTAATGCGGGTAAATTACACCACATTTTAAGTTACATATATAGATACAAGAAATCAACGTACATAGAAAAATTAAATGGTACTTATACCTGTGTTCCAGACCGGGAATCGAACCCGGTACCTCTAGATTTCCGGTCCAGCGCCTTAACCACTTGTCCACCGGAGCACGCAGCAAGCGCCCTCAATTTTACCATCTCCTTTGATTTTCGTATCATTCTAGTTTAATAGGTTTTTTTTAACCTGAACGCCATCTATGAGAACACGTATTACACATGTATCCCACCTCAACGCATATACTTTACAGCCATGACAATTGAGCGAGAGAGTTTAGGTTAAAACAAAATTTCGATCGTGACGTCTCGCTCTAAGAGGCTGCAGTATAAGGCGTTCTTGGCACGTTTTTGGGAAAGTCTAAAAATGTGATTTTATTTTAACATTGTTGTATCTCAGTGAGTTTTTTATGATATTGAAGTAGTTTTTTCACTAGTATTTTTAAAAATAGGCCAAATTTGATCACATGATTTCTGGACGAGCCCTAACCAATTTCGACGAGTGCAGAATAGCCGTGCGCCAGTAATCAGCCCGTTTATATGCGCGGAGTTCGACTCCGGCTTATCGTTGTTTTAATGGCTCTTGAGGGGAAAAATTAGCTCAAGTGCACTTTCTGATGTGAGCCTCTAACAGTCTAACCTATAAATTACATTGGCTAAATGTATATATTTATACTTATGTACAAACTACTATGAATTCGGGTCATTTTCTATGAACAATTGTAAAGAAAACTAGCATTTACCCGCGGCTTCGCCCGCGTTGTTCCCGTTACTATCCCAAGGGATTTACTGGGATATAAAGTATCCTATGTTTCAATCCAGAGACTTGGTCTATTTTTATGCCAAATTTCAGCTCAATCCATCCAGGTGTTATCCTGTTATTTAGTAACAAACATCTAACCATCTTCACAAATTTTCGCATTTATAATATTAGTGGGATGACCCGAATTAATTGTCCGTGGGTGTATTTTCCATTAGCTTTTCGGTGAGGGAAAAACATCGTGAGGAAACTTGCATAAAGAAATTCAGAGGTGTATGTGAAGTCCCCAATCCGCAGTGGGACTACAGCCCATTCACTCTCATCTACGAGAGCAGGTATGTGCCCAGCAGTGGGACGTATGAAGTAGCTCAGGTAACGAATGAATAGCATGTGAACTGGTGATAGAGGTAGTCATAGAAAAAGTATTGTATGCAACGTTGTATAATTAAGTCAAAAAACGCTCATGGCGATACTTGCGATACTCGCCGCCGCGGCGGCTCGTATCGCAACCCACGCCATTCGCATTTCTTGACCCTACTTATACAACTGTTGCACAAAATACTATATTCTAACCTAACTAACGCCTATCTGTTGGCATAACTGTTTGATTCTACAGTTTACTGATAAAAGTACTTAATGCGGGACGCCGATATTGAAATAATGTTTTGAAGTTGATATTATTGGATTCTTTATTATTGGGTCCTTAAAGCGAAATACGAGTATAGTGAACAAGAATGCAATCATAATGTGAATTTTATTTCATACATATATTTCGAATTCCCAGTAAATCCTGTAAAGAGTAAAAAAATGTACATTAATTTTTCCTCGTAAAGAAACTTGAGCGTTCAGAGTTTCATTTATTACTTTAAAAATACCTTTTAGTTGTGTTCGAATATTCGTGGAATATTGGTACTACTAATATTATAATTCAACGTAAAATTTTGTGACTAAATTTGCTTGTTACTAAATAACGCGGTATCTACTGAAATAATTGAGGGGAAATTTGGCATGTAAATACACCAAGTCCTAAATTCGGATGTTGATTAATCTTGAATTTTACAACATAATATAGTCACATGGATTAGAATATACTAAATTATCATAACACAAAAGAAATAAACAAAAAATGCATAAAAAATATAAAGTTATGAAACCACAAAGTTTAAAAAAAAAACGACTTTTTTTATCGTCTTAAAGAAAAATTAAAGTCAATTTCGGAATGCTTAAATAACACTGAACAAATAAATGTACGACAACTATGTGCTTAAACGCACTTTTTCGTGCTCAAAATGCCAAAATGCTATTTTTTTCATACAGACTTACTACAGCGATGGAGCAGATCACGTCATAATTTCCTGCCGTTTTGTATAGAGCGTTTTCAATGCTCAGTGTGATCTGCTACTTTTGATTACAATTTGTGGCTGTTATACTTATACAAATGTATTAGGTGTCATATAGGGGTGGCCGTCTGGTTGCATAACAACTATTGCCATATTATTGCAACAGTAACAACACGTTAACAGTTTAAGCATAAAGTTGATGCTCATATTTTTTTTTGGCATAAATTGTCGTATGGCATAATTGTTCCGTGTCATAATTATACGGAGTCATAATTGGTTGAGCCATAATGTAAATTGTCATACATTTATTAAGCCATAACATTGATGATTATAAGTTGTTTTAGTAATAATTGTAAATTTCATACATTTATTAAGCCATAATATTGATGATTATAACCATCGTATTGCATAAATTTTGATAATGGACTTGCGATGTTTCTTCAAAAAAGTAACGATTTATATTATTGAAGTATTTTTAATTTCTACTCTTTGCACAATATTAGTGACCTCACACAGAACTAAATCGCTGCCAGAGAAATTAGGTTAGGTTAGAACTGTTATCTCACACATAACCGAATCGCTGCCAGAATAGTAGGTTAGGTTAGAATTGTGACCTCACACAAAACCAAAACGCTGCCAGAAAAGTAGGTTAGGTTAGGTTAGAACTGTTATCTCACACAGCCGAATCGCTGCCAGAAAAGTAGGTTAGGTTAGGTTAGAACTATGATCTCACACAAAACCAAATCCCTGCCAGAAAAGTAGGTTAGGTTAGAACTGTGACCCAACATAAATGAGAACTTTAAAAAAAACTTTCAAAATTAAGCTTATGCGTTTAGCAATTTATGCATTTACTTAGTATGGTTAAAGTGGTGTATGAGCAACCTATTTATGCGTTTACCATTTCATGCATTTACTTAGTATGGTTAAAGTGTTGTATGAGCAACCCATGTATGCCCATTATAAAGTATGCTTGAATAAATGTATGCATATCAACTATATGCCCATTACACAGTATGTCCATAAACATTATGATTAAAATCGTTATGCGCATAAATGTATGACTATTTACAGTTATGCGTAATGATGAGTATGACGAATCCTCGAATGCGTATCAAAAATATGACCTTAAACTTTATGCAACCCGACCCGTACCCGTCATATAGATATTTGTTCCTCACAAATAGTAGAATCGATTTACGACAGAAAAAAATCGAGTCAACAGGCGAATTGAAATATAGGGTACTTTTAAGGAAGCCTCTTGGGATAAAAACGGGAAAAACGCAGACGAAATCACGGGTGAATGCTAGTTGTACCTAGAAATATCAGATACTAATTATCAGATACTATTAAAGGTATCGGTTTGGAAAATAAATGTATTCCTCGAGAAGAACCAGTATGAAAACTCGACGAAATATAGAGCAGATATAGTGCCACGCTTATATCTCGGAATAAGCTCAAAATGCGCCGCCGTTGTAAAGAGTTTTAAACCAAAATACCATCTTATATTCAGATTTCTCCACCATTCACGAATTTCCCACAAAAAATTCTATTGCGGGAAGAAAATAACACATTCTCCGTATCTCATAAAGTTCTCATATCTCGCATCGCGCCAGCGGAGCGGGAACGACGCACGAGCGAATCTTGCTGGTTCGGTGATCGGGCGTGTTCGGCTATCATCGGGTGTCATCGCGTCTGTATGCCACTTTACATCAAAAATAATCCATCAGATACATCGGAGCAATAAGGGGCTCACAAACATCTGACCACGACCGTATTGTCAAGGCGTTAAAAAGCATGTTCAGATATTATTGAGCACCATGAAGCGTATATTTGTATTTGTATTTATTTATTACCAACTTACATTTACAGCACAAGCCAAACATGAAAGTTATAGGTCACAATACAGTATTACATATAAAATTATGAATTAACATTATAAACAATTTAACTAATTCAATTAATTAATTCATCAATAGATTTAAATTTAAATTTTAATATATTTACTTTATAATCAAATATACATAGGTAAGTCTGAATTCAACCGACACACCTTACCTAGTATTGCACTGTGGTAGGAGTGTTGATTGACTCCAGGTATCGAGTAGCTGTGGCCAGGAATTTCGGCTCCGACTGCGAGAAAATGTCCAAGGTGGGGTCAAAAAGGAGGATGTTGTTGATGTGGTTCAAGGCCACGTATAAAGGACTGGTACCCAGTGTTACTGTGGGATTGGGAACTGCGAAGATCGGTCGCTGGCGTGGACGGAGTGTGACTTTAGTAGGTATTGGTACCTTAAGCGATACTAATTCTAGCAATGAAGGATTGGTTATAGTGCCACGTATCAGTTTGAGGAAATATTTTACCATGGCAAGTTGTCGGCGCATTTCAAGGCTTTGGTATGACACCATTCCCAACACAAATAGTGTGGGGTATAAATAAGGGTAGTAGCCATGACTTTTATAGTAAAGGTAACGCACAAACGATTTCTGCACTTTTTCAATTAAGAGAACGTACTTTTGTTGATGAGGGTTCCATACAATACAGTTAGTTTCGAGCAGGCTACGGACATAAGCGTTATAAAGCAGAGAAATGACATGGCGTTTATTAAAGAATTTGGATTGCCGTAAAACGAAGCCAAGGGCCTTTCGCGATTTGGTGCAGATTTGCACAATATTTTGGTTAAAATTGAGTTTAGTGTCGAAGCACGTGCCGAGGTCTCGTATAGTTGTGACATTTTGCAGGACTTCACCATTTAACATGTATGACCGAGTGGCCGGTAGAGCTATCTTTGAATAAGACATGGTGGCACATTTACCAATATTTAGATGTAGACTATTATCTAAGCCCCACCGATGAATGGCATCAATGTCAGACTGGAGTTTAATAAAATCCGACGTATGTTGGATCGATTTAGCCATATTGTATAGATATATCTGATGGCGACTGTACCTAAATATCAAATTAAATGTCATAAATTCGGAGAATAGGCTTGTGTACTAAATTTTGTTTCTGATGTAGATAGATTCTACTATTTATGAGAAACAAATATATTATTATTTTGTTATTATTTATTTATTGACACACCAATAAAACACAGACTAATACAAACAAATAATAAATAAATTGAGGGATCGTGCCCAGCCTGTGCCTAAATTACAAGAGTGCAACAGCATTCACAATAAATGGCAGTTTCCAAAATTTTAAATACTACACTTAACAATAAAATTATGATTTAAATATTTTATGCATTAAAATCTACCTATACCTATAACTACTTCACTTGGATTACTATAACAGCCACAAATTGCAATCAAAAGTAGCCCACCGCACCTAGCGTTGAAAACGGCTCATACATATTCTCATACATATGCTCATACATATATCATCGTGCTTTCCGAATTTTTAAACGCGACCGTACCGAACAGAATTGGGGACTCTTTAAAACAGCCCGCAACCGTTGCAATCAGATGGTACGAACAGCGAAGCGGCGGTTTATTCATCTCAACGTGTCCTCCTCTTCTATGTCTGATGTTTGGAAATTTCTCAAATCTCTTGGCCTGGGTAAACAAACCAGTGGTTTTGATGGCACTTCCTTTGCCCTCAATGATTTAAATAGACATTTTTCCTCCGCTCTTTCTGTTGATAGTAGTGTTAAGTCCATCACTCTCTCTGAAATTTTGTCCTTACCTCCTTCTTCCGCTGGTAGTTTCTCATTTTCTCCCACAACACAGTCGGAAGTCAAGACTATAATTAAAGCAATCAAGTCCAAAGCCGTTGGGTGTGATGATGTCAGTCGTTACATGATAGTATCAGTCCTCGACTGTGTGCTCCCTGTGATAACTGACATCATCAACTCCTCGCTGTACTATGGTGAATTTCCATCTTTGTGGCGCAAAGCTTTTGTCATACCCTTGCCAAAGATCAGTAACTCCACCACAGTTAGCAACTTCAGACCAATCTCTATTCTCCCTTTTCTATCGAAAATTGCTGAAGCGGTGGCTCACAAACAACTTTCGCTTTACATTCACTCACATAAGCTGTTGAGCCCCTTTCAGTCCGGTTTTCGACCTGGCCACAGTACCTGCTCTGCGCTTCTCAAGGTAACTGAAGATGCTAGACAAGGTATGGAGGAGCAACTGGTCACAGTACTAATTCTTATTGACTTCTCCAACGCTTTTAATACTGTCGACCATGACATCCTTCTTGCCCTGCTCGAACATCTCAATGTGTCACCTTCTGCCCTAAGTTGGTTCTCTAACTATCTTCGAGGACGCCAGCAAGCAGTTCGGGTTGATCGGTCTTTATCTGACTGGTGTGACCTAGCCACTGGCGTGCCCCAAGGTGGAATTCTCTCCCCACTTCTTTTCTCTACTTTTATTAACTTCATCACCCCCGACTTTTGCTGTTCGTACCATCTGTATGCCGACGATTTACAACTATACGACCAATGCAGTGTAACTGACATCACAGCCACTATTGACCGGTTAAACGCGGATCTCTTGCACATTCAACAGTGGTCTGTGAAATTTGGCTTATTTGTTAACCCATCAAAGTGTCAGGCTATTGTTATTGGCAGTTCTCGTCAATTTGCAAAACTGGACCTTAACTCTCTTGCACAGGTAAATTTCAATGGCACGCCTATTCCTTACAGCCCCAGTGTTAAGGACTTAGGTGTTCACTTAGATAGTACGTTGAGCTGGAAGACGCAGGTTGCCGAAATTTCCCGGAAAGTCATAGGCTCGTTCCATGCACTTAACAAACTTAAACATTTTTTACCCGTCAAAACCAAGGTACTTTTAGTAAACACCCTGATTCTACCTTTGATCGACTATGGTGATGTGTGTTATCCTGACTTAAGTGAAGGGCTACTTGATAAGCTGGATCGTCTTCTAAATAATTGCATTCGCTTCATTTTCTGTCTCCGTAAATACGATCACGTGTCTTCCTACCGTTCTCAGCTTGGTTGGTTCCGCATTCGTGAACGACGTAATATTCGTATGCTCTGTACTCTTTTCTCCATCCTCAACGATCCACAGTCTCCGGAGTATCTCAAAACTTTATTTCACTATACCAGTGAGACTCACACCCGGTATTTTCGCTCTTCTGATAAGCTCATCCTTTCTACCCCTCTTCATCGTACCAGATTTATGACTTACTCATTCGCCGTTCAAGCGGCGCGCCTCTGGAACGGTCTTCCTCTTAATATTAAACAAGCTCCAAATAAGTTCGCGTTCAAAAAATCTGTGCGTAATTTCTATGCTACTAGAACTGAAGTTTCTTAGTGTATCTGATTAGATGTGTCATCTGTATGTATTTATGTGTATGTATATATATATATATTTATATATAGCTATCCTTATCTATATATGTACTTGTTTATAATTAGTATATTATATTGGTAATGTAGTTGAGTTTTAATTAAAGTTAAATGACGTTAGTTGCACCGCCCACAAGCTATCTGCTTTGCCCTAAGGTTAACTGGTAGAGAATGTCCTATGGCATTAAGTTCGCCTTTTGTACGATAAGTTTTCTTTTGTGCAATAAAGTTTAAATAAAAATAAATAAAATAAATAAATAAATACAAAACGGACGCACCCTGTGACGTCATATCTTGTCCTCGCTGTACTAAGTCTGTATGAAAAAAATAGCATTTTGCCATTTTTAAGCACGAAATTGTGCGTTTAAGCACATAGTTGTCATACATTTATTTTTTTATTGTTATTTAAGCATTCCTAAATTGACTTTAATCTTTCTTTAAGACGATAAAAAAATTTCTTTTTAACTTTGTGGTCTCATAATTTTATATTTTTTTGTTTATTTCTTCTGTGTTATGATAATTTAGTATTTCTTAATCCATGTGACTATATTATGTTGTAAAATTCAACATTAGTCAACATCCTCATTCATGGGTATTGTCGATCCAACGAAGATAATACGAGCGAGCCTGTACGAGCGAAGAAGAAGAAAACAAAATAAGAAGAGTATTACGATTAAAGGAGCCTTAAAAAAAGTCCACAGAGAAACGGGTGTATTTTCAAAAACTTCATTTTGCTGTCATATATTGGCGAATACTGAGAAGATTTTGCCTTACTAGCATTGGCACTTGTAGTTACAATGTAGAATCTGTCAAATTCTACCAAGTAACCAACGAATGCCAGTCTAGTGAGCGGGAATCTTTTAAATATTTGTGGCCAGAGAAATCTAGTCTTTGAAAATACACCCAAAAAGATAAACACCAAATTGTTTCGGATATTGTAGGTAACTTCGTAAATTCCAGATCAAACGAGCTACCGGTCTGCGCTCCTGACTAACGAAGCCTAATCCTACCCTTTGTTCAATACTGTCCTAATTTCTAGACTTGTAGAATGTGAATTCGCCTGTTGACTCGATTTTTTTTCTATCGTAGATCGATTCTACTATTTGTGACACCTAATACATTTTTATAAGTATAACAGCCACAAATTGTAATCAAAAGTAGCAGATCGCACTGAGCATTGAAAACTCTCTATACAAAACGGCAGGAACTTATATGACATCACCCGTTCCGTCGCTGTACTAAGGGCCGACGCACCGTCGGCGTGCAGTTGTGATGCAGTTCCCATACCTACAAATCGTAGGGAGTTGCAGTTGGGTTGCAGTCCGTTTGTATCGGCCCTAAGTCTGTATGAAAAAAAAATAGCATTTTGCCAATTTGATCACGAAAAAGTGCGTTTAAGCACATAGTTGTCTTACATTTATTTTTTCAGGGTTATTTAAGCATTCCGAAATTGACTTTAATTTCTCTTTAAGACGATAAAAAAAAAATCTTTTTTTTTTAAGTTTGTGGTCTCATAACTGTATAATGTTTATATATATTTTGTTGATTTCTTCTGTGTTATGATAATTTAGTATTTTCCAGTCCATGTGACTATATTATGTTGTAAAATTCAACATTTGTCAACATCCCCATTCATGGGTATTGTCGATCCAACGAAGATAATACGAGCGAGCCTGTACGAGTGAAGATTGGTTTATAGTGGTATTGAAAACAAAATAAGAGAGTATTGCGATTAAGGAGCCTTAAAAAAAGTTAACAGAGAAAAAGTTAAACACCAAATTGTTTCGGATATTGTAGCTAACTTCGTAAATTCCAGATCAAACGAGCTACCGGTCTGCGCTCCTGACTAACGAATCCTAATCCTACCCTTTGTTCAATACTGTCCTAATTTCTAGACTAATGTGAATTCTTTATACGCTTTAGGGCCTGTGCACACTGCGTTTTTTAAAGCGCCGTCGACGCACGTTCGTGTCGATACACAAGCGATACGCGGGCGAGTCAGACGCAGATTGTAGATCTTTGCATAGGTACCTATAGCTTGGCAACTTCGTTGATGACACTCCCATGTGTGCTTTTTGTTATGTGCAGCCGTAACTACTTACACCAGTTACCGCCAACACTAACGGGGGCCTCCAGAGGCTGCCTCCGTCGGTCACCGTTCGTGTTGGCGGTAACTTGTGTAAGTAGTTACGGCTGCACATAACAAAAAGCACACATGGGAGTGTCACCAACGAAGTTGCACGGCTATACATTATAGTATTTAAGTAATGCGTTTGTATTCATACATAAGCGATACATACGCGCTGTCGAATTGCGTTTTTGAGCCGAAACTCCTCAATACTCGTAGTAGCACGATGGCGTCGATCGAATTATAAGTGTTTTCCCTTATGGTGCTCCCGCACTGGCTGTTATAAATGTTAAATAACGTTATAAAACATTTGTTATCGAACATGTTATACCTAATTACTATAAGTTTTATGAAATGTTAGTGAATGTTATCGTGTTTTAATACATTTATAACAAATGTGGGAGCACCATTAAGTATTGTGCGGTTGACATTTGACATACCGTTTCGTTACACTAAGAAAAAACTGCTGCGGTGCATATGGAGAATTATTAAAACTCCAGTCAGAATATGTCTGAAGTTACACATTTAAACTCCGAAAAAACTATGTTACACCAAAGAAATTTAACCTATTTTACTTTTATTATCAAAAAAAAAAAAACTATGAAGTTAAGAAACGTAATATGCGTGTAACGAAACATTAGGGACTCATTTAATGACCACACAATCTACCACGAATTCATAGATCGAAACTTATTAATTTATAATGTAAATAACGAACGCGCATCAAAAATTGTGTTTCATCACGTTATGTCCAACAAATATGTAAGTTTATGAGTGACATCTTATCCACGTGAAATAATCATGAATTATTATTAAAACACATAATTTAAATTGTAAATTCATAGTTTTATCGATTCGAGTGTTAAAGGTTTCACTTCTCAATTCTGTAGTTTTGACACCAGCCACCCGCACGATGTTTTAGTCAAAATACTGTATTTACATGTGCTCTGTTAAGTATTACTGTTAAGTAAGTATTGGGTGCACACATTTACGAGCAGTAGATTAGGTGGTCACTATACGACCACGTTTCGATAGTCAATGCGTTAAAAAAACGCGGTGTGAACAGTTCCTTATAGAAACCGAAAAGTACTAACTTGATTGCAGCCTTGATTATCACTTTATGGCACACGCAATACGGTTTAAATTGGGATAAAGGTAAACATGGTTTGAGGCGTTTTGGATTTGAGAAGCCAGCTGTAATTTGTATTGAAATAGGACGAACATTTTTTTGTTGTGAACAAAGGTATTACGAGTATAATAGAAGATCACAAGTATGTGGAGGATTCTATTTACGATGCCAAATTTTTGAGCCGATCATTAAGTCTTTTATTTTTTACTAGCTGATGCCCGCGACTTCGTCTGCGGTGTAAATTATAATTAGGCAATTAATCTTAATAGGCAATTAATAGTTTCTGATATTTGTTCATAAACTTTGTTGTAATTAAACAAAACCCTCAAATATTGGGCCCAAAACTGCACAATGCACATTTACCGTGAAAATCAATTCTTAAGTCCATTTAAGGATTATTACCAAAAAATTAAATGCACTTAATAAACCGCTTGTTACTTACACAAAAAAACAATCTACTAATTGCTATATGCTATGCATGGAGTTAAAAACCTTTTACTTTAAAAATTGTACGGGTCCCTAAAAAAACTTTCAACCCCTACTTACTCAACCCGTCTTCGAGATAAATTTTAATGAACCGTGAAATCATTTGAGTTCTATTCAGTTTAATCAGTTTTAGATACCCTACTTTAAAAATCATTTGGTCCCTTTATAAAGTTTTGGTCCCCATTTATAACCCTTGGAGATGAATTTCAAAAAATGGTTTAACATTTTTTCTGTACCCTTATTGAAGGATCTATGTACGAAGTGTCAGATTTCCTACTTCAAAAATCCTTTGGACCCTATACAGAGTTTCAACCCCCATTTAAACCCCTTTGGGGATAAATTTCAAAAAACTGCAATCACTTTTCTTTTCTTTTTTAGATGAGTTCAAGATCTACTACAAAAATCGTTTGGTCCCTTTACAAAGTTTCAACCCCCTTTTGATCCCTTTTTAGGGATGAAAAAACGGTAAAACCACATTACTTTTTTCTTATTAAGGAGTCTATGTACGATGTCCCAGATCGCCAACTTCAAAAATCGTTGGTGCCTATACAAAATTTCAACCCCCGTTTAACCCCTTTTGGGGATGAATTTCGAAAAACCGTGAAATTACTTTCCTACACTCATATTGTGGAGCCTATGTACAATGTCTCAGAGCTCCAACTTCAAAAATCGTTTTAACCCCCATTTAACCCCTGTTGGGGATGAATTTTGAAAAAAGGTAAAACTACTTTCTTAGACCTTTATTGAGGAGTCTATATACGAAGTCTCAGATCTGTAACTTAAAAATAATTTGGTCCCTAAACAATATTTCAACCCCCGTTTTACCCCTTTTAGGGATGAATTTCGAAAAAGGGTTAAATTACTTTTCTTATCTCATATTGAAGGATCTATGTGCGAACTCTCAGATCTCTAACTTTAAAAATCGTTTGGTGCCTATACAAAGTTTCAAACCCCCATTTAACCCCTTTTGGGGATGAATTTAGAAAAACCGTGAAATTACATTCCTGTACTCATATTGATGGGTCTATGTGCAAAGTCTCAGATCTCCGTCTTTAAAAATCGTTTGGTCCCCATTTAAACTTTCAACCCCCGTTTAACCCCTTTTAGGGATGAATCTCAAAAAAGGGTGGAATTACTTTTCTCATGTCATATTGAAGGATCTATGTGCAAACTCTCAGATCTCTAACGTCAAAAACCGTTTGGTGCCTATACAAAGTTTCAACCCCCATTTAACCCCTTTTGGGGATGAATTTCAAAAAACCGTGAAATTACTTTCCTGTACTCATCTTGATGGGTCTATATGCGAAGTCTCAGATCTCCTACTTTAAAAATCGTGTGGTCTTCATATAAACTTTCAACCCCCATTTAACCCTCTTTGGGGATGAATTTCCAAAAACGGTGAAATTACTTTTTTTAAATTGTATTAAAGAGTCTATGTTCGAAGTCTCAGATCTCCTACTTTAAAAATCGTATGGTCCCCATATAAACTTTCAACCCCCATTTAACCCCCTTTGGGGATGAATTTCAAAAAATCCCTTCTTATCCCTTACTTACGTTATATAACCACCCTACTGTGAAAATTTCAAGTTCCTAGCTTCAGTAGTTTCGGCTGTGCGTTGATCAGTAAGTCAGTCAGTCAGTCAGTCAGGACTTCTTCTTTTATATATTTAGATTGTGAGATGTACGCCACAAAGAAGATTTTTAGTAAAGTACAGAATTTAAGTGTACGTATAGATACTAATTTTATTACAATCACCAAGGACCATTAAAACAAGAGGACTGTCATTCTCCATACAAAAAGCTGTTCCCCGATATTACAACGCCATCTATGTATATGCTTGGTACAAGAAATATATTATTTATAATTATTCAACTTTGCAAGCGTGACACAGTATTTAAATGTTAGAATGTATTTATTATTAGCTGTTTACGAACTAATTGTTACTGTACTATGTTTCTTTGTTCAATTATAACATCGTTAAATGTTTTGTTTTTTAGCGCCATCTAGTTTTTGCCTGTAATAGCAGTAATTTTTCTTCCCACAAAATATACATCGCGCGGCTTGTATGTGTGCGTGCCGTGAACGAACGCACTACAAACAAAGTTTTACGAATGCGTAAGAATGCTCCAGTACGGATCGCACCGTCTGCGCCTCGACCTTGAATAAGTATCGCGACTAAACGTACGAAGTGTGACTGCTTGTCTGTTACCGTGTAGGTAATTACAGAAACATAATGTAACTCGTGTAACTCGGAAATAGCCAAAAAACGTAACATTTTTACCAAAAAACATTAAACCGTTAAATTGTGAACGACCTTGCACTGATAATAATACACTCACGCACAATGAATTCTGGTCATTTTCTATGAACAATAGGCTAGAAGACTAAAATACGAGTAGTACATTATATAACTAGGGTGGTAATACAAAGAAAGGCCGAGATCGCAGAAGTTTGCGGCCCGAGCTGAAAGCGAGGGACGTAAATGTGCGATCAAGGGACCGACCAATCACATGGACAGTTTACAATTTTACGGGTGATGAAATCCGACAGATTGTAAACTCTTATCAGTAAGTGCAAGGTCAACAAGGGTATACAATTTATCGACAGTTTATAATCTAACGAGTTAGATTATAAGCTAACGGTGTTCGCAATTTTACGGTGGTAAAAGTAATATAAAACTACAAAATGTTACCACAATGTCGATGCACATCAACGCTCAGCGCCATCTCTCGCCGCAAACTGTAACAAAATTAAGCGAATCGCGTCAGGCGTAATGAAGCGCTTACCAACCAGTCGCCTCTGATCCTTCCTTTCCCACCCATTCTTTGTAGTATGTTCTTAGGTCTTGGGTCAAGATAGGCTGGTTTGTTGGTACATAGCCCCTCTTTGCGCTCATTTACGCGTAATATCCCGGTATCAAGCCGTTTGATGTGCTAAGGAGGTAAATCAGGCGCTTTCGGTCGAGATTGTATGCTAATGGCTCATTTGCACTGAGATTGTTGATTAGCGATGCTACCGACTTAAGCTTTGGCCGAGCTCAATGTTATTCATAAATTCTCTGTCAATCATAAAATTATGAAACACATCAGTCATCACAAAATGTGCCTACAGGAAATCGCCATTACTTAAAACCAAAGCTTCATCATCATTTCAGCCATAGGTCGTCCACTGCTGGACATAGGCCTCCCTTATAGATTTCCAATTAGTTCGGTTGGAAGCAACCTGCGTCCACAGGATGTCCACCAACAAGATGGACAGATGATCTGGTTAAGGCTGCTGGCTCACGGTGGATACCAAAGCTTTATATTTATTAAGTCTCAACATACATGGTTAGGAGTGGCTCACTCCGCGATTTCGGCGCGCGAAGGCGAAACACGTGCCGAGTTTTGTAATTTTGGTGTAATTTGTAATATTTATTAACAGTTCATAATTATTAAAATATGTGTGTACTCGTCGCTTGGACTTTGACGGGCCTGAGCAGTATCAGCTCAGAACTGGTTACCAGTCAAATTATATTAGTGATGCAATTGTCGACGTGATTGTGCATGAGTCTGCCGAAATCGGCCAGCGATGCGCGGCTTATCTTAACTTTCAATGGCCTATCAGTTCAAAGTTCACTTAGAGATTAGTTTTAAATTCAACGTGTAGCTTCTCGTTAAAGTTGTGCTAGAGCAGCTTAGAGCCGGTTGCGCTTTCTTTTATAGACAACATTTTCGAAGAATTTTGTTTCACGGAAAATGTTTCTCGTAATTTCATTTCGCGGAATAATTAATTTAACTTATCGGACAAAAACGTAAAAACCTTATTGGAAGCTTTTGTAAATATCGGGCAAAAATTATGATGATAATAAATAAAAACATCGTTTGTTAATTTTCGAAATAGTTTTTTTAAGTTCTTCTTCTTTAATATTTCTTCTGCACAATGTACAGAAAAAATTAGACCTTATATAACCAACATTACATGTATTTAACAAATTGCACTAGTCATATTCATATTAATATTGAGATCGCTACTTCAAATAACTTGTCTGTCATCAAGTCTATTGACTTAAGATCTATCAAATTTCCCGCCAAAGTGATGGCACGATGACTTTGCTTCAATAATGAATGTAGGATGACCATGTAACCAGTAATTATTAGTTTAAATTATGTTTTAACTTTTGTTTAATTATACAGTGAGGTAATTGTGTGCGACCTCGCCTATTAAGTTTAATTTTAGCTAGATATTATAATTTTTTCTACTCCTGATCACCGATTAAAAATCATCGTGTAAAGCCAACAACCCAAATATGGACGTGTAACGGAAATATACGAATTTTAAACATGGGGGCCAACTACTTTTGGGGGTCAACTAGAATATTAAAAAAAGTTAGCAATCTATATCGTGTGACATACCAAATAAAAGAGCTCACTGTGAGAATCTCAAATATATTTTTTTATCATTTTTATGTAAATAGTTTTGAAGTTACTTAAGAAAAAAATACGAAAAATAGTCCTACACCTTTACAGGAAAACCTATAAGTAGTCTGTGCAAAGTGTGCAAAAAAGTATAATTGTGTTGTAGGTATTGTTTTGAACGTACGGAACCCTCTCCACGCAAGTGTAACTCACACTTTTCCGATTTTTTCAATTCAAGTTCGAACAAATTAAAACAAAAGTATTATACCCATAAACACGCGCACAACACACTCCTTGCCAACTGCCTAACAAGAGCTCGACGCATTCGATTAATGTTCGCAACTTGCACGTTTACTTTAAACACAGTTAAAAATATACAGTTGGTGAGCGCCACAGACAGAATAAGTCTGTGGGTCTAGTGAAAAGGGGTAAAGTAACATTTAAATAGGTTTTTTTATTTAAAGTGCGTTCTTAACTGACAGTTAGCAGGTCGTCACAGAACTGACGATTAGTGTCAAACTCCATACATTTCGTCACGGACTGACAGGTGAGACGGTATTTGAACATAGCTTAAGTTTCGGCTAGCCGTAGATTTTAAAATAAAAATGCCCTTACACCAGGATCAAATGGTCACAACTCTATTATATGACTTAAGACCTTTTGCTCCTAGGTTCACTAGAGTCACAGAAGTAATAGCACTACGTACAGAAGCTTCTCTTTCTATCAAAATTGACATACGGGTCCCGGTGGTCGGCCCCGAACGGAATGCACCGCATTTCTATTGGAGTCGCAGTTCTAACCTAACCTTACCTTCTTTTCTGGCAGCAGTTTACATGTTTCTATTGGGGTCGCAGTTCCAACCTAACCTTAACTACTTTTCTGGCGGCAATTTACATGTTCCTATCGGGGTCGCAGTTCCAACCTAACCTTACCTACTTTTCTGGCAGCAATTTACATGTTTGTATTGGGGTCGCAGTTCCAACCTGACCTTATCTACTTTTCTGGCAGCAATTTACATGTTTGTATTGGGGTCGCAGTTCCAACCTGACCTTATCTACTTTTCTGGCAGCAATTTACATGTTTCTATTGGGGTCGCAGTTTTAACTTAACCTACTTTTCAGCGACTTTAACCTTATAAATATTTTGAGTTTGAGTTTTATGGTCATAAATTATAAACATATTTAATGCATTGTCTTCTTATGATCGACAATTACTATGACATTCAACAATATTACTAAAAATATTATATAAATTTAGTTTGTCCTTTGTTTGACCAAACGCAATTATGGCAAACAATCTGTTATAAAAATAATCATTAATTAAAAGTACTAAATATGAGTCAGAAGATTATGCGAAATGAGTTATGACAAACGAAAATATGCCAATAGTTTTTATGCCACCAGAAAGGATCCCAATTATTATACTAGTGTGACCTGACTTTACCTCATTTTGCTACTTGCGAAATGGTTGCCATTTGCTTATAATAAACCAGCGACAAATCTATCGCTCACTTCTCGCTTCTCGCCAGCCAACGCGCTTCTAGTTTATAGTTCTTCTCGTTTCTTGCCGATCGTCGGCAGCAGTGTCGATTGACTATTTTATTTATGAACAAAATGTACAAACAGATTGCTCAGTCCGAATCCGAATGCCTCAGTCAACCGGCTGTATGCCCCATAGACTGCGAATGGCTCGACGCATTCGATTAAAGTGCGCAACTCGTACGTTTACCCTAAGCGTGCAAGTTGCGATTTACTTTCCCGCTAGTTGAGCGAGCTCTCGCCACCTGGGGCTGATTAATGCGTTTGTTTAGAACTGCTTCACTGTGTAGTACTGGAGGGAGTCAGGTGGAGCCTACTATGCATTTTTATTAGGTTTAGCCAAAATGAAACTGTCATAACACCCAATTTTCCTTCGTCCTAGTCGTATAAAAATGATTCTGTGATTATTATTATTATGGTTTATTATTTGGCGAAGACCTGCTATCCTGGTGATGGGACTACAAACACCCCAAAATACATAAAAACTTAATATTTCACAATACAATACTCTTAATAAAATTGCAAACCAAAAAAAATACAGAGATCTTTAAATGAACAGAATATTAAAAACTAATGGTAGACTACAGGCGGTCTTATAGGGGTTGCAATCGGTTATTTTTAGTATTATCGAGGTGGACCGGGACAAGGTGACCTGATTCGACCCCAGGCGCCTCCACCCACCCAGTTCGACCCCTCGGGGTGGTCCAGCTAGCGACCTGGTTCGACCCCAGGGAACGCCACGGCCGACCACCGGGTCCGACAATCGCTATGCCCATAAGGGTTGCGAGTTTGTCAGTTCCCAAAAAAAAAAAAAATAGTATGGAAAAATCTCGAGTTTTAACCTAAACCGAGTTTTTTTTTTCATACAAAAAATAGTTGCATTCTAGATCTTATCAAGCGGTGGTTTGATAAGCAAGTACATTTCTGTATTTTTATTGCATTAGAAAATGTTGTGTTATATTTGAATAGCTGCCTACATGCAACTATGAGCTTCTGGTTTTCTCGTATTTGTAAAAACAAACAGAATAACGTTCACATTCCCAATATTAATGATATCCGTAGCTATTATCATAAGATCCATAAAAGAGAACATAGGGTCCCGTGATATCGATTGCTCGGTATAATAAGAATGTGCTCTATAACAATATCATTATGCCAGTAGCAGGGCGAGTCGATAGTCAAGTTATTTACAACTCCTGTAGCCACAGTCTAAATACATACAGTCGGCCGCTGGAGACGTCGAAGTATCGTTTAAGCAAATCGAAATAATAATCCGTTTGACACTAATCCTAAGTTTTGTGTCGACTACTAACTGCTAGTTAATGGTATTTTTAAAATGAAATTTCTCTTAGATAGTACCGTTTTCGACGTTAGAGGCGTGGGGCGAGCTCAAATCGTATACATTGTCGTGTCTAGTAACTAAGTATTAAAGAATGCCCACAACTATTACACCCGCGGTGATGAAACGATCATACGGCGTCATCACCGCGTACGGAAAAAGCCGCTTTCTGGCCAAATGTAGGCATAAAATTATGTACATAACACGGGTGGTAATAAAGAAAGCCCTCGATCGCATACCTATTTACGTCCCTCGCTTGCGATTTGGGCCGCAAACATCTACGATCTCGGCCTTTCTTTGTTTTACCACCCTAGTTATGTAATGTACTATTTCAAGACACTTGCTCTTATTTCATGGTTCTTACGCGTGAAAAAATTTTTGGTACCCAATCCCTTATGTCACCATTTCTTAACATTTTTCATGGGTATATTTAGGCTGTCGTATTAGTATAAGACCTCCCCTCCGCCCCCGTTTGCCTGTGACGTAATAAATGGTTAACCCCTCATAGTTGGAAACTGTGGTTGCTGGACAACTGTTAACTTTTAATCTGTGGTAATGGTAATGTCTTATAGCAGTTGTTGAGCAAGTAGCGAGCAACACAGTTCGCTCGAGAGGCAAATATGTTCGCGGTGGAAATGAATGTGTTTGTTAACTTCATTGTGCCAGTACTGGGGCGAGTAGGGTGGGACTCGCAGTTGCTGACTACATAATATCTACTCGTATTTATGAGTTAGACCCCATTTGGACGGGGCGAGAACTCGTATGCGATTTTCATTTCACTGTGTACACTGGGTAACCCGCAATGTAATCAAAGTCACATCCGAATTGGGCCCTTACTAAAGTTCATTACCCATGGTAAGGTTGAGTTACATGCTTTTTTCTCCTGCAATATTGTTAAAGCCCCATTTGATTACATTGCGGGCTATCCAAGTATGATTAGTATAGTTGATCGTTTAATCGCCGAAATAAATGAATTTTAATTTTAATTTAATTTAAACATCCAAACATCTTCGCAAACGGTCACAACTAAAATATTTGTTCCACATTAATAATCTAAAGCCATAATTAGACCCAACTTGGTCGAAAATCACTGAAAAGAATGTCATAATTAGAGAGTCAAAATGTCAAGTGAAGCGACCCAGATAGAGAAATCAAAATTAAGTTACGGCTTAGGCCGTAAGTTCGTTGTCATTATGATGTAGTAGCGTAGACCAAGAGCCGGGTTTCTTTCATTATGAGTCATCGGATATTTTTATTATGAGTCACCGGACTTTAATATTCCTCTTCATTATCCAAAACATTATGTTAAAGTGTCCTTTATTATTTGCATGATATCTGTAACAACAAAATATTGTACATACTAGAAATTACTACTACACTCATAAAATTAAGCTATGCATTTTCTATTAGTCACAAGCTTCAATCAAAGTATTTCACATGCACTCCAGGGCCCCAACTCCCCAAGGTCCGCCTGGTATCTCCTATTATGTAAATTCATGTGTTAAGTAGGAAATAAACTATTTTGTATTTTTTGTATTTGTAAAATAGACGACATAAAAAAATCGACCAACTGGGATCAAAGAAAATCAAAATTAATAGTAATTGTTCGTAGCAATTCCTTAGCGTATAGCTAGTAAGAACAATATTATACACGAGAACACACAATAACTTAAATTTTATTATTATTATTATTGCAGTACTTAAAAAGGCTGTTCTTAAGTCGCGTCAATCATAAAGTATAGAGGTTATTCACCCCCATTGGTAAACGAATCGCCGATCACTGTTCATTACTCAGGTATCTGCCAGGCTTCGCGCTCTGGCGTCCCGCTCCTGGGCTAAACGCCTAAAATTAAATTAGTCAAAATGGCAGAAGTTGTCATAAATGAAGGATTTATCCGAGTTGGATTGTTGCGGCAATCTCGACGTGAATTAGCGTGGAATAATGGGGATTGTACCTCTAATTATCTTATGTTACTTGTACTTGTAATGTGGAATGGAGTAACTAAACCAAAAATATTGCTTTGCTAATGGCATTTCGTCAACGGACGGCGGACGGTCAACATCTCATACCCTTGGTCAAATAACAACGCATGTGACTTTACGTACAAAGTTTTTTTATTGCTCAAATGTCATACAAATCATACGAACTACATGATACACACAGATCCTGAAAAGTTGTCATTTTGCAGATGCGTCGTTATTTGACCAAGGGTGGGCATTTCTCCAGAAATATGTCTGCGGTCACCTCATTCATCTGGCCCTTTTTACCCGACTGCGGCGAAGCCCAAAGGAGGGTTATGTGTTTGACCTATATGTATGTATGTATGTCTGTTCCTGTGTCCGCTCGTAACTACTCAACGGCACATCCGATTTTGATAAATGATACATCATTAGATTCGTCTTGATGGTGCGAGTGTCACTGGATATGAAGTTCGTTAAAATAAACAAAATGGTGGATTTTATGCAGTTTCAAAGTGCACCACGGTCGGGTTTTTTTTTAGTAAAAATGTGGTTATTTATACTAAATGTATGAAGACAGATGAATGAGTCGCAGGCATATTTTTGGAGAAATGCCCAGATACTATCTCCAGATTCTCCTGAGGATGCCTCCTAGAGAGGCGAAACACGTGTCGAGTTTTGTATCTTTGGTGGTGGTTTGTTACATTTTTTTTTTTATATTATTTGCATGTTTTTTTTTTGCATGTGAATGCCTAAAAGAATACGCAAATAATAATAACAGGTTAGCACTAATTGACGAACACGTTATCATATCGCGGATTAGCAAAGCAGCTTCGCCCGCGTTGTCCCCGGTACAGTCCCAAGAAAACTATTTAGCGGGATATAAAGTATTCTATGTTTTTGAATCCAGGAATTGGTCTACTTAAATACCACATTTCAGCTCAATCCATCCAGTCGTTACCCCGTTATTTAGTAACAAACATCTAAATATCCAAACATTTAAATATCCAAACATCTGCACAAACTTTCGCATTTATAATATTAGTGGGATGGGATGGGATTTGTCCAATCTTGCGATGTCGCCTTCAATCTTGCGTTGGAACATCAGTTATCTATAAATACCCGCATCGATATTGAAACAAAATATGTCAAATTTGAGTATAATAACCGTCCGATTGAGTGCAAATCAGGAAACATTCCCCTTCGGGGATTTTATTTTTATTTTCCACATAAAGTCAATCCTGCAGCCCTTTCCCGTGTCGATGGAACGTGATTGCAGAGTGGAGCATAAGTCAGGGACCAGCCCCCATTCCGCATTGGTCGTAGAAAATAGTACATTGCACAACTAGGGTGATAAAACAAAGAAAGGCCGCGATCGCAGATGTTTGCGGCCCGAGCTGCAAGCGAGGGGCGTAAGTTTACTAATACTACTAAGTTATATTACATTATATTACATAATGAAAGACGGCGCTTCTATCGCCTCCCAGAATGGCGTAAGAAAAGGTTGAAAACTTGGGGTAAGCGCTTCGGTGACACAATTGGTATTGAACCTGTCTGTGTGGGCCTGGTGAGCCATTGGAGACGTAGGTTCAAATCCAGAGGCATAATTTTTTAATTTTTGCTTATATTAAAACATTTAGATTTCGGTAGCAGACGTTATGGCATAATATAAAATAAATATAAAACTCTTTAATGCCACACCTGGCCATAAAGAGTTAAAGCTTTCAAATGAAAAAAGAGAGACAGGTCGTTAGTTATCCGTATTCTCGCCGATTTCGACCACGGCGACTGGATATTAGCCGACGCTATGTGGCTAATTGAGAGCGCCGCTCATGAGCTCTCAGGTGGCTGACATAGCCAATTTTTGCAACGAAGGTTGCAATGAACGACTACACTCACTGCACGTCAGCACCCCACCGACAAAATTATAGTTAATGACCGCTGATGGTCGGGTCTTTAGCTCCTCCCGCTTTGCATCGAGCTCATCCCTTCTCTTTTCCTCGAAGGCTTGCACTTTATCTGCCACGCTGTCACAAAGACGTTGGAAATTTTAACGCGGCCGGTAAAAGAAGGTAGTGTTGTGATTAGCACGTTATCCCAGCCAGAGGGAGACGCTGGGCGAATCCGGCCTTGGCTACAGCAGGAGTGGCTCACTCCGCGATTTCGCGGCGCGTCTACTAGTACCAAATTTTGCTGACCAGAAAGAGAACGCGTTATGCGATAGAGAGAGACGGTTAGATGCGGTGCGTTCTGTCCATTGTGGTCGGACCCGACCGTCAGTTTTACAGAAGTTTCTCTGTCTAACAAAGATAAACTTCTGTACATAGCAATTATAGGTACTTATTATTTGACTACAGTAGGTCAAATTAATTGTTTTAATGTATTTGATCTTTGTATCAATAATAGTAACATTACAGTCTATCAAGATCCTCAGTAACCAGGGAACGGAGGCGAATAAGGAGGTTTACCGGAATCTACAGTCCGTTCCCTCAAGCCCTTTCTCGCAGTATGGCCTAAGATCGTTATTACAATGCTGAATAACAGTCGAAGGGGATTCAAAGGCCCCTGTACTCGCCGCCCGCAATATATATCCCGTATCGCGATCGTTCCGGGACACGTGTTCCGGAATTACCTGGACGGATATAAATGGAACAATACGCCGTATGTGCGTCGGGAATATTTCCAAGGGGGAAAAATCTGGAGACTTAGGCTATATTGGAAATTACAATCCTTAGTAACACTTATAAGCTCTGAAAAGTCATAATTCCGAAAGCATCTATTTTTAGGGTTTCGTACCCAAAGGGTGCTTATAGAACTACCTTCCGATATCTAAAACTAGACTTAACTCTATACAACTCCATAGTGGTTAGTCTAGTTTTAGACATGGGACGGCAGAACTCTAACGGAAACTTCCGCTGTCCGTCTGCTGCTTGAAAAATTCACAGAATGTGTATTTTTACCACTATAATAAAAATATTAAAATAGAGTAAAATAAAAAATAAAAGGGTGACCCCTTACAAGAAACTTTTTCCTTAATTTTAATAATGACCATAGGTAGATGCTTGATATGTTCTCAGAATATGTAATTCGATTGCCGCTATATTTTCTTAAATAACTTCAAATCTATCAATATAAAAATTATACCTAATAAAAGTATATTTGAGATTCTTACAGTAAGCCCTTTCATTTAATATGTCACACGATATAGTTTACTAACTTTTTTTTAAATTTTCTAGTTGACCCCCCAAATGTGGCCCCATAATTAAAATTCATATATTTCCGTGCCACATATATACCAAATTTCAACTGAATCTGTTCAGAACTTTCGGAGCAAATTGGCTGTGACAGACAGACACACGAGTGATCCTATAAGGGTTCCGTTTTTTCCTCTTGAGTTACGCAACCCTAAAAATATGAAAATATTTAGCACCATATTTTGGTTACTTTTCTTATGACACCGTTACCATAAACGCCCGCTTTAAGATATCTGCAGAACACAGTTCTTGATTTCCTCAAACAAAGTATGTATCGTGACGTAACGTTACAGTAATCTTTTTTGGCACGTTTTTGTAAAAGTCTAAAAATTAGAGGGTGCTAATTAAACAGACTTCTTTTTAATAGCATTATTCGCCTCTAAAAATCTACATTGCCATCTAAATTACTAAGTCAGTCACAATTACCGAGCGTCTGAATTATACTATCTTAGCCACTACTTATCTTCTATGTAGGCCACTCTAAATACAACTCAGCATGGTGGTTATTTTTTAGCATCTAAACTTGTAACATGCATTCAAGCAGTAGACATCTAAAATCTTAATATATGCCATCAAAAAAGATATGCTATTAGCTTCTAATTTTTTAACTCAGTACGCTTAAAATATAACTCAACCCACATTAATTAATCGCCAAAATTTAGCTAAAATTGTCATCTAATAGTAAATTTTGGCCACTAATATTACCTAGAAACTGTTGAGGAGAGACATAAAATTAGTCCATTACACAACTAGGGTAGTAATACAAAGAAAGGCCGAGATCGCAGAAGTGTGCGGCCCGTGCTGCAAGCGAGGGACGTAAATATGCGATCAAGGGCTTTCTTTAGTACCTCCCGTGTTGTGTACATCATTTTATGTCTATACTTGGCCAGAAAGCGGCTTTTTCCGTACGCGCAGCGTGCGGAAAAAGTCACTTTATTGCCAGGTGTGGCATAAAGTAATTTAAAAAATTAAACCGTCTCCAAAAAAGGTTAACATAAAACTTTTATGGTAACTTCTTTTTTGAGGTCGGTGCCAGCCTTAGTTTTAAAGAAATATTTACATGAGTACATTATGTAATGTATGTACTAAGGCTGGCACCGACCTCTAGAAAAGTTACCATAAAACTTTTATTTTAACCTTTTTTGAAGTCGGTTTAATTTTTTAAATTACTTTATGCCACACCTGGCAATAAAGTGACTTTTTCCGCACGCTGCGCGTACGGAAAAAGCCGCTTTCTGGTCGCCTTTTTCGTTCAGCCTATTTAAGTTTTTTGTTAAAGTCATTTCCCCCAACGGCCCCTTTGTTATAAACCAACCAAATTTCTAGCACTTGTAAAATTTTCGACGAATGACTTTAAATCGGAGCGCATAACACACACCACAGTTTTCTGGTAGCAGCTCGTTTTTAATGTCAATAGTGACTTTCCGTATCTCCGGCGCTGCGGGAACAGCAGCCCTTCCGCCCTTGCATGACGGCGCACGGTCACTTCGCTCGGCTCCGCAGCTTCGGCTTGTTGGTCGCCTTCGGCGACCAGCCTCAGCCGCTCGCCTCACTCGTTCCCGCGCTTCGTCATGGCGGGCGAGGGCTGCTCTCCCTCCACGCCTCCGGCTTTATAAAAACACTCTAGGGCGCGCTGTGTCGGCACGCGTCCTAACCAGCGAGAGCCCTAGATTCGGATTTTCGCAGGCTAATATCGTATACATAATATTCCATCATTGAAAATTTTACATTTTACAATCCGTCATTTATCTTGGTAATTATCAAATTTAGAGAAAAATTACCCATACAAAACACGCTTATTTTAGACAAAAAAAATTTAGTTAAAATGATATTCGGCTATATAATGATTAGTTAAAATAAGAATCGACAAAGTGAGTTTTAGATAAAATAATATTCGACAAAACAAGAGTTATGCAAATGATAATTTAGGTAAAACGAGTTTCGACAAAACAATAATTATGAAAAATGAATTTATACATATTGACTTTAGACAAAAAATTCATTATAGTAAAAGTTGTTAGACAAACTGAAATTAGACAAAAAAAATTTAGAAAAGTCAAGGGAATACCTAGAAAAGCATTACAGCGCCCCCCAATCTAAATCCTATTCTCTTTCCGCACAGAGTCTAACGAAATTTTGTATGTGGAAATGGTAAAAAAGCTTCCTAACCCAAAACCTCGTACAATTTCGTACGAGCCTAATAGTGTCCTCGTACCTCGTACAGCAGACCACAAATCTCGTATTTGTACAAGGAACCTCGTACGTCTGGCAACCCTGGTGACTAACTCGTCGGTACATGAATGGCGCTCTCTGATTGGTGCAAATGGCCGGTCACTGTCGTCTCGCGCACTCGCGCCAAATTTTGAAGTGGCTATTTTCTCGATAACAGAATATGATGTATTATTTTACATGCTAAGCTATAATAAATGATGTTGTCAATGGAAGCTTGAATTATATTTTTTTGAGGACTTTGTGTTGAAGCCGTAAAACGTAAAATGGTGATGAAATGTAAAATCCATGGCTGAGTTAGTAAATTAGGTGGCAATATATAAGCAAGTTAAGATAATTGTTGATCTTTGTTTGACGCTTTCTAAAGAATATTTAGTTGGCGTTGTAAAAGAGACGAATTAATTTATTAGAGGATATCTCATTTTCCCGTTGCTTAGTTATAAAATGAGAAGTTTGAGCACGTGGCCAAGAAATAAATCTGCGGCTTGACTTATAATTTCCCAAAATTAGATACCTATTAACATTGTTGTATTTTGGTTTTTATGAGATCGAGATAATTTTTTCACTACTATTTCTATTATTGAGAGGTTTTTCATACCACAGAAAAAAGTGGTCAAATAGCCAATTTTGTAGTGTACCCAATTATATTTTCGCTGATTAACGATATCTTGCAAAATGCCTATAAAACCAGAAGTAGGTAGTGCACAAAGAGGAAAAACAGAACGAATAAATGAATAATACAATAATAATGTTAGAACAGATATTCGTAGTGATCTAACCTATCTCCGACCTTGAAGGTATAATTACTCAGCCGGGTTCAGCTGATTACAATAGATAGTAATCTACCAAATGATCTCATTTAGATTGTATTAGAGAATAATTAGATAGGTCTAACTCAGTAATTGCGTTAGCGGAGACTTAGGCACGTGCCCCGTGTACTTGTAACCGGCGATGACTTGTGATGTTGGTTCCGATTTTGTATATTGTATAGGTTTTAGTAGAATCACAGAATTAGTAATAGTACTACCAAGGACCATTAAAGCAAGAGGACTATCATTCTTCATACAAAGAGCTGTTCCCCGAATTTACAACGCCATCTATGTATAAGCTTGGTATAAGAATTATATTATTTACAATTATTCAACTTTGCAAACGTGTTTTTAGTATTAGTTATACAGTTTTGATAGTCCCTTTTGCCTGAGATACTGGGAATCCTAGTTGAGGCATAGGTTCAACTCTCTAATTATATATCCTAGTCTTTCGATGTTATTGTTGTCGTTGTTTAACTTCGTTGGTGACACTCACCTGTGTGCTTTTTGTTCTGTGCAGCCGTAACTACTTACACAAGTTACCGCCAACATGAACGGCGACCTCCGCGGGCAGCCTCCGTCGGTCGCCACACACAGGTGAGTGTCACCAACGAAGTTGCCAAGCTATACCCCAAGGACCTTAAAATAAATAGCCGGACGTAGCAGTAACAGATGTTAACGATTTGTTTATTTCACAAAAAAATGCATTCGAATACTGTCCAACACCAAAAGCCCTGATAGCTGCAAACCTTATTTTATACAATAAGGAATATTGACACTTACATCCATCTACATCTATGAAACATGCATATTTGTACGCAAACAACCACCTCTGTTCACAAAATTAGTGGACCAACCACGGCGCTATGAAACGAGACTTAAAAATAATCTAGCATTAAACACTAATTCCAAACTACAAGCCCAAATGTAATTCCTGACAACATTAAAGCAGAAATAGTACATTGTGTATCAAGGGCGGTAAGTAAGGAATTACAAACGAGTGTTTGTTACAAGGCCGAGGCGAAGCCGAGGGCTTTAATAACACGAGTTTGTAATTCCTTTACCGCCCGTGGCACACACAATGTTTTTCATCACACTTGTGAGGCAATCTGATTAAAATAACCTTACTTAACCTAAATAAAATTGTAAAACTGACAGTGACATATATCAAGACGACAAGTCACGTTCGGAAACCATAGCGGTAAAGACTTAAAATGGGTGATTTTGTATTTGCAAAATACTGAAATACACTATTTAAAACATTTAATTAAATTTACAGAAATATGTGTTTACATGTATTTGCAATAACAGTTCTCTTTAAATAAATATTTCCGTAATAAAAGTTAAAAAAGTAAGTTGGGGTTTTCTTTGAACATGACAAATAAGAGTAAAACAGAACCAGCGTTTCAAATTTAAAAAGAAAACCATTACGCCCTAGGGCGTAATAGGTCATTTACGGCCCGCAAAACCTACGTGTAATGACACCATTTTCGAGCAAGTGTGATGAAAAAATATTTAAAAAATTGTTTAAAGATTTTGTCCAAAACAAGAGCGACTACACCTTACAAGAATTCTTAAATTACCAGAATGCTTAATGATAAAATAAAAAACCTCGTACTGCCTGTATCCAAATCTTTGCAATGCCCTCAGGGTGTTTTATATGTTACTATTTTTTTCTTATGTAAATTAGTGGTCTATATTAAAACGCATAGAGCAAATCTTCCTATTTTGACAATGCTTACAGGTGTTACGCATAATTTTATATTCGCATAATATTAAAATGTATATTTTAAAACGCATATTTTAATTCGCCATTAACCATTAATAATACGCATAACAATGATTTAGTATAACTTTATTTCTTATAAACATTATAAAGTATATTTTAAAACGCCTAATCGGACGTTGGAATTTCCTTTTCTGTTGGGGTTGCAGTTTGAACCTAACCTAACCTAACCTACTTTTCTAGTCGCAGTTCAGTTCGGCAGCATTTACTTCCTAGTAGTAAGAAAAATCCAAAAGGTTGGGATTCTGTGAACAACGAGTGTAAACTTAGAATTATTTTTCAGGTACGCTCATTTATACCAAACGCATAATTGTATGCGTTCGGTATACCTAACAATATTACGCGAATCTCTGGTATGCCAATTAACTCGTATGCGTTTTTATTATTATGCCCTTTAATCGGTATGCTCAATCATCGTATGCCTAGACTGTTGTGCGTTTTCATAATAGGGTTTTTAAATTATGCCTAATAAGGGACACCCAAGGATAATATGTAACATGTGAATGCAATAAATAAATTAATATGAATAGCCTCGCTAAGAAAGAACTGAAGCACCTCTAGTCCGTCGGTTTCTTTAACGCTGGTTTTGGTCAGGCCGTGTGTGTGCTACGGGTAGTAGGAAAAACTTGTTAATGTGTGCGTGCGGCTCGTAAGTACAAAGCGACTCCACTACAAATACTTCAGTTATCTGTTGGCGAGGCTCCGTTCAGCTATTTATTTTTAGATCCTTGTATTACCCTACACCGTAATGTGATCCTACTTTGCTCCAAAATTGAAAAATTCTAAATAATTCTGTCAATTATTTATTTTAAAGACATACTGGTTTAAAAATAATAAGAAAAATGTTACTCCTAACGCGTTATAGATTAAAAAATACGCCACTATCTATTTTGTCAAATATATAGAAGCAATACATTTGGGACAAAGTTACCCATTCACGCGGCAAAACTTTGCTCCTAAATACTAAATGTTTCTGGAGCAAAGTTAGACCAAATTAGCTCACCGAATGGGAAGCGTAATGGAAACAAATAACAGAGCTAGAAAAAACCAGTGGTGTGATGGTCTGTCGTTGTTTTCGTTTCGGATGCGTTATTAATTTTACACGTACATTCACAGATATCAAGGAACAACCCGTTAAATATGTTTTCGGGATTTATTATCCCTGTAGGAGCATAGAAGGAGTAGTATACCACGGTATACGGTAGATTTTCTTCTTACAAAAGGTACATTGGGAGCGCGCATGTGTGCGCGCCGTGTACGGACGCACCACAGGCAAGGATTTGAGCATGCGCGAGCATGCCACAGTATGGCGTTCACTCACACAGACGCGCGTCGTGCGTTTGTGTAAATACATGTCGCGCGCTCCTAAACGGCCGAAGTCGTTAGAGTCTGTGCGGAAAGAGAATAGGCGTGGCGAAAAACGGAACTAACCTAACCAATATGGCCACAGACCAGAAAATACGGCACATACGGTAGAAAAGCATTACAGCGCCCCCCAATCTAAATCCTATTCTCTTTGCGCACAGATTCTACTTGGTTGTGTTTATACTTTGAGTATACAGTAAATTTTTAGATATAACAAGTTCTAGCATGCATGGCTGAACCGCCCCAGAAAGCTTTGCGTGGCAATCCGCGGTGATATTGACGGATCTGCGCCATCCGTAACGCTTACTGGCAGAGTGATCGCCGGGATTTCGGGGTTCCGCGGGAACCTTTTACGCGTAATTTCAATCTGCCTGAGAGTGACGAGGCCTAAGTAAAGCGTTCGGTTGACACGCATGTACAGCTTAGCGAAATTAACTTCTGATTTGTGAAATTACCTTCGTTTTCAATTACAAGCTTACGAGGATAATGTTGCCTTTGCACGGCCTTTGTTTGTTACACAGAAATATATCGAGGTAAAAGGAAAAATTGTATGTGAATCGTGTGCTAAAAAGAAGTGGCGGCGACCTACTTTGCACACCGTCAACTTCAGTTTCCGTCAATAAATCTGATAATAATGGTATAATTCATTGTTCAAATACCACGAACTGAAATGAAAAATTTATGTTTTCCATCACTAAAATTAAGAGGAAACAGGAGGGCAGTTTTTCCATACAAACGTAGTCCCCTGTTTCCTCCCTGGATAATGCCAGTAGAGCAATCATGTTTTGTCCAAAAATCTATGGCTACTATTGATATATTCCTATGTTTTCCTTTTTACGATAAATTGATTCTCAAAAGAGATATTAACCTGCAAAAACCTAAAAAAATGCCAGATTGCCGCAGTGCTCACACATCCAGGAAACAAATTTGACTAGATTATTAAGAAAAAGGTAACCATAGGAACACGGCCAAAGCCTTTCTTTAAAGTTTAATGAAAAAATTAGTTAAATAGGTAAAACAAGAGGACTGTCATTCTCCATACAAAAAGCTGTTCCCCGATATTTACAACGCCATGTGTATAAGCTTGGTATAAGAATCATAATTTATATTATTTACAATTATTCAACTTTGAAAACGTGCCACAGTATTTAAATGTTAGAATAAAATTTATGTATTATTAGCTGTTTACGAACTAATTGTTACTGTACTATGTTTCTTTGTTCAATTATAACATCGTTAAATGTTTAGTTTTTTAGCGCCATCTAGTTTTTGCCTGGATATCCCCTTTGCGGTCGGGGTACGATCCAAAGTATGGAGAATGACAGTCCTCTTGTTTTAATGGTCCTTGATTTCAGTGTTTTTTTTTTATATGAGTTTATTTGTAATAAAGTGTTTACATTAACAGGTACATACAAGTATACATTTATTCTTTACTTCAAATCAAAGTAACAAAAGTATATCTCAAAATCTTTCTACGTGGTGGAGCGGAAATGAGGATATCCGTAAAAGAATTAAACGGCGACGGACACACCTGCATGTTATAGTATTTTATGCAACAGTTGTATAAGAAGGTTCAAAAAATGCGAATTGCGTGAGTTGCGATACGAGCCGCGAATGCGGCGAGTATCGCAAATAGAGACGCAATGAGCGTTTTTTGACTTAATTATACAACGTTGCATACAATACTTTTTCTACGACAGGTTTTAAAATTATAAAATACAAACAAGGCATAACCTGCAAAGAAGGCAAATATGACGTATGACTGTCAGTATGTGTCTATGGTAAACTTTTTATTTTTTAAATGAAGTTGACACGCAGTGAATATATTAAAAATACTTTTGTTTTTATGTTGGCATCAATGAATTTAGTTCAGAAAGTTTTGTTTTTCTTAAAAGCCGTAGGATTTTAATTGTTTGTTAAGTTGGTAGTTGTGCATTTTTACCGTAAAGTTAAAATTGAGCGCTTAATCCTTGACCTCAGTTTAACCTAGATTTAGAAGTCTGTGGTTGTTAGCAATAACGTAAAGTGGCTATAACGACACTAGTGCTGTTATGGGGAATAGAGTATAGACTTCTCTGAACTCATATTATATATGTTCTTATATTAGTGTTCGTGACCAAGTAAAAGACAGATAACAGTACAGGAGTAGAAAAAAGTGGTAATAGGCTGAGCATACAGCTCGAAAAAGCAATAGCGGATAGGGTGTAAAAGTTTTCAAATGGAGATTGATGCGAACTCTTTCGAACAATTTTTTTCCAAAAAGAATATTTTTCTTTGGGATTTTGGAGAAAACGAAATCCTGAAATAATACAGAGAGAGATTTATTTGTTAAGTCGTTTTCAAATTTTAATCCTATTCAAGTGCGCCATTTGTATTCAGTCTATATTCAGAATGGTCAGACTCACGACAGTGGACATTTCTAAAAAAATTGGCTATTATTTTTATTGCGTGATATTCTGGCAATTGTATGGTACCTATTTCTACTTAAAATTACGGGTTCTTAGCAAAAAATTGTCACAACCGTTTTTTTTCCATTATTACCACTTTTTCTACATATTTTGTATAACGGTAATACAAGAGAAAGTTTCATTAAATGGAAAATTTGAATCACACATCACAACAAAGAAAACGGCATTTTTATTATAAATGCTCATCTTCTCAGTAAAATTGCTGAAATCTTATTGTTTTCTACACTCAAGAGTAAACATTTCGGGTCACCGTAATTTAAATAATAGAAATAGGTGTTTCTCAATATTTGACAATTGTTTGCATAATAATCTATTCTTCATATTACCTGACTGAATTAGCAATGCTCATCAAAAAAATATTATTACCCAAAAATGGTGACTTTTGCGATATTTCACACCGTTTCACTCACGTTTTTATTTTTCATCGGTTTTTAAGAGTTCGATCTACACCTGAATTTGCTATTAGTTTCACTGTTATTTTTGCAGATAATATCTAAAGTTAACTAAAAAAAATCGGTTGTCTGTAAAGTCGGTTTACTGACGATAGTTGAACGTGATAACGTTGACCTTGACCCTGACTTTGACTTTGACTTTGACTTTGACTTTGACTTTGACTTTGACATTGACATTGACATTGACTTTGACTTTGACTTTGACTTTGACTTTGACTTTTACTTTGACTTTGACTTTGACTTTGACTTTGACTTTGACTTTGACTTTGACTTCGACTTCGACTTCGACTTGAGTACCAGCCGCCCTTTTCTCAGCAGCAGCAGTGATTTTTTGTCACGATTGGCCGCCCCTAATATCTGGCCGCCCTAGGCCCGGGCCTACTAGACCTTAGGGCAAATCCACCACTGGTCTCTTGTCATTCAATAGAGATTTTTGACAGCCGTATCTTAGGGAATAAGGGCTATTTTATTAACAATTTGTAAGAAACTATCGTCTTAACGACTTTAGTGCTGGAATAATATAAAGTACCTATTTGACAGGTAACGACCCTGCAAGGTAACGGCCCATGACGTCACACTTTTTCGTGCGTGCAGCCGGCTCCATCGAATTATAAGACGTTATCACGTCAAAATCAAAATGGGATTCAATAACTTTACAACCCTGGAGTATTTCACGAAATTTGGCGGTATTTCACTGACCCGAAATTTTTGACCGTGAGTGTATTTACAGAATTTCCTTCCATGTACCACGTCATTGCGTTCTCAAGCAATCACAGAAAGCCGCAAGAGCTAACATAGGAAACCGCAAAGTTGTCAAATTGAAGGCATTGAGGCGCGGTACAGTCGTAAGCCGCGGCACAGTCGGCGAGAACCACTTACAAGTTACAAGTCGCTCACTTCGGTCTACACTCGGCCCCTAAAGTTTTTCCGACCAGATTTTACGCGGAAATACTTGTGCCGATGTAACACTTGTACTGAATCAAGTGAAATTGGTTTTGTGTTATAAATAAAAAAAAAGTGAGAGTAGTATTTGAAAAAAAAAACATTTTCTTTAAAAGAAACTATAGAAGTCCAAAAATCTATACTTATTTTTGGACTTCTATAGTTTCTTTTAAAGAAAATGTTTTTTTTTTCAAATACTTAATAATTACTAATAATTTCTCATGTATGAAAAACCTAAAAAATATATTTTACAATCAATTTAACTACCTACCTACGAAACACTCACTTTCAAGAAGTCATTGTTACGATTTAATAGGTATAAAATCGTAATGATTTCTTATTTCCTCGCCCAAATGAAAATGTTTATTTGTGTATACCATATGTAGGTATTGAATTTGTATATTACATACAAATAAACACATACTTATTTGCAAAGTCAAGTATTCAAAAAACGTACCAACGACTTGTCTTGTCCGCGTAAAAACATGATATTACCTCGACGTTTCGGACGTGCCGTGACGTCCATGGTCGCGAAGGGACACACGAAACGTCGAGGTAATATCATGTTTTTACGCGATTAAGTCCCGTTTTGTTATAATAATGAGTGAAAATCGTGAAAGTTTAAATCAATGACTTGTCTTGTGTTCAATTGATCTAACTTCAAAATATGTAATGTGCAAAATTTTAAGAGACGTTTGTTCATTGTTCAGTTGACCTAAATTTTGCGTTTTTAAATTTAATATTCGACAACAATGTTGAATGTCTGTGAACTCGTAACTCATACTAACTTCCACTAAAATCAAACTATATAATTTATCGTTTATCGTCAATCGTTATCGTAATCCTTTATCGTCAAAATTACAAGGCGTAGGTGTAAACTAACAAAACAGTTTAAAACGGCAAAAATACTTAAAACATTAGCATTTATAATTCACGAAAGTTAACGGAAGGTGAACTAAATAAGCCCAAAACTGTCAGACCGCTCCGAACAACTCCGAAACTAAAGCAAAAAGAGAAAACCTCAGTTGTTGAGTACTTGCTCCTAATGTACGGAAGTTTAGCCTTTCGGCCTAGAGAGGCCTAAGTACGCCACTATTTATAGGAGTTGTAGAGCGTTTCGAAAGTGGGCGGAGTTAGTGAGCTAGCGTATCGCGGGGACCCGGCGTTTGTCTTGCGACGGTCGGTGGTCGGCGGTCGGCCGACTGACTTTGTTAGCCAAGCATCTGTGGCCTAACTCACAGCTTCTCTCAACCTCGTTTCTAATATAATTTGACCCATCTTTATCAACCCGTTGCAGACTACTGCTGGACAAAAGAACAGAATAAGTAATAGTACAATCGAACACACTATTAACTGTACATTTGTAAACTAATTTCAACCTGTTAAAGTCTATGGGTGGTCAGTTAACAGTGGCTTCGTTTGTACTACATACAGAAGTCTCTCTCTCTAACAAATCTGTCGTTCAGGTCCAACCGGACGGAATGCACCGGATTAAATTCTCTGTATCTCATAACGCGTGCTTTTTGTGGTCGCTGGCTCCTTAGCCAGCAGCAGGGGGCCTTCCCCCTTGTGGGGCCCTCAAGGCCGCATGGCAAAGCGCGGGGTGAGCCACTCCTGACAAAATTCTCTCCAAGGCGGCGTTACTGAAGAAAATTCTCAAACATTCCTTCCAGATGCCGCCAGCCACCCTGCGAATACCATTGCTCTCCGTAAATTGTAACAAAATTTCGTAATCAGGCAGGAGTGGCTAACTCCGTGATTTCGCCACGCGGCTACTAGTATCAAATTTTGCCCCGGGCGTAAGGCGGGCCTAAGGGCGTAGGTAGGATTTTGTTAGGGGGGGGGGGGGGGGGGGGGCAGGCGTAGACAAACAAAGGGACATCTTCCAGGGGGAGGGGGGAGCTGCCCCCCCTTGCCCGTACCTCGCTACGGCCATGGAAGCGAAGTTCCATAGATATCGAGTTCGCCGCGACTGGTTTTGTGTGGAAACTCGCCCGCAGCTCGCCTGCAAATCGCAAGTGTGATAAAGCTTTAACCAGCGAAAGAGCACGCGTTATGAGATGTAGATGGTCCGTTCCAGTCCGTTCCGTTTGGTGGTCGGACCCGAACGTCAGTTTTATTAGGAAGAGACACTACTATTACTTATTCTGTGGTATGGTGATGCTGCTGTGCGCCGTTAAGTCGAAGCGACGAGCGGACCGACATTTTCACCCCCGAATACGAACAGTTATTACTATTTCACGGGTCAAGTTATATTAGGGACTAGTTTGTCAGCAAAGTTGTGAATTACCCTGCTGTTAAGGAAAAAATTATGTTGTTTTTCTGAGCTGGCTTTAATGCCATTAACAGGTCAGTATATTGACATTGTTGACGACCCCGTTTATGGAAATGATCGAATTTGACCGTAAAGGTTTATTCTTTATATGAAATAAACATTTTGTCTCTTCATTGGTTTTACAACATCTATATTATGTAGTAAAGGTTTATGTTTTACTTAGAAGAGTGTGTCCTCCGTCTTCCGAAAATCGATTTTTCCGAAAAGAAATTAATACCAGTCCCATATTTTACCACTTTTTTTTTCCTCAATAGCTTTATTTTCCAAAGGCATTTCTAATCATTCCCATACATTTCTACTATATTTATTTTTCAATAGGTTTTATTCCTGACGGGTTTTCTAACCACACTCATAATTTACCACTTTTTATTTTTTTCCGGAATCGATTTTTAAGAGGTGCGGATCTTCTTTGTCTCATATTTTGCTAATCTGCTTAATTTGTCATTATTTTGGGTCAAAGGGATTTATAAGAGAAGCGGACGAAGCACCTCGTTGGGACCGGGACTGGCGACTTGGTTCGTCCCCAGCCGCCCCCCTGCCCCCCAAGGTGGCCCGGCCAGCGACCTGGTTCGACCCCAGGGAACGCCACGGCCCCCACCTGGTACGACTTTTGCCACGCCCAATAAGGGTTGTAAGTTTATCAGGTTTAAAAAAAAAACACCTCGTTCTATTTGCTTACGGTCGCTGGACCATAGGAAACGTGCACGAAATTGTATTGCGGAAGGTTGACGGACCTAAATTCGGATCACAAATTTTTCTGGCTTCCGCATTATCTGTGTGTGTGTATTGTTACCGGCAATCTGTATGATCCGGCATTCTATATGTAATACCTAGCCAATGTATAGAATACCTAAAACGTTTAGGTAATGCACTAAATATTATTAATTTTATAAATACTTTACCTAGGTATTCTATACAATACCGATAGCGCGGTCGGCAATGCGTCGACACTATTATGTAGGTATACGATATGGAAAATCTTCTTATTACTAACATAAATGTACTGTTTACTTGTTTTTTACAAAATAGTGACAAAGCAGATTAGCAAAATATGCGACAAAGGAGATCCACACCACATAAAAATCGATTCCGGAAAAAAATAAAAAGTGGTAAATTATGAGAGTGGTTAGAAAACCCGTCAGGAATAAAACCGATTGAAAAATAAATAAAGTAGAAATTTATGGGAATGGTTAGAAATGCCTTTGGAAAATAAAGCTATTGAGGAAAAAAAAAGTGGTAAAATATGGGACTGGTATTAATCTCCTTTCGGAAAAATCGATTTTCGGAAGACGGAGGACACACTCACAAGGAAAGGTACCCAACTGTCCGGCTCCGATCTGATATATGTTGATATATGTTAGAGAGTAGTCTAAAATAATAGACACGTATTTTTTTTTAGCTGCCCAATCTCAACCTATTTGGACAAACTGACCTCCGAAGTACTAAAAAGTGACTAAGCCCTCCAACTTCTACAGAAAAAAAATTCAAGCAAGTTGCTAGTTAATTACTGGCTTGATATTATGTTTGAGAACATGAAAAAATAATAAGCACGTGTTTCGTTATATCGGCTGAAACTCATATTTTCCTAAAAAGAAACATCCTTCAAAGTTTGAGCCCTTTGTGGGTGTTTTTTTAGGAAAATATGAGTTTGAGGTGAACTGCTAAAACACGTGTCCATTCTTTTGTCATGTTCTCCAACATATTATAATGAAACCAGTAATTAACTAGCAACTATCTTGAATTTTTGTTCTGTAGAGTGGGTTTAGTCACTTTTCAGTACTTTGGAGGTCAGTTTGTCAGTTTTTTAGATTCCTCACGACGTGGGCTATCAGAAATATACTCCATGTATGTTAACCGATTTTTCGTAGTTTTCGAGTTATGAATTTCTAAACTTTTCTTTGCTAAGAAATTCTGAGGTGAAGCAATTTACTTATTAAAAAAAACATGTTGAACTTGTTTGAATGTATCGTTCAGTAACATAATCCTGGAAAGTTTCCAAATTAATCATTCATAAAACAAAATCTTGTTTAAAAAATTAAAATTGCTAAGTAGTAAATAATAAGATTTAAAAAAACGAAAAAAGTTATTTCTAAGACTTGATTTCAATACATACCAGAATTTCTATTTAGTTCATAAATTTGAAACTTTTAATACAGGGTGACTTCGAATTGGTAATACAAAATAAATGTTTTACATACATTATTCTCTAAACTTAGCCCCTCAATTAAGTCTCATACTTTTAAAATAATCAGAAGTATGTTTTTTTTAATTATTAATTTATCCCATTTTTGTTGGTTTAACATGGTTATCCTACCATAATAATAAACAAAGAGGTTTAAAGATTTTCAAATGAACACTCTCCTCTTTGGTTATCTGTCACATGACGCAATATTTATGAAGAAAACGTGTTTTGATTAGTAATTGTCAGTTGTCAAAGAAAATACGAGTGACAGGTATGACACTTAGGTATTTAATGGAGTGTAACCAAACTTTAGGACTTTAATTATTTGTTTTGTTAGAAAATTAGCAATAATGAAATACAGCAAATTTTAACATAGGGGTTAATGTGTTACACTACATGGCATTAACTGAGCCATAATCAAGTGTTTTGTATTACTAATTTGAAGTCACCCTGTATATAATGAAACTTAAGCCATAAAAAACTTAATTACTTTAACTCTAATGAAACCATTAAAAAGAAACTAATCAATCACTCGCAGTTAATTAAAACGAAAACGACTGAAACTAAAAATTGCAGTTAAAAGGCCTTGGAAAATTTGAATAGATCGAGTTTATGTCAAAAACACCGATACTATCAATACTGCGTTTGCGGAAGTCAAATGTATCTTTTTTGCTTCGGCTTAGGCAGATAAAAAGTATCGAGTCGCATCTGGGCCGGGACACGAGACGGACGTGCCTTGGATCCTCTCGGGAACCTATTAACGTCTTTGAATATTGCTCTGAACAATAGTCTCCGAAACAATAACGTGACTCGCCAGATGCGCAAACCTTTGCCGCGTGTAACTACAAAATCCACAGCGTGTTATAACGCTAAAAGTGCCGGGTTTTTCTGCGTTATTATTAGCCAAAAGTTCAGTGCGTCTATATTAAATGGGCTACTAGTGTGAGGTAGAGTGGTGTTTTCTGTGTGTGTGATCCGGACCTCATACAACCACGGGTTCACAGCACCCAGCTGGTGTTGCCACAGAGCTGGCGAGAGGTGCTCACGCTCGACAGTTCGGCCGTGCCTCAACGCCGTTGCAACCAAACCCGGTGAGATCATTCCATTATAGCCTTAATATTTGGTTTACCTAATAGACAGGCCAGGTCCGAAGGAAAGGCAAGGCCAGGCTGGTTCATGAATTACGATCAAGGTAATACCCAGAACCCAGCACATGATATTATTCCTATAATATAAGTCGTACTGAACTTAAGCCACGGCACACTTCTCCGCCACCGTTACTTTAATCAAATACCGGTAACCATAAATTAAATAGTCACTCTTAACAAAACTACGTACCTCAAACCCGGTACTACCTTTGTGACGCGTAAAATTATTTATGATTTTATTAATAAATATCTCAATCTCAATCTCAACTAAACATAACCCATACAAATAATAACAACAACTAATCATTAATCATTAAAATTCTTTAAAAATCAATCATTCAATTGTTTACTTACACCTATCCGCAAATGAAAAGAGTCCTGTTTATGTTATAATAACTTGTACCTGACATAAGTCAATACCCCATAGTCAACCTTACAAAGCAGCTAATCTGTTTATCACTATAACTTTTAACACAAATAGCTCATTTGCTCTGGGGTGCATTAACTAACGCCAAGCCTAACGATTGCTAAGAACAGGTAAAAACTGTTAACGTTGAAAACAAAAGAGGGCTCCCTTTTTTTGTGTACGCACAAGTACGGCTAAACGCACGCACATGTGCACTCTCGACAGATATTTACTTGGAAAAACAACTGGCCACTGACAAAAAAAGGGCAGGCCAAAGAGTAGCGTCTCACGCAACCCATAACGCGAAGTGCGAAACTATTGACAATGGAAATATTGTCAATACCTAAAGATGGCAATTGCCTATATAGGGCTATAGCAGACCAGCTAAGAATCGCGCGCGATATCGAACTAAACCATCACACGGTCCGGGAAATGCTAAATAGTCACCTCTCCGCCGAAAGGAACGACAGTCAAATTCAACTGGCGCTCCATGGCAGTGTTTCAGATTGGTCTGGTGTCTTTAATGCGGCCCCTTCCGCCGATCAAATAGATGAATACATCCAGAACCAATCCAAAGACGGGGTGTGGGGTGGCGAAGAAATAATATTAGCCGCTGCAAGCTGCTTTATGGTTAACATTTATGTACACATGAAGCGACAGCAGCCACTTATTTACAAGGCCCCTATATACGAATATTACAAAATGGGCAATCTACACCTATTCTACGAAAACCATCACTACGACTCCGTCCACATTAACAGCCCGGATATCGAAAGTTCACTAGCTTACCAGCTTAGACAGACAGACATATCAACCCAACAGCCCGACACACAACAACATGAAACAATACCGACATTGAATAGTTCAATCGAGAGCGACCACAATGTTGATGCGACTGGCCTAAGGTTGCTAAGAAATAGTCCTACCATACAAGCACCAGAAGCCCGAACGTGTAAAGCAGTTGCAGTAGCAACCTGGAATGTACGGGGATGCGCTTCTATGCAAGATAAGATAAATATTGACAAAGAGCCTCAGACGACCTCGCCCCCACCTCTTGCACGCAGCCCTGAATTACAAGGAGAATAGACGAAAAATCGGTCGCCCTATTTTCACATGGAAAGACTCTCTACATCATGACGTAACACACTTTACAAACAGAATTGCACACAATCGAGAGCTCATCAAGAAAAAAGCAGAGTATATTTATAAGCACCCCGAAACGGACACAGAATCGGAGCCAGAAGCCGACGAAGTAGCCAACGTGCAAGAAGAGTCTATGCAGTGACGGAACTCGTCAATCCTTTCCATATATATTCACACATTTTATCTATTTATATCCTATGACTTCGATGCTAGTATTCTTAGTCGCCCCCCTCTCCCCCCCAACCTCCATCCCGATTGCACGAAGCCTACACTCCCCTCCCGTATCTATTTGGCTCACTGGTGTCTCGGACAGGAGGGACGGTTGATCATGCCGGAGCGGCAAGACAACGGCGAGGGAAACACGGGAGTGTTCGGGTGCGCCCCCCGCCACGGAACCCATAGATCCGGCCAGGGACTGTTAAGTGTTCCTATACATCTCTGAACGACTATTGGTATCATGCCGGGGTACCCGCCCGAGCAATCGCGATGAGCCGCGTCGTCCCTTCCTCTCTCGTGTGCTCAACGCCTCCGCGTCCTTGCAGCAGAACTGCTGGCTGGATGAGTCACCGGAACGGAACGGAACGGAACGGAACGGCTTAGGCAGATAAAAAGTATCCTACGTGTTAACCGGGGTCATAATCTACCGTATAACAAATTTCATACAAATCTGTAAAGTAGTTTCTGCGTGATGTGCGCACAAACAAACAGACAAACAGAGAAAAATTGCTTCTGACTAGAGATGTGCCATTCTCGGAAACGTTCTCCGTTTAGTATGGAGAGAGAACGTTCTCGAGAACATTTCCCGTACAAAACTGAGAACGTTTCCGAGAATTCTCGAGAACGGCACAACTCTAATTCTGACTAAATGTGAGGGATGCTTTAACATTTATTTATCGCGCGACAAAGCGTATCATCATAAACCTACTGATGAAGGTTGTAGAAGTCCGATGGAAGCGGGTTGCACAGGACCGGTCATGGTGGCATTCTTTGTTACCTATGTCCAAGACACGGCTGATGATGATGATGAATCCTAAACTCACCGTCAAAGGCGAAAAAACACGAAGGCTCATCTTGAATCATAGCTAAAATAAGAAAAAATAGATTATATAAACAGATGAGCGTTTCAAACGAAGGCCTCTTAACAGTGAATTAAAGCCAGAGCCCCGACTCGAGCAATTAACCAGTTTATACATCCAGCAGTTAAACTTCTGTTTACGTCTGACAGATACATTTGAAGCTGAAATACATTGTAAAATTCTAATTTAACTCCAGTACAAAATTTGGAAGTTTGCAGCCTGATTTGAATCTGCAATTTGGTTAGTGGTAAGCGCTGGAATAGACGTGAAAACTGAGATTGGATTTAATTCTTGTATTACAGAAATATCCTCGTTACTGGCTTCTACGGTTCTGTAAAAGGCTTTCGCGGTAGAGTTTTACATCTGAGATACAGTCCTATCAATCATACCATATTATAGTACAATACGATACAATATTCTTTATTGTGCACCAAAACAAAAGATTACAAAAGCTACATACTTATCTAGGGCGGTAAAAGAAAGGATATTTGACGCCCGAGCCGAAGGTGGTCCCAACTCGTGTTGAGAAATCCACAGTAACGATATACTACACCCAAACATGATTTTTATTGTAGCATTAACGGCTGCCAACGAATTCTAAATATTTCATTAGAAATCATATGGGTTTTTAGGACTCAATGGTAGATGTTGCTAATACGTCACCCAGGATGACATCACAAAGGAGGAGACTGGTTGAAAAATTGGGTAACTTGGGCAAAGTTTCAGTGGCGTAGTTGGTAGCGCGCCTGTGTTGGCCCGGATAGCCGTAGGAGATGCAGGTTCGAATCCTGCCCGAGATATATAATTTTTTATTTTCTAATAAAATATTTAGAATTCGTTGGCAGTAATTAATGCTACAATAAAAATCGACTAACAAATTATTAGCAAATTAAATTGTTGAGTATGTTAATTGCCATTATAATGGACCAAATAACCAATGTTCATGGAAATCGCTCGAATGAGATAAAACAATCGGTATTTTACATACCAAATATCTGCATCGCAAATTACCAAAATATGTGAATTTAATTATAATTTAATATTACAATAGAATGTGCTGTATTATTTTACTTAGTCAAAATGAGTGAATAATAATTATTCACCTTATATCGATCTACCTACGCAATGATAAAAGTTTTCCAATTCAGTTTTATCTACATTGCGACAGAAACATAAAATAAATATTTCTGAAAGTAATATTTTCTCATGCTAGACGCTGAGAGTAATAAATATTTTTGAGACGAAATGACATTCAAACTTATCGTAATAAAATCAACTCGCACTCTCGACAAATAGAATGAGACGATTTATAATAAAATATCTTTGTATTATTTTTAAAAGTTATTATTAAATTCACGTCGAGTGTGTTCAATTACTCCTATAGCTGAGTATACCTTTTTCATTATTCATTAAATTACGCATATATTATTGTTATTAACCAATTTTACTTTAAAGATGAAGCTATCTAGTTAGTTGGATTTTTTATCTTAGTTACCGGAGGTTACCTTGATACACGTACATTGATCATCGATTGTTATTTAAACTCAAATACTTTTGTTTTTGAATGCGTATAATAATTTTTTACCGAGTTAAAAAAAACAAGGTCATCATTTCGACCCGTATGTACGTAATATTGTCAGAATTGCACAGTTTTTGGATATGTTATTCTATACCAGTTTCTAAACGTGTGTGCCAAATTTCGTAAGTGTATGTATGTATTTATATTTGTATGTTTGTCCGCGCATATCTCAAAAAGTATAAGACGGATTGCAAAAAATATTTTTTAGTTCGACTAGGTGTAGTCTAACATAGGGAACTGTGCAAGTTTCATCAAAATCGGTACAGTAGTTTTTGAGACAGAGAGTTATGTGTGTATCAATCACTAGGAGAATGTGTATTATTCTCAATTTGTATTTTGACGTTTGGAGATCCTTTACATCTCCAAAAGATAATATTTTCACAACGGAGACTCTTTACATCTCCAATAATTTTAGTATCAATTTATTTTCTATTTTTTATTGGTCTTGTTTGGACGCATAGAGAGACCCTTACATATCTATAAATGTATTTTTAAGTTAATCTAATGTATTAATGAAATCTCATGTATATTATATGAAAAAGAGAAACTGGCGAATTTCTTCCGGCGCTTCTTCTCACCAGGTCAATACCCGAAGCGCCAAAAGAAAAGAAGAGAAAATAATATAAGATATGTAAAAGAGGGCCTATTTGCAGAAATAAATTATTTTATTTTATTTTTATTTTAACAGAAATTAAGAAAATTAAGAAATATAAAAGTAATTGATTATAATTAAGCCAAATTCAAAAAAGCAAGAAATAACTGTTTTATACCAACTATTTTTCTGGGGTACCAGCCTTCATATTTGGAATAACGGTACTGTGAGGTCTAAGGGTCTTCGATGTTTAGTGGACTGTATTATAAATGAAAGACTTAATTTTCCATAGTGAGCGCCTACCTCACTTAGGCACTGTTGAAGAGCTGATTATCACTTGATGATAAATGTAAAAGACTGAAGAGAGTAAAATAGAGTGAGTTGAAATGGCCGGGAACCGCCATTTTATAAGATTATTTTTGAAGGTGGGAGATTATTCCAAGAATACTCCCGCTAAGCTCGAGTCTTGTTCTGAGAAATGAGCCGAGCTAGTTCTGAGAATCAGCTATTCTTTTTGTGCGTGAGTGGGGGTTTGTTTACTTTATTAAAAATCACATATAATTTCACATTACACAGAAATAGCAATAATTAATTAAATTCTTATAAACGATGGACATTGATAAATCTTAAAATTAGAGTAAAACACACGTTATTTATGATTAAACAGTAAGAATGATTGAGTAACGAAACAATAATAAACAATAAAAGATTCCTATTAGATTTCAATAAGATTTCTATCCTAACTGATTGACGTGCGTAATTATCTAAATATATTTGCATAGCTGTTTCCGACAGTGTCCCCCTCGGTGTGACTACACCAGTATAGTTAAGGAAACGACTATGTCTAGAATAGAAGTAGTGAATGGAGTACTACTTCGTGGTACTTTAAGCTGCCTTTAACTTGACGGTGACTTTGCGTATTCTAGGCTTTTTTGAAGTCGTACGTCCAGTTTCCTGTAACTCGATTTTTTTTCCGAAATACATGCCTGTGTCTGTATTTCTTTCGAGTATTGTGGCTTTGGGTACCTTGTTGGCGCAAACTACGGTAGCAGAGGCCCTAGCTAAACGTGGGCGTTTAGAAAACGTACCTATATCGAGTAGGTACGGGAGTGGGTCCGATTTATTTGCGACTGACTCTAATTTTTTCGGGCATGCTGCGCCTGTATCCGTAGGCGGGCTTAAGGCCAATTGGCGGAGCGGACGTTCTGCGCCTGTGTCCGTAGGCGAGCTTAAGGCTGATTGATGGAGCGGACGTTCTGCGCCTGTGTCCGTCTTTTTCGCCGTTGGACACCGATCGCGATGATAGTCTGTGTTTTTATTTTTTCTTTATGCCATATCGTGGCGGGAGAGCGAGCCGACTCGGAACTTAATTGTTCCCCTGTGTATAGTTTTTATCCGGACAACTGGGCTAATGCTGTTAAAAAATACAATAGCATTGAGAGGTAAACCACAAATTAGGATAACGAGAATATAGTGTCAAAAAAGTGTAACTGCCTTGAAAGATCATTAGATTATAGATTCTATTTACTAGACAGTAAAGTGTAAAAGCAGTTATAGATAACTGCGATCTTAATTTGTTTTGCATTTCACATTCGCCCGACGGTCTGCAAGTGCGTATTCCGTAGAGAAAAGACTTAGAGATACTATGAGCTTTCAACGGATTATCGGTTCTATGACCGTAATGATAAGGCGGCAAATGCTTTGAAACAAAAAAATAATAATGCGTTTTGCTTTTACAGATTCAACGGGGAGCCAGGTAGACCGCCCGGGTTTACTCGTGTTACGCATTGTTATTTTTTTTTGTGGTATTGTATTACCTCAATGGCATTGTTCGCTCAATGACATTGTATACTTTAACAGCATTAGCTCTCTTGAACGGATAATTTCTATACTCAGCCGGTCGCTTTACCTGATCTCCTCCCCCATGATAAAAACGCAGGCTATTTTCATCGCACTCGGTTTCAATAGATACGGGGCCGGATACGACTTTGCTGTCGTGTAACTCTTTCTTGTTACATGGTCGTAAGAGGCCGGCCTCATTTTTATTTTCACGTGACGTATCTGAATTATTTATCGCGCGCAGATTCGGATCAATTTTAGGTATATTTTCGACACTTGCGCATTCAATTTCGTAATTTTCTTTTAATAATGCGGCTATTCCCGTTTCCGCGGGTGTCGATTGAACGCGGCCGACGAAAAAAGACCCACTCTCTTGCGCGTCCCTATTAGGCTCGGGCTTCGCTAGTCTAATGTGACTTACGAAAAAAGGCCTCTTTTGAGGCTCCGGAGCCGGCTCCGGCGTCGCTTGTGTGCTTATACCGTGCAATAAAATGTGATGCCCTGCCTCACAGCCAGAAATGCCGCAGGCTACGTACCTACATTTACTACCTTGCCTATGATTCGGATATAAACATCTAAAACACAACTTGCCGTTTCTAACAACCTCCCACCTATTTGCTATAGGCATCTTATTGAAGTCCGAACACTCACTTAATTTGTGTTCACCTCTGCATATAACACATTTATCTGTATAGGTGGAAGTTGCTTGGGTCGGCTGCGACGCCCTTGGGAGCGTTATTTTCGCGGGTGGCGCGGAGTTTCTTTTATCTATCGGTTCGCGTTTTTCTGTATACCTATTCCGATTTACTTGAGCTACCATCAACGGCCTAGGTTCGTCATAATCTGAATCTGATTGTTCTGAGTCACTATAATATTCGTCATACTGCGGCGCGCGGCGACCTTTGCGCATGCGCGGCAGGGGGAGGGGCGCGGGTTCATAGTGCGCCTGCGCGGTGTGCACGTTGGCTCGCGTCTTGCGAATTTGAGATTTTCGCGTTGCGCTACTAATCTCGTTTAAAAACTGTGCCATAGCCACTAGACCCGGTGTCCCTTTATTAATTACGCGATATTTATTCCACTCGTATCGAACAATCAGATTCATTTTATCCACGATTTTATTGACGAGTTCGGGCGCGTATAGAAACTCGTTTTGTTTTAACGACTTAATGGTTGCCACGACGTTGGCAACTTGACCGGCAAAGGAAATTATATTGCTATTATCTTCAGCTAATCTGGGCATACGCTTTACGTTATGAATTTCGTTCAATATTATTTCCTCTGGGTCTCCGAAATGTCGTTCTAACGCGCCTATAATTTCAGCCGGAGATATCGCAGTGTACATTATGGACTTAACTGCGATTTTCGCTTCGCCGCGAAGCGCGCGACGTAAACGGCTGATGTTGGACACGTCCGAATGCATAGGTGCACTATCCTCGTACTCGGCCCTAAATGCGATCCATTCCTGAGGCGATCCTTCGAAATGAGGAAGGTCGTAACTTTGCCTCGAGGCCATGGGTGCATTCCTGTTCCTAGTTACCGCGTCTACGACCCTATGCGAGAGTAATTCTAAGTCCCTATTCATAAATTCGCTAGGTCGTTCGGGTTCGTTACGCGGCGGCGTGTACGGAGGTTCTTGCGTGTGTACACCTATCGCGGCTACCTGGCGTTGCTGTTGAGCAACCCAGCCTAATACGCGAGCATCTCTGGCATCGTGACCCGGCGCCGCCATGCTGGATACCTGAGACGCTTCTATCCTAGCTATCTCGAGCCTACTCCTAGCCGCGGCGGACGCGAGCTGTGCCTGCTGCAATTCGGCGTTCCTAACCTCTAATTCAGCCATTAAAACTGATAACTGACTAGCCCTATCATCTTGTACGCCTACCAAAGTCCGCGGATTACTACGTTGCTCGTTCTCCATAGAGTGAACCGATTGTTCATCATCCATGAGCGGCGCGCGGGTCAAAGGGGCGTGGCCCGGCGGCGCGGCGCCGGGAGTGGGGATAGACGGGTCAGAGTGCGCGGGGGGCGCCTCGGCTTCCGAAGCCTTACGGGGAGCGTTATCTTTCGGCATACTGCTACTTTCGTTTGCGCTACTGGTGCCTTTACTCCACGTACTGGTACTCGTCGTTGTCGTTTGACCGGACGACGGAGTTGTTTGGGAACGGGAACGCGATCTTGTAACGCGTTGTTCCTTATGCATAGTACACCGAGGGGGTGGGGGGTCCCTAACACTATCGGGCCCTAACGCGAACGTTACGGAATTGACGTCGCTGTAACGTTCGGGTACCTAACGTCCCTACGGTTTCTTCTTTCTTCTTTCTTGAAGTTTCGCTAAACCGCTCTTGCATTTAACACCGCAAGGTGCAAGATTGGCCGCTCATCAGCTAAAGCTGGCGGAACTGAACCATGTCAGACCAAAAAAGAACCGAAGTCGAAACTTCTAGGTTCCCGGAACTCAGGCTAGGTACTGGGTTTGCACTGTTCCCTGGTTAGAGTTCCTTTTTGAGGCACACACAGACAACTGAAGACGAAGACGAAGACACGAAGACACTAATCCCGAAGGCACGAACAGTTTGGAGCGCGAAGACCCTCTTGCACGGTGGTATTTCTTTTTTCTCAGCGACTCTTGCAGTCTTCTTTTTTCACTGCGTCACCTTGTTTTTTCACTGCGCCACCTTGCTGTCTTCTTTTTTCACTGCGCCACCTTGCTGTTCTTCTTAATTGTGCTGCAGGGGGGTCCGGAAAAGTGGTCACGGACCGGCCCTTCTTCGGTTTTCTGTCTTCACACGGCGGATCCGGAATAGCGGTCACGGATCACTTTCTTCACTTTTTTCGACGTCACGGCGGGTCCGGAATAGCAGTCACGGACCGACAAAATTTCTCATTCGATGAACACGGAGGACCCGGAAATGCAGTCACGGGCCTTTTCTCGGCGATCTTCTTTCGATGAGTACGGCGTGTCCCGGATTTAAGATCTCACGGGACAATTCGGCGATAATTTTGCTGACGACGATTTTTGAAGGTTTGTGTCTTCGTGCTTCTTTATCTTCTTATTGCTGCTGTGGTGTGTCCATTCTTCTTTGATGCGGCTTCTGAAGGACCATTGTGAGGTCTAAGGGTCTTCGATGTTTAGTGGACTGTATTATAAATGAAAGACTTAATTTTCCATAGTGAGCGCCTACCTCACTTAGGCACTGTTGAAGAGCTGATTATCACTTGATGATAAATGTAAAAGACTGAAGAGAGTAAAATAGAGTGAGTTGAAATGGCCGGGAACCGCCATTTTATAAGATTATTTTTGAAGGTGGGAGATTATTCCAAGAATACTCCCGCTAAGCTCGAGTCTTGTTCTGAGAAATGAGCCGAGCTAGTTCTGAGAATCAGCTATTCTTTTTGTGCGTGAGTGGGGGTTTGTTTACTTTATTAAAAATCACATATAATTTCACATTACACAGAAATAGCAATAATTAATTAAATTCTTATAAACGATGGACATTGATAAATCTTAAAATTAGAGTAAAACACACGTTATTTATGATTAAACAGTAAGAATGATTGAGTAACGAAACAATAATAAACAATAAAAGATTCCTATTAGATTTCAATAAGATTTCTATCCTAACTGATTGACGTGCGTAATTATCTAAATATATTTGCATAGCTGTTTCCGACAGGTACTACCAGTACGAAAAAAATAGCTGGCATAATACTGTTATTTCTTCCTTTAAGTCGGTTTATTTTTTTTTGAGTTTATCAAATTTAATAATATACTACCGTAAATATCACCGTTGTTCAAATAGTTTTTTAAGTTTAGTTATAATAAAGATAATATTCTATAAACTCGCTATGTGGAAGTTTGTATCAAGAATCGATTATTTCTCATGTAAGGTATACAGGGTGACTGGAAATTCGCCGTATTCCTTGATAGGGGTTTTTCTACAGCTCATTTGCAATGATTTAGGCCCAGTCAACTAGGGGTCAAAACTCCTTGGTTTTCGAGATATTCAAGTTTTTGGGTTTTCTTTTTAAATACCCGCCTCTTGACATAAAACTGGTGATTGTGTAGAAACTACGCAATTTTGAAATAAAAAAATATACCCCTATCAAGGAATACGGCGAATTTCCAGTCACCCTGTATAAAAAATCTAATTCACTTAGACTAATTCGTGGGTTAGCAGTAACTATCCTAAGCGCGTAAGACATGTCATATTAAATAATATTAATACCGTTTTGAAATCGCTAAAATATTGGCGCCTTCAATCTTTGTTATTTGACAAAATGATTGATGTTGTTCGTAAACCCTGTCTGGCGAAGGATCATTAGAAACCTTTTAAAATAGCTCACTAATCCTTATTTAAAGCTTTCGTTATTTTGAACTATTTGTTACAAATCGTTCTCATTTTCTACGGTATCTTTTTAGATTTTTTGTTAGGTTAAAGTAACCCTAATATGGAATGTTGAGTGCGTATCTGTGTGATAAACTTTTATGGGCTTTTTAAAACCTCTTTATTGCAAGTAAAGTGGTAAACACATTAGTTTTTGTGTCAGGACTATAAATAGTACATTACAGTGTGTGTAAAGAGGGGTTGCCGGCCGAGTACATATAGATGGCCGAGCCAAAGCGAGGCCAGATAGTTACGAGGCTGGTAACCCCTTTTAACGCCGAGGTATGTTTCTTAACTATGCAATGAAATAAATTAAAAACACCCCAAAAAAATCAAACATTATTTTTTAGAGACACTCAAAGCAAAGTAGACAAAAAATAGAATTACAGAATGAAAAATATGTAATAAAATTTTGTCCACAGAAAAGACGTTTTTTCGAAATCTGTATGACCCAAATATTGAGTTTTATCGAAATTGGGATCGATCTTTGTTTTACCAAAACGACTCTCGTGAATATTTTTAATATTTTCTTTTGCTAAGTCATTTTTATTCGTTCATTTAAAGGCTTTTCGACCTGTTTACATAGCTTGCATACTTTATTAAGCCTTAGTATTAACGCAAACTCAGCCGTAACGCAAACGCTTTTAAATGGAAAAAAGAAATAATTATTAATATGGCGGCTGAAACAAGTCCGCAAACACAGATGAAAAGAATCATTAAGTTGCAAACGAGCTCAAACTTGGCTCGGCTTTAGAGTAGCACGGTGTTGTGAAAGCTAGTTCACTTTTTCAAAACTATATACACTTTTTGAAATACTAACTTTAAAAAAATTCCTTTTCCTGGAAAAATCTTATTTCTTTTTTAGGGTTCCGTACCCAAAGGGTGCCAACGGAACCCTATTACTAAGACTCCGCTGTCCGTCTGTCCGTTCGACTGTCCGTCTGTCCGTTCGACTGTCCGTCTGTCCGTCCGTCACAGGGCTCTAGCTTTCGAACCATAGTAGGTATAGACATAAAATTTACACAGAATGTGTATTTTTATTGTTACTATGATAACAAATAATAAAAATACACTAAAGTAAAAACAAAAGGGGGCCCCATACATGAAACGTGTTTGTGTCGATCAATCACAGGACAGTATCTTTTGAACCGTTATAGAAAGAGACTTGAATATGTATTTTAGTGGTTCAGAGATCAATATTTAATCAAGAATGAAAGCTGGTCCTCATACAACAAACGTGTTTTTTGCTCAATTTTAATAATGGTAACAGGTAGATGCTTAATATAACAACAAATAATAAAAATAAAATAAAGTTAAAAAGAAAAGGGGGTGACTATCTGACTATACAAGAAACGTGCTTTTTGGCTACTTTTTGCTTGATTTGAATAATGGTAATAGGTAAAAGATTGATATGTTCACAGACTATGTATTTCTATGGCAGCTATAATAAAAAAATAAAAACAAAATAAAGTTAAAAATAAAAGGGAGTTCTCATACAAGAGACGGTCAGTCACAGGACTGTGTCTTTTGAACCGCAATAGATTCTGAAATATTCACAGAATGTGTATTTTATCTGTTGCTAAAACATCAAGTAAGAAAAGAAAATTAAATCAAGAATCAAAGGGGGTGTAGGAAACGTGTTCTTTTTTAAATTTTACGTGGCTGATAATTAGCTGAGTTGTGTACTATTTATCTCGTTGCCCCGCAACACAGAGACGCCTGATTCGAATCCAATCTTCACTACAGTAGGTTACGTTTCATATTTCCATGTTGGTATTTGGTCTTTGTATTAAATTATGTTGGAATTTAGATATTGGTATTTCATCTAGATTATCCGCATCTACAACCAAATTGATTTCTGATTAATTGATTCTGTCTCTGATAATTATTGCCAATGGCTTCTAACGGATACTGGGGAAAATTAACAAATTAAGGTTTAAAACAAGTAGGGCAGCTCCTGTCCAATTTTAAAACTCAAATCGGAGGATGCAGGTCGACTTGTAGGGGATAATATGGTCTGACGACTTGGTTAAGGAAGTTGGAGAAAGAAGGAAGGAAGTCGGTGGAAGCAAAAAGCGTGCGACCGTTCATTATTGTCTTTAAGGTACAAAAGAAACAGGCGTAGTCGGTAGTATCGAAACTGGCGCAGTCGGTAGGGTCTCCAATACAACTCTTACAATTTTGGCAGGTGTAGGCTGTGTTCACGACTGCGGCAAACGGCAGATAGTTAAAAAGTTACAGCGCAGGTGGTCCTTGCTTTTTATTATTGGACTGCGTGAACCTGAGCTGTTCAGCGGGAGCGAACGTAGCGCTGGTGCAGTCGGCAGGATCTCTACTATCTACCGTTTTTGATGCATATAAGTTATTTTTAAGGTATTGACAAATAGGTGGATAGTTAAAAAGATACAGCGTTTGTGGCCGGTGCGTTTCATTATTTCAGTTCGTATATATGCAAGACCAGACGTAAACAAATCTGGAGCAGTCGGTAGGATCTTCACTACTAACGGCGTACAACTCCTATATTTGCCGTCCTATATATAGATATAGTTGGTTATAGAACCAGGCTAACTTCTATACAACTCCGTAGAAGTTAGCCGGATTTTGGTCATAGGACGAGAGATATACATAATGGGTAAGCGCGATTTTTTTTATACAATAGGGTGGCAAACAAGCATAAGGCCTGACTGATGGTAAGCAGTCACCGCAGCCTATGGACGCTTGCAACACCAGATTTTAGATTTTTTGCATATTGATTGGGTAACGGTGATAATTCGCGCTTTATCTTACCTCACCTTCACACTATGCGCATACCCTGACTGTCAATTAATTTGTAGGTCAACGCTTACCCACCTTGTTGTGCGTAAGCTGTGTTTCGTTATTGAACTACGTATCCGAATCGGAGCGCATGTAGAATAACTGACGCAGTCGGTAGGATCTCTACTACCTACACTACAATCTTGTCGTGTGTAAGCTGTGTTCACGAGTGCGGCGAATGACCGCGGCAAACGGCGGATAATTAAAAAGTTACGGCGCAGGTGGCCGCTGCGTTTCATTATTGCACTGCGTATCCGTAACGTAGGCAACCGAGGCTTGATGAAAGGTACTGGACTTTTATTTGCCAGGTTTTTTACATTATGTAGCTGCAAAAAAAAGCATCAGATAGGGGAAACGCTGAACATGGCTTGATATATTAGAATTACCTTTAGTTTCTTCAGTACGTAACGTTTTGAACCGAAAACTAAGACCCCAATTAGTTCAATTATTAACATCCACATGAGGAACGGTTGGTGGTTCAACCAATCGTGCTAGTTCGTACGCTCACTCTAAGCGGTCAGCGAAAAGTCACTAGCAGCTGCGGCTAGCAAACGGACATTTGCAATCATAATATTCTTGCAGGGTCATAAGATTGATGTTAGTTATTCTTTCTCATATGCTCAAAGGTTACCTGGAAGAGATCCCTTACAGGAATAAGTTCGCCTTTGTACATAACCATTGATCTTTGTACTGTTTCTGTATGATTATTATGTGCAATAAAGTGTTTACATACATACATAATCCCCCACTAACAATAAATTATCCTAAACTAAAATACTTGTACTAAACCTAAGACTGAACTTAACTACATATTAAATTATACCTAAAAAGGGCCTGTGGCGTGGTGCCAAAGATGCTGGCAGCATTTCCTCGCTGTATGGCAATACTAATGCGCTGGGCGAGGAAACTGCCTGCCCTTTGATCGCTTGATGAATCGACGAGCTCCCCACTTAGTGTAAGGTTGGTCACGTTTGAAAATCATCTTGAATTATAGAGAAAATAGCCTAAATCGAAGAAAATTTCAAATGTCTATTACTTAAGCGCTTTACCTCAAACCTTTCCTATAACACTGCTTTTAAAATTCCCGATACGTATTCACGAGTAACACATTCCTGAGTACCTGCTGATGTACGGGCACGTACAATTATGTACAGAGCGCAAACAACACAACAGCGTTTTATGTTTAAATCAGTAAGTGTACGGTGGGCAAATAAGCGCGGAATAAGCGAGCGGCGATGAATTATTCACCGCCCAAACCGATTGTTTACCGCCCATCGCCGGCGCAGGGAGAGCCGAGAGAGTCCCCTGGGCTTTGTAACACGTGTCACAATTAGGACACCAACTTGATTTAGACTCGGGTTAAGCCCAGGTATTTTGATATAGAACCCGGGTTCATTGTAGGTAATGCAACCCAGGTACCCGAAAACCCGGGTAGGTACTCGGGTAACCGACTGTAGTTACAGTCGGGTTATTACCCGACTGGACCCCGTTCCCGGGTATTCCCGGGATTCAAATTTGAACGGGTATTGCATTCCCTAATTACAATCATACGGACATTTATCCGGTGATTTCCGTAGTTCCATACTTCGGTGGTATAATTGATGTCAAAGTCCTGGGAGATTTGTATGAAATTTCCAAATATCTGGTAGATGTCGATGTTGTCTACCAAACACTCGAAAATGTCGTGCAAATTTTTGATGTTAATGATGCTACCGAAATCATCACGGAGATCGTCTGAGAAATGCCCATACGCACACAGGTTGACTCAGATGTACACAATGACGTTAAAAACTAGAAGTTATTGCAGATGGTGATTTTAAATATGCAAACCTAAACGGATTAAATCGCGTATATTACTACATTTATGTATAATACGAACGCTGAAAAGGGTTGCGAAACGTCGGGACTTAAAATGTAGTAATATACGCGATTTAATCCGTTTAAGTTGTTTTATTACTATGAGTGATAATCGCGGAAACCGAAGACAATATTATATGCAAACCTCCTTTAAAAAAAAACAAAATGAGGATTTTTTTCGATGTCTCTTCTCTTCAACTGTCACTTTTCTAAGCGCTGGCAGGTGGCTAGCACTCGCCTCGAAATCGTGGATGGCGCTCGGTCATTGACCCGATCAATCGATAGTCCGTACAGCGCAGGGCTATCGCGCTCGCACATACCAGTTGTGTTATGATTCTTTTGGTGTTTGATTTTATGAAATGGGTCGACACATGTGTATTGTTTACGGGTATGGTAACACGGGTATTAATAAAGACAATGAATAGGGAATATGCATGATATTTTTTATTTACGTTAATCAAAGCTCATGCATACAAGAAACAGCAGGAAAAAATAATTTTCGAATAACTACAAAAATAATCAAGATATAAGACAACAAAGATTTATCTCTATCTCTTTCTAACAAAACAGAATATAGTATGGAGATTGTATGGCGGCCGTGTACTATGACGTCATAGTCCATATCGGATCTCTCTGTCTAATCGCTGTCTAATTAGTGCTTTAAAAATTTTATATCTTCCGTATTTCTCGTTCGATTTTAATTTTATTTTGACTTTCTATCATCTTTTTTACGGTATTTTCATATTTTGTTAAGCAATGTGCTAAAAAAAATTCATGCATATTCCCTATTATCGTTTTTGTGTTTCAGTAACAGAAAAAAATATTTCGATCATGTTATGACAAAACATCCAGCCATCGTTTTGCTTAGTTAATTCCAACATTAATTTCGACGTATCTGTTCTACCATTACATATTTATCAAAATGAATTTGCGGTTCCAAATATTTATTACAACTAATAACAGCCAATTTAAAGACGGCAAGAAATTTATTTAACACTGCAGTGGCGTGGCGTACAAGGTATCCTTGGGCAAGCCGGTGCAGATTTGGCGTATATTTTGCTTAAGAGCTGAAGAATAATGTGCTCAAATGCCTGATATTAGGCAAGCCGGTAGGAATCGAGTTTTTTTGGACGCCACACTACTGTAACACTATATTAACACGTTTACAGTCCCAATTTAAATTGTAAACCTTACGGCTTTGTAATATGGCTTGCCGTGACCCATATGTGGGGTCACCGGACAGGGAACGTATTAAGTTTAAGCACTTAAAACATAGGGTAAATTCATATTATGTACTTGCATATGAATTTATCCGGATTATGCGGATCATGTTAGATAGGGGAGACCGGGTATGGTTGTCTCACGGGTTGGTTGTCACAGCAGCCATTAAATAATACGAAACGAAGGAATAAGTGCATCGATTGGTGAAGTAGGAAAGGAGGTGAAGCTCTTGCGATCTTTTAATACCGAGCGATGCAATTATTCCTTCGTTTCGTATTATTTAATGGCTGCTGTGACAACCAACCCGTGAGACAACCATACCCGGTCTTTCCTATCTTCGGAAACCTTATCCAGCTTTCAATTTATAACAAATTTGCTTGAAATTGAACCTTATCTACATATGCTACTTACGCGGTATTGCACTATCCCCGACGATATGTAGTGTCCGACCGAACTAGTTTTCACGGCCGAAATCGAAACCGAATTTCGGCTTTGATCTCAGTTTCGGCCGAAACCAGAACCGAAAGGCAAATAACAAAAATGACAATTATAATCAGTCAGTCTTCATTTTTAAATAATATTTTATTTATTTAGTCTCTAATATTTAAAGTTCCTAATAATTAATATAACATATTATACCTAACTTCTTATTTCAAATAGTTTATCTGTGCTTTTTGAAAAAAAGACTGTCTGATCGCAGTTCGAAACCAATCAAATTCAAATGGTACAGAGGGCGCTAGTGTCTCCGATACGAATGCATTCAAAACTTACGTGCAGTGACGTCAGAAGCTAATTGGAGAAATTGGATAACTCGCTGTCCCGGAATGACAGAGGTGCGGGTTCAAATCCGGCATTAGCTGTAGTCGATCGTATTTGATTTTTCAATGCATTTGCTCAATGTATCTATAATTATAATAAAATTGTGGTGTTTCCACATTAAGCTATGAGGATTCAAAATATTTCCAGTAAATATGATGATTCCTTAAAAATAGTGCAATCAAATTCAGTTTCGGTTTCGGCCGTAGTTTCGGCCGAATGGCAGCCGAAACCAAAACAATTCCGAAATCCGTTTTTGAGCCGAAACCGAAATAGAAATTTCGGTCGGACTCTATAGATATGTTTTAGGTAAATTTATTTTAATTACTGATAAGTGTCAACCCTTACACTTGTCGGCGGCGGCGCGACAATAGTACGTTACACAACTAGGGTGGTAATACAAAGGAAGGCCGAGATCGCAGAAGTTTGCTTTCTTTATTACCATGTGTAAATCATTTTATGTCTACACTTGGCCAGAAAGTGGCAAGTGCCTTTAAAAGCCGCTTTCTGGCTAAGTGTAGACATTAAATGATGTACACAACACGGGAGGTAATAAAGAAAGCCCTCGATCGCATATTTACGTCCCTCGCTTGGGCGGCACCTGCTAAGATCTATTCAGATGAGTTTCTGTTCCTTTCTATTCTGTGGCGCTTAGATATTCAGGCTTGTTAATGTGCCCATGTGGCCTGTTTGCAGAATAAATGGTTTGATTTGATTTGAATGTTTCTTAAAATTATTATTGTATAAAGTAAAACCAAAATCATCAGCCAGGTCTGAATTAAATACTCATCTCCTTGTACATATAACATTTATGCAGTACTCACAAGAAAAGGTACCCACCTGTCCGGCTCCGATCTAGCATTAATTTAAGCAAGTTACTAGTAGTAAAAAAACACCCTCAAAGGGCTCAAAATTTTAAGGCTGTTTTTTTAGGAAAATATGAGTTTGAGCCGATATAAAGAAACATGTGCTTATTATTTTTTCATGTTCTCAAACATAATATCAAACAGTAATTAACTAGCAACTTGCTTGAATGTTTTTTCTGTAGAAGTTGGAGGGTTTAGTCACTTTCCAGTACTTTGGAGGTCAGTTTGTCCGAATAGGTTGAGATTGGGCAGCTAAAAAAAGACGTGTCTATTATTTTAGACAACTCTCTAACATAAATCAAAATAAATCAGATCGGAACCAGGCATTTGGGTACCTTTCCTTGTCAGATAAAAAAATTTAACGTATCAGTTTATTTTACAAAAAGTGAATATAGTGTATAACAAATTTAACATCGACGTTACAGAGACCCGTTTCTCTCGGGCGTTCTCCCCGCTGTCTTGTGGGGCACTATCTGCATATATATTAAAGGTTCAGGAGCGATTTTTCTTAAAGGATAAACATCTTAACTCACTATGCGTCATAGTCTGCGGGAAATTTGAAAATCCCGGATAATCCCGGGATAATACAGGTGAGTAGTGACCTGATAACAGCCTCCGATATCCTATTTTGTTACCGAAAGTTAAGAGGCTTAACTGGTTGGGTATTGGGTTTATATATACCGTGAGCATAGTCTATTAATATACAGTCGGTAAATGAAGACGTTGAGGGCATTTCTCCAGAAGTATGTCTGCGACTCATTCATCTGTCTCCATACATTTTGTATGAAAAAGGGCCAGAAGAATGAGGTGACCGCAGACATATTTCTGAAGAAACGCCCTTGAGACTTTGTCATTAATTCAATTCAGTATTTTTTCGGCCTTTGATCTTTACTTTATTGTAGGTACACAAAAAGAAAATTACAAATTACCTAAATTAATAACTAAAGATAAGCTAAAAAAAATCTAAATTAAAAATATCGACAAATAGAATATGGAAAATTGAAATTTCGAACGGTCGAAAGTGTATAAGAGAGTACGTGTCAACTTTTTAACTTTAGATATAGTCGCTTTCGATATAAATACGTGCCCAGATAGACTTCTTCTTCTTCTTCGTCGTATCCTCATGGCTGAGGGACGTGACGGCTGCGGGAACTCTTCACCAACGCTCTCCAAGCTGCACGATTTTGGGCTTGATGAAAGCCCAAAAATGGCCTGCAATGTGGCTCCAGTTGCAGTTGCATTTGAGATGTGGTGCTGGCGCAGAATGCTCCGAGTATCATGGACTGAGCGACGCACGAATGAGTCTATTCTCGACGAGCTCAACATCAAAACGAGACTCTCCACAATCTGTACACAACGTGTCCAAAGCTTCTTCGGGCATCTGGTCAGGTCAGGTCCAGATAGTCTGGAGAAGCTCCTAATTACTGGTCGCATGGCAGGAAAAAGGAGTAGGGGCCGTACGCCTATGCGATGGACGGACACAATTACATCTGCAGATAGACTTATGTACACTAAAATAAATGGAGATCTGAGGAATCTCCTTTGACAAAACATTACTTTTCGAAGGTGTGCCTAAATGGGTTTCAGTGGTGTAAGAATATAATCAAAATATTTCTAACCAAAGGTTGAGATTGTTCTTTAATATATGTAAAAAAAGTTAGAAGTCTTGCTTATTTACAGAACATTAAGCAAGGTTCAATTTAATCTCGCAACCCTTTATTGGAAACTAATTTACCCAGACCGTTTTCTGTAAACAACGTCTCTTGAAAAAAGATATTTGCGAAGTCCGAATACCGTAAGAAATATTTTTAAATAGTTAATGAAATATTTATAGTAAATTTATTCAGAGAAATATACATTACTTAAAAGTTATTATAAATTGCAAACTAAACTACAAGAATACACATTTAAAATTAAATATACTAAAAACTGAAACTAAATTAAATAAGTTAAAACTAAAATAAATCTAAAAACGGCCCCTGCGGCATGGTGCCGAAGATGCTAGCAGCAGTTCCTCGCTGTATTGTAAGGCTGATACGTTGTGCGAGGAAGCTGCCAGCTCTTCGGCCCCTCGTAGTTTCTCTGAGTCTCTTTGATAGATATCAAAGAAGGAGGCGCTCTGAGTCTTTTCAAGGAGATCCTTGAAAAGACTCAGAGTCGTAATCCGTGTGTTGTAATCCTGCAACACCGTGAAAAAAATATACTGAGTTGTTTGAATCGGAACTGAGCTAGTGAGCGGGTGAGCTAGACCAACTGATCATGGCTCTTTTGAATCACTCACTTGCGAGCTACACATGTCTAATTCAGGTAATTTCATTTCTTTCTTTAAATTCAGATCTGATTTTAAAAGAATGTCAATAAAACAGACCATTTGTGGTCTCTAATAATTTTTTCAAGATTGATTTAGAATCAGACTTATAATAAGAAAACCTAATTAATGAACGATCAAAATGGAAATACTGACACAATGGGCTAGACGACTAAAAAAACTGTTTAGTCCGTCAGTTAGATTATTAATAGTACATTGTGTATCTAGGGCGGTAAGTAAGGAATTACAAGCGAGTGTTTGTTATAAGCCCGAGGTGAAACCGAGGGCTTTAATAACACGAGTTTGTAATTCCTTTACCGCCCGTGGCACACACAATGTTTTTCATCACACTTGTGAGGAAATCTTAATAAAATAACCTTACTTTTCGACCCAGTATGACAAGAAAATATTAAAATAGACAGTGACATTTGTCACATAATATGTCCATAGATAATGCGAACGTCAAGTCACGTTCGGAAACCATAGCGGTAACGGCCATTTTAGTTGATTTTATATTTGCAAAATTAAGAAATACATTATTTAAACATTTAATTAATGTTACCGAAATATGTGTTTATAATATGTATTTGCAATTACAGTTATCTTTAAATAAATATTTCAGTGATAAAAGTTAAAAAAGTAAGTTGGCGTTTCCTTTGCACATGACAAATAAGAGTAAAACAGAACCAGCATTTCAAATTTAAAAAGAAAACCATTACGCCCTCGGGCGTAATAGGCCATTTACAACCCGCAGAACCTACGTGTAATGACACCATTTTCGAGCAAGTGTGATGAAAAAAAAATTGTACACGTATTTTTTCTTTTGTTTGACAAACAAAAAATGACGAGGATAGAGCGCTTAGAAGTTTCGAGTGACGTCACTCCTAGGTACAATCTTCACCTAGGAGTGACGTCACAAGCCCCCACTCCAGAAGTTTGATGTCCTATAACTTTGTCGATTTTTAATATTTTGATAAACCAGAAATTACGTGTCCCATATTTTTTCATAATCTAACTGACGGACTGAACAGAATTATATAGTTTTAACCCAGTCGTCGTCCCTATTACAGTACCCCAGAAATATATCGAGGTAAAAGGAAAACAGAAGTGGCGGCGACCTACTTTGCACGCCGTTAACTTCAGGTGCCGTCAATATTATCATCAGCTTTGAAAATGTATGTTTTCCACCACTAAATTACACTTCAAACGCCAAGCGAAAAACGTTACATGCTTCGCATAGAAATCTACGAACTATTTCCTTATCTCAATATATTTCTGTGTCTTCCACCATCAAGTTACATAACGGTCATATAGCACCGTATACAACTCCAATATTTATCGTGAGCAGGATATCATTTATTTAGGCTCTTCACGGGCCACTAAGGACGCCGTTTGATTAACGATTATGTGTCTTATTATGAATGGGGTTGTGGATATTATTCCGTGCTAATAGGGGGGGTATTCGGTAAACAAAGGTGGAGGGTTAAGTAACAGTTTGGGATGACATGTTTATCTTTATTTGTTAAATGTAGGCTCGTGAATGCTTGCCACGGCTCGCTGGATCTAGGTATAGGTAGATCGCTTTCATCTTACATCTGCATGTAAGTAAACGGGTGAATTAACACAGAAAAAGTAATCCCACCAAAAACATTACAAGTCGAAAGAGTCTTGCAACGCAGTTCTTTTACAACAAAAATACATATTTTTACATGTAATGTTTAGATAAAGATAAGATAAAAGATAAAAGATCATTTATTTGCAGAAATGTAGTGGTTTATACAGTTGGTATTGTTTTTTTTGAGTGCGTACATTTTGCTTAAAGAAGCATGCAAAGTTACTTATAAAACTACAGTTACTTAGGATCTAAATTTAATATTGTCAATTACTATATGTCATATTTATTTAATTATTACATAATCGGTTCTAAATAATCCTTAATACTATAGTAACATTTATCAGAGCAAAATTTATGTAGTTTGTGTTTAAATTCAGGCATGTCAGAGTTCCTTATTTCTATGGGTAGATTATTAAAGATTTTTATCATCATATACAATACATTTTTCTTATAATAAGCTGTAACTGGGTGCACAGGGTAGCAAAGGTCAGTACCATATCGTGACTGATATCTCGCAACAGATGCCTTGTTCCTAAACATATTCATGTTACTCTTGACAAATAAACTAATTTCGTAAATGTATAATGATGGTAATGTCATCACCTTTAGCCTCTTGAAAAGAGGTCGACAGGAGACCGTTTGATGTGCACCGCATATAGCTCTGATACACTTTTTTTGCAACAGAAAAACTTTCTGAATGTTGCTACAGTTACCCCAGTGTATTAAACCATAGCGCAAATTAGACATTACATGCCCATTGAATGCCAGGAGCGCAGTTTTTTGAGATGAGAGTTGAGAGAGCCGTCGTAGAGCAAATACAAACCTACTCAGTTTGTCAATTAACATCTCAGTATGCTCCTTCCAGTTAGTGTGGCAATCAATGATAACGCCCAAGAAGCGGATCGATGGCACACTATCAATTGTATGGCCATCATAGTTCAATTTTATGTTTTTTGGCTTTCCTTGTGGCGCATGGAACTCAATAAATTTAGTCTTGAGGTAATTGACTTTTAGGTTATGAGTCACTAACCATAGATTTACGTCCGCAAAGGCTTGGTTGATGGTATTCTCATAGTTATATGGATCTTTCCCCTTTATCACAATGGAACAATCGTCTGCAAAGAGTGTTACTTTGTGTTCGGTCTGAGATGGCAGGTCGTTAATGTATATGAGAAAAAGCAATGGTCCAAGGACGCTCCCTTGAGGAACGCCTGAAGTAGCTTTTAGATGGTCAGATCTATGTTTAATAAGTGTTTCGGTAGTGTCATCATATTTCGTAATTTCTGTGCATAGTATACGCTGACTTAGGTAAGTTTTAATCCATTCATAGCAGTTTCCTCTAATTCCATACCTATATAATTTTGCTAGTAAGATATTATGAGAAACTCTGTCAAATGCTTTTGACATGTCCATAAAGATGCCCACAACCGGTATTCTACTATTCCTACACTCTAAAATATTCTTCATAAGGTCTAGTATAGCCAATGCAGTAGATTTACCTTTGCGAAAGCCGAATTGGTCTTGCGTTAAGAGATCATGTTTTTCAATGAAAGCTGCCAGTCTTTTATACATGATTCTTTCAAAAATTTTTGATATAATTGGAATTAGAGCTATAGGCCTATAATTTGAGGGATCTGTTATGTCTCCTTTTTTGGGTATAGGTTTAATAATAGTACACTTCAGCTTTTCAGGAAAGACACCCTCAGTCATAGACAAGTTTACCAAATGACTGAGTACGTAAGCAAACACTGACATATTTTCTTTTATAATGGAGGTAGGTAGTTCGTCGTAACCAGTAGCTTTAGAGTTTTTTAATGACATGATGGCTCTTGCGACTTCATCAGGGTTAGTTGGGTGCAGGTATATGGTTGAGTTTAAATTAGCTATTTTACAATGGTAGGTTTCAGTGGGACCATCTACGTCGTCTGTTATAGTAGTGAATTGTTGGTTTAGTTTATTTGCCATTATTTTTATATCATTAACCGTCTGGCCTTCAAAGGTCATACTATCAGTGAAGTGACCCGGCTGACGTTTTGCCGTATGACTGTTAATGATTGACCACGTTGCTTTCACTACATTATCAGCCTTATAGATGTAGTTATGATTTTGTAATCTATGCGACGTTTTAACGCATTTCTTTAGTAGCGCTGAGTATTTTTTATATTTCCCTTTTAAGATATCATTACCTGAATGAATATATTTATAGTATAGCTTTCGTTTGGTCTTTATACCTCGTTTTAGTCCCGCTGTGATCCATTTTGGCTTTTTGATTGCATTGATTTTCACTTTCTTAAGAGGAAAACATAATTTAAAAAATGAACTAATTAAATCATGAAAATTATTAAAAGCATTGTTTGTGTCAGTGCATGAGATAACATCGGAAAAAGATAAGCTATTTAACGCTTGTTGGAACTTTTGACGATGATCAGTTGCGAAGTCTCTTTTCCATTCAAACCAATATTTCACAGATTTAGAGAGTTTGTCTGGGACTGATATGGTTTGCGCAGTGTGGTCTGAGAGGTTCAAATTATGCACTTTACATGTAGTTTTACCATTGAAATTAGTAGCGATGTTATCGATACATGTGCTGGTGGTGGTGGTAATGCGCGTTGGTTCATTAATTTGTAGTTTAAAATTGTAATTCAGTAATATTCGCTCAAATTCTGTATTAATAATATTTGTTTTTAATCGATCTATGTTGTAGTCGCCACAGATTATAATGCGTCTAGAGTGTTTTTGTGATTTCAAAACCACTCTATATTATATTTTTTCAAGTATCAAGAACTCAAACCATTGAAAATATCAACATGCAATCACTCGTGAACGCAGGAGTCCGCATACCAAAAGCACGAAGACTAGATAAAGCCACATCACCTATCATTGGATCTGTCAGCGGGCGCCTGGATACGAGTGAATAATTTTAAGAAGTCAACATTTTATACTCATCTCCTTCCTCACTCCTCATCTCGGCGCGGGAGCATGTACAGTCTGTACAAAGGCGCATTCTGCACATCAGCACTTTCCGCCGAGTTGCGGCAATTTCATTAGTTTTAAGTCAGTGCATATCCGACCGCCGCGGAGTGTATTCAATAAGTTCATACTTGTATCACTTTATTACTTTATAAATAAAATATTATTTCGGTATCAAGTTTTATCATTATCAAGTGTATCAAATATAGATAGTGCGAGACTGTCCCGTACAGTAAGTGTATGCAATAATTCGTGGAGTTTTTCAAAAAATATTTTTAAATCCGCTCCTGGTATTCGATAGAGGCATATAATTGTAATATTATGAGCAGGTATATTGACACCGCAACATTCAAAAACCCTTTCGGTACATATGTCTTTAATCCATAGTAGAGGGTGACACTCAATGTCATCTCGTAGTAAAATACAGGTCCCGCCTCGATTAGATTTTTTGCGGCTATAACACGCTGCCATTTTAAAACCGTTGAGTATCAAGTTACGTTCATTTTGAGTTTGTATGAAATGTTCAGATAGACATATTGCACTTAGGTGATAATTAGTACTAGTCATTTTTTGTATATTCAGTTCAAGGTAGTCTAGTTTCCCAAGTGCACCCGCAATATTCTGATGTATGATGTTAAACGAACAGTTTGCAGCGAAAGGAATGCTGAAAGGGCTGCTCTTGCGGCGGCCGATTTACCGTTAAAGTGGTTGTCTGGGTAGAGTTTATTACATCTATGAGACTTGCGACGTCATTAAATACTACTAGAAGACCTCTGCTATTAATCGTCCCTTTGCCTCGGACAAACATATAGTTTGAGTATGACAGATTTTTGTTTGAGTCCAGAATGTAAGCATATTCATGTAATAAATTATCAAGGTATAGTAGCTGATTAAAATATTCCACCCTTTTATTATACAGGATTGCCTTATGACTAAGTTTAAAGGTCGGTAAGCATATTATAACATTGGTATGCTGAATTTTTTGTAATTGTTCTCTTACAAACATGGTTAGATTAGTGTAGTTCGATGTTAGAGTAAAGTCCTTTTCACCAATATAGATGATACAGAAGTCGTTAAGAGTAAAGTTTTTCAGTTTTCCACATAGTCCACTAAATAGTTGCTCAATTCCGCCGCCAGATATGCGGTAGTGGAAACAGTGGCCGAGGGATCGACTTGTAATTTTATGTAAGGTTGCATTGTTTCCACTTATGAGACATATTTTCGGCTGCGCTGATGTATGGCTTTTTATTTTACTAGCGGGCTCATCGCGAGCGCCGGAACCAGTGTTCGTCGTGGAAGAAGAGCTCGACGTTTTAGCTGTGTGAAGACTCGGCTGGAGGTCATTTGTTAGTTCTTTACTTACTTCCTTGGAGTTAATTTGTGGGTTTTTTGAGATTTTACAATTAAGTAATTCTTGCTCAAGCCCATTTATAGCTAAAGTTAGGTTTTTTATTTCTTGTTCCGACTCAAGGAGCTCATTCTGTAGTTTAGTTACAGTTTGTTCCAAAGCTAAGATTTTAATCGAATTTTCTGTATGTTGATTAGATTTGAGACTATCGATAGGGCTCGCTGTTGATGACCGGCACTTACGAATTAGGTTCTTTGGGCGTTGTGGAGACTTGCATACGTTTTTCAGTGTGTATAGTTCCTGGGTTAGTTTATCGTTTTGGCGCTGGAGGTCAATTTTTTCCATGATTATATTTTGTAGTTCGTTGTCAGTGCTTGCCAAATCAAGTTTTAGTTGGTCGATTTCACACTTCAGCTCCACGACAACGCTAGAATCATGAGTCAGCTCGAGACTTCTTGACAGGTCTTCGTCTAACAATCGGAGCGTATCTTGTAAAGAATCGTTGCTAAGTAATATAGATTCAGTTGATTTCGATCTAGGTAAAGGAATACACTGTCGAGTGTGCGAGGAAGTATTTTCGGGCTCTTGCACCTTATAGGTTGTACTGGGTGCCGGAGATGCACTTTTGATATTTTTCCTTCTTAGCGTTACATTTTGGTCATCTTTATGTTTTGCCAAGGCAGGTTTTGTGTTTGAACCTAGAATTTGGTTGTCCGAAGTGGGACGACAGGGTAGACATACCCATGATTTTTTGGTTTCTGCAGTCATTAATTCAAATACCTTTGGCGTTCTTCCCGTACATTTTATGTCGAACGTTTGTTTGCACTTTGAGCATTTAAGAAGGTTCTTATTTTGTATTTCTTTATTACATTTTGCACATACTAGCGCCATCTTCACCTTTATCAATGAGTTGACTAGAGTTGACTAGTTGTTAAGGAGATGACCGCTTACCGCAGAATTGTAGATGCAGTGTTTTACTCTAGATCTAGAAGTTCACAAGCAGGCCGCTAGATGGGGTGCGACGATATATTTATGCAGTCGAAACACAGTAGCAAGAACGTAATGTCACCAAGTTCAGTATAGGTGGCGCTTTTTTGCATTGAAATGGATAGAGTGTAGTTCACGTAGATCTCGTTAGATGTCGTAAGGTAACAAGGGTGAGTCAGCTGGTGTTTGTTTACTTTTGTATCGTTTGAATTGTCGTAACGGATGATAATATTTTTTCACTTATTGACTGTTTACTCACTGTTTCTGCTTATGTTAGTTCCTTGTCGTCAGTCCAAGCACTATCAAATACATGTCCGTCTACACTTGTGCACTTAAAGTATACTATTTTTGATGAAAATGTCAACGGTGTCCGTGTCAAGGAAAGTGCTTACAGTATTTTTGTTTGCAATTATTCACAGTAGATAACACTTTCAGCGAATAGTTATGGTCCACTTTACGTATTAGTTCAACTTCACACTCGGATATCGCGTAAAATTATTTTAAAACAAATTTTACACACGGAGGCCAAGTTGACCGTGGCAGTGGCGCCATCTCTCTGATGGTATCTCATTTGTTTTCGTAAGTGGTCTTCCTTTAATTAGTACATTCCAATCCATTATATTTCCCATTTGAGTTAAGGGATTTTAAGGGTTCCGTGTATCCTTTTGAGGTACGGAACCCTAAAAATGAACCAAAAAATAATCCACACATCCATCCATACTTAGTTAATATATTTATCTATTTGAAGATTATGACATCCTTAATTTGACCTTAGTTATGAATAAGGCTCCCATTTCGGCTTTCTCCACAATATCTTAGCGCATTAATTCATGTAATGCTTAATATAATATTCAACGACTATCTCACAATTTACATCCGCGCGAGATTAATCGCGTCGGTGTGACCCGGCCCTTATTAATTCACGGCATTGCCTATTTAGAACATTCTGCTATTTATTAAGTTGGTTTACCTGCCACATCATTCAAAGACGCTTAAAAACATGGTAAGGTTTAGAAAGAAAGAAGAGTCAGTCCGGCCTATGCCAAGCTGGTTGGGCCTAAACTATTTAGGCCAAACTAGATCGTCCTAGGCTAAACTAGTCTATCTTGACACGCCAAGGATAAACCGATTTGGCCTAGAACAAACTAGTTTGGCCTGAAATTGGGTTTGGCCGGTAACATATCTATGTAACTGATGCTAAATCACATTAATGTCGCGTATTGACTTAAACGTAATCATTTCCTTTCCAATTCCTAATATCACCATTTTTTTTATTCAGCCTATATTCGTGTTCCACTGCTTGGCAAAGGCCTCTCCCCTTGATTTCCATGTCTCTCTATCGATTGCCTCTTCTGGCCAGTTAACAAGAAAATCGTCCAAGTCGTCCCGCCATCTCCGTCTGGGTCTGGGTCGTTGTCTATCTCCCGGCACCCAATTAGTGGCTACGCAAGCCCACCTTTCCGAGTGCATGCGGCAGATGTGGCCGGCCCAGTCCCATTTTAGCCGGGGGGTTTTTTTCTCCAACGTCAGCAATGCGTGTTTTGGAGCGTAGCATAGTGTTTCGGACTCGATCCGTCCTTTACCACCATAATATCCTAAATCAAACAAACTTTATGAATCGTCAATCGCAACCACAGAATTGGATCCACAAATGCCCATATTCCGCCTCAGTGGAAATCACAACGGAGGACAAATTTAATATAAAACTATGCGGCCATATTTCACTCGCGACACATCTGCTCCCAACTTCGTCCTGTTTTTTACTGGGAAATTTTAAATTAGTTCGCAAAATGTAAGCAGAGATGTGTTGAGTTTGAAGGGTGAAAAAGCTTTGATATTCCCTGAGAGAGTTTTAACCTGATGACGGCAGGAATGGGGTTATGTTTTTATGCGTGTGGTTGTTTTAAAGAGAGATGTCTCTTTTTCTTTGTTTCCTCATTTATGTGTTTGTGGTCTTCATACGGCGTAATTTATTGCACAAAAACAGAAAAATTTCAATGCATACTTATATAAAAACAAAAGTGGTGAACAATCGGCGGTTTCATCACTAAAGAGCGATCTCTTCCAGAGAACCTTTGGGTAGCGGAGTCGATGCAAAGTTAACAAAAATAAATGAGGAGGTGGTGAGGAATAACGATGCAAAAGACAAAGAATTTACACAAATTACCCGTGTATTTTTCATACAAAAATCGAACATTTGCTCGAGATTTTCTGTTTTCTCAGTAAAAATTTGAAAATTCTTCATGCTTTTATTTTAAAAAGTTACGGTTATATAACATTCGCTTGAATAAAATTTGCTGCATGTCGCTCTGAAGGAAGCTAGGGTTTATTTTCACTTCAGCTTTTTTAACTAAATAGATACATTGAGGTGATATTGAAGAAAAATCCTTGATTCATGTGAACTTTATTAAATTTTGCTTGGTTCTATTCGCGTCCCTTACAACTAAGAAGAGGCACCAACAGGCCAGGTTGAGTTAAGCCGTCTGGAAGAAATCACTCTTTAACGATAACAATAATGTTGTCAAAATACAAAAGGTCAATTCAAAAACATCTCCTGCAGATGCAAAGTAAACTTTTATCTCCCTCTAAACAACACATTCTGTCTTGCTCCTACATACACACTCACATACACACAAATGGTGCTCTACTTTCCGATGACTAGCACTTTTTGTTAACCTCCTTCGCTGCTTATTCTTCTTTTTTGTTTTAATCCTTTATTTATAACATGTGACACTTAGAATTAAGCACTGTATTTAAACACCATCAATAGCAGGGAGGATAAGTTTCGTGCCGATGACTGGCAAATGACGTCAACCTACATACAGGCTGATTTAGTTAAGGTTGTACATTGATTTACCGTTACCGTAAATTAGCGGTATCGTTTAAGTTATGAATTAATTATAATCTACTTTTTTTATTTATTGGCTTCAATGGTAGAAGACATTTTGTAAGTAAAAAGGGGTACGTCGTTGTTTTTTTATTTTAACGGAAAATTGGAAATATTAATCGAATATGCGATTTGACATATTATACTTATCCGAATGTATTATATTAATGCGGTCCCTTATATATCAAAATGCGTTTCTGATTTCTTTTCAAATTTCCCGTTTCTATAAATAAGATAACACAGGCTGACATATCTCGATTTATAAAATGGCTTCTACCATTAACACCAACCAATTAAGGTAGTGATAAAATTAATTCATAGCTTTTACGATACCGGTAATTTCCGGTAACGATAAATCAATCTAAAACCTAAAGTGAATCATGCTGTATGTACCTTGACGTCATTTTTACGTCATCGGCACGAAACTTACGCTCCCTGATCAATAGTTTGAGACCGACCAAACTTTTAGGGTTCGGTCTGAAAACCAGCGCTGGGCGCCCAGCATGTGCTGAGACTGAGACACATTGGCTCACAATTGTTAGTTTTAATACCTACCGCTGTTTTTTTTCTAAAGTTTGTTATTTCTTTAGTGTATTATATTTGAAGTGTGTATTTTTAGTATAAGTTTCTGTGGTAATAAATGTTTTTCTGATTCTGAATAAAAAAACTTTAACGTACCTATCTTGTTTACACTATGGAAGACCGAGTGCTTGACACTGTGGTAGTTGCCAACTTGAATGTAATTTAGCAATAAAGGAGACAAACCTGTATCAACTTATAAGCATTAGCATAAACAGAACACTAGCACAACACTAGGACGTTGATCTTAGTTTGCGTTAGATGGCGTTCACCGAGCAACTGCTAACTCCGAGATACTACGGAGCTAAGACAAGACAACTTGAAATAGCCTCCGAACAGACACGGCTGCACCAATTACCTGTTCCAAATGCCACTTTAAAATTTCCCGAGACCAATAAAAGGCGAGTTAAACTACAATAAAACTTAACCGATAGCGCGGAACTAGCGTAATTACGGGAGTTTTAAGAGATGGCAGTTGCAAAAACTGACTTAGCGCGCCGTTGAAATATTCTGCTCGTTTGTCTCTGTCACCCATCCCTTTCGGCAGTGCGCAGGGCAGGGACGGACAGAAGGCTAGTTTATGTAATTTATTTTAATTAAATTCGAAGAATTTTAAATTTTACCGCATGCTGCTGGTATTTTTTTATATTAGGGTTAAGTTGTAGGTACATAGGTACAGGCTTATGATGTCCTTGTCGAAGATGAAAATAAAGATGTATGTGGGATTAGCAAATCAACTGAAGGAAACCACTTTCAAAATTTTTAAACAATTTATTTAATTAATAAAGCAAAGAATATTTATCACGCGTCGTTCACCCGTTACACCGATCTGAAAACTCCAATCAGAGATCGCCACCTCGTCTTACAACTAAAAGAGCTTAAGTCATTAATACTATCTCTTTCACACTCGTTCAGGTCGCATCATGCATCTCTTTTCATCTTTCATTCGTCATTCTTACGTTCCATTTCACTCAGTCCTACATGTATACTAATTAATAATAATGATGCTTAAAATTAAAAAATACGTAACGAACAGTACAAATCTTTACTTTTTGTCAATATTGCTGGAATTGTGCTGCTGTTTGAACCAAAAGGACAAAATTTTACTCCTCGCTAACAATTTAGTGATTGTGTACAAGAATAGTACATTGTGTATCAAGGGCGGTAAGTAAGGAATTACAAACGAGTGTTTGTTACAAGGCCGAGACGAAGTCGAGGGCTTTAATAACACGAGTTTGTAATTCCTTTACCGCCCGTGGCACACACAATGTTTTTCATCACACTTGTGAGGAAATCTAATTAAAATAACCTTACTTAACCTAAATAAAATTGTAAAACTGACAGTGACATATCCATAGACAATGCGAAAGTCAAGACACGTTCGGAACCCATAACGGTAAAGATCTAAAACGGTTGATTTTATATTTGCAAAATACTGAAATACACTATTTAAACATTAAATTAATTTAACAGAAATATGTGTTTATATGTATTTGCAATAACAGTTCTCTTTAAATAAATATTTCAGTGATAAAAGTTAAAAAAGTAAATTGGCATTTCCTTTGAACACGACAAATAAGAGTAAAACAAAACCATCGTTTCAAATTTAAAAAGAAAACCATTACGCCCTAGGGCGTAATAGGTCATTTACGGCCCGCAGAACCTACGTGTAATGACACCATTTTCGAGCAAGTGTGATGAAAAAAAATAGAATGCCCTATAACGGCAGGTTAACTACTAAGTCTCGTGCATTGACGTATACAAAGGACAGGGCTAAGCGAGCGCGCAGACGGTTCCAACCCTTTGGCGGTAAAAATACCGCCAAATCAGTGCCAGCTGGCAGTGCGACACGCGGCGCGTGCACTGCGCAGCTGGTCTTTATAGCTGCATTTTTTGTTACGGGGGAAATAGTTCCGAACTGTTTGGATGGGCCTATCCTTACTTTTGAAATCCATGGTCTCGTGTCTCTACTGCGGCACAGTGCCTGCGGCCGCTAGTCCTCGAATTGGAGCTGACTGCCAGCTAATTGGCCGCCTGAGTTATTGAGAATATTCGGACGTTTACAATTTTGCCGGCTTAGTGATAGCCTTGTTTATGGCCGGAGTTGCTTGCTGTTTGCCTGTTCATTGCAACAGGAAGCTGACGCAAAAATTACACAACAAGAGAATAATAAAACAAAATGACCACCTTCAAACTAACCTAGAGTGAGATACTAGTCCGTTTCTATGAAAAAGTGACTTTTAAACGGAGGTGTTGCCTTGTACCTCACTGCAAAGTTATTGTAATCGCACTATATTCCTTTGTGCCTATAATAATTATTTGATAATTCCCTTGTTTTGTTCAAGATCCCATCATCAGATGCCGTTGCGAACGCAACTTATATTTTGTACGAATTCATAACCGCTGTCTTAAGCACAGAAATATATCGAGATAATAGTTTATCGTTTATAGTTTGGAAATAGTTTGTCGATTAGTCTGGGAACCAAGCGTGTAACGTTTTTCGTTTGGCGTTTGACGCCAAAAGTGTAATTTACCTAGTGATGGAAAACATAAATTTTCCATTTCATTTGGTGGTGTTTGATCAATTAATTATTCCAGTGGTCGGCAACCTGCGGCCCGCTAACCGCTCACTTGCGGCCCGCGAGCCTCCCTGGCTATTTTTTTGTAAAGATCGTTATATTCAGAATCGTATAAAGTTACAAAATATTAACAATGTGCGGCCCGCGTCAATTTCGTTAACTACTATGTAGGCCTTGGCTGCTAAAAGGTTGCCGACCGTTGAATTATACCATTATTATCAGATGTTCAAATCTGGTAATAATATTGACGGCAACTGAAGTTAACGACGTGCAAAGTAGGTCGCCGCCACTTCTTATTAGCACGCGAGATACATACACATATTTCTGTGGGTTTGCAATAGCAAAACGCACGGTTAATATGAAACGCGCTTCTTAAAACCGACCAATAGGGTCGTGACGCCTATATACCTAACCTTTTTCACTTCTTCCACGGCTCACGGCTGCTACTGTTAAAGGTCGAAACAGGCACTACAAGATCTGTAACCCGAACCCATGTTGAACACACAATACAGTCCAGTAGGCTTATGAGGCTACGCTTTGTCGCGCGATTAATAAGTGATAAAGCATCCGTCACTTTCTGACAAATATGTGTGTGTGGGAGTGATGGATGCTTTATCACTTATTTATCGCGCGACGAAACGTAGCATCATAAGCCTACAAAATATCAAAATTTTATTACAAGTTGTCGCATCTCTTCATCATCATCGGGCAGCAGCGGGTACAGATGCCAAGGCGCTGCTTCGGGGGGTAAAGCCTTTCAAACAAAAATAAATTTTCCAACTTGGTTCCATTCGCCTTAGAGTAATCAGGGAACAAACATACACATGTTCCGACTGGTAGAATACTCCACCTCCCATCATAGCTGAATATACACTTTATGTGGAGTAACTAGACAGATGGGCTGAAGCTCCCAAAACTACCCAAAGTTCAGATTCAATCGCAAAACATGTTCCCCTTATAAAACACCATTGCACTGTCCCGATTGGCAAATAACTCCACCTTACATTAATAGCCACCGATTGTACACTTCAGGTGGAGTAACTTGACTGACACACTGAACCTCCCAAAACTACCAAAGGTTCAGATTCTATCGCAAAACATGTTGCCCTTATAAAACACCATTGCACTGTCCCGACTGGCACGTTACTCCACCTCGCAGCAATAGTCGCTGATTGCAGGCGCCCCGCGCTGTGCCGGAACCCAGTGGAGCAACTAAACAGGCGGACCGGAGTAAAGCAGACTTAATAAATCCCCTAGATAATAATAACTGGAAGCAATAACTGCAGGAATAATGTAATAACGGCAATTGGAATCAGAAAACGGGATTAAATCCGCTGAAGAGACGAGTTCGTTTCAAATACGTTGAATAGTACGAGACTTTAGTACGAAATATGGCTCTATTCCGTAAAAAGGAGTGTAGATCGCTGCATTTTTATTTGATTTCATATTAAAGATATATTTTTAGTGAAAATTTCAAGAAATACTTGATAAAAATTATGATGACTAATACAGAGCAGTATAGCTGCATGCATCAAGTAGTAATAAAAGTTAGTGTTGCATTGCCAGACAATCAGTGATCCCTACTCAGCTAACTAGGTTTCCCTCAACGACTCCCACAACGAACGCTCGCAAGTTTTTAGCGTCCATCGACTTCTAGGGACCTATACCAGACTATCCTGTGGGCCGACCAACGCTGCATCTTCCGGGTCGTAGTCTCCATTCAAGATCCTTTACGCCACATCGGTCATCGCTTCAAGCTATACGTGGGCGAATTCATTTTTTTGCTTATCAATCATTGCCATTGCCAATTAGTGTTCCTCCGCCGGCGAGTAAGCGAGTAACATTGGGCGGGTAACAGTTCATTGCGAACTGACGAGGTTCAATGTGATCGATAGACCTTTGAGGCATTCCACGAAAACGTCTACTTTGTCGGGCACGTGACGGCTGTGGCAGCTACCTTAAAAACAAATAAAAAGTCCGAAATGACATTATCAATTCAGAAACCAAGTTATAACATATTGACATACCAAAAATGTACTTCATGACTTTGTTAGAAGTATGAAAAAAATGGCGTCACGTGCCCGACATTCCCGTGGAATGCCCCCTTTCCAGATCCGCAATGTCATGCTACTCGTCCAAATTTAAGCAATACTCTTACCAGGGACCGGAACCTCTTACCGTTATCGAGGTTTTAACTCGGGTTTTTAACGCGTTGGTTTTGAGAAACCGTCTTATTCTGTTAAGAGTATCACCGGCTTAATAACTTACACAGTTAAGAAGTAATTCGGTTAACACAAAACACCCAATAATAACTCCCGTAAGGTTGTTACTGGGAACCGGTTCCGGACGTAGCGCAAACGAAATTGATCTTAACCGTCATAGTAGTTAGTTTCATTTTGAATGGAGGAGCTAATACGCTCTGTGAAATAACTCGAGTTAATAACTCACAACATTAATAACAACTTCCAGGGTTGTTTTTTGTGGGCATTGAATTCAAACTAATTTGTTCTTTAGTTTTATACAGATACAATACAATACAGCTCATTTTTCTTTGGCGTCCGACAATCGCTGCCGAGAAACGGCACAGATGTAAATCTTTTGTTAACATCGACACCATTTTTGCGTCAAACAAATTTGCACCTAACAGTTTAAATTATAGATTTTATAATCGCCTGAAGTGTCTGAACATACATTTATTGCAATTGTTTTTTTACTTATGAATTTCGTCACTTCCATTGCAAACAGCGGACAGTGAAGTTAGAAATTGTGCGAAAAAAGTATAAGAATTTATTGTGCTGCATGTACGTAGTATTTATTGTGATATAATTTATGATATGACTTTTATTCGCGGATATTCGCGAATAAATTATTCGACCACTTGAATTGATGAATGATTTATTCGTTATTTTACTGGGATAAATCCACGGAAAATATTAAAGGTTTTTTGTTTCTTCCATAGAAATAAACAACACGAATACCATTTAAAATTACTTTTTTCTAACACATTAAGGATTGCTAAGAATTAAGGGATAAGCTTAGATAGTACCTCTATGTATTACAAACTACGGTTTAACATTATACTTTGGTAAGTATAGCTTGGCAACTTCGTTGGTGACACTCACCTGTGTGCTTTTTGCTCTGTGTAGCCGTAACTACTTACACAAGTTACCGCCAACACGAATGGAGGCCTCCGGAGGCAGGCTCGGTCGGTCGCCGTTCGTGGTGGCGGTAACTTGTATCAGTAGTTACGGCTACAGAGAGCAAAAAGCACACAGGTGAGTGTCACCAACGAAGTTGCCAAGCTATAGTATGTTTTATGTAAGGCAAAAGTCTTAATCATTGTGCGCATCGGGTTACAAGCATGAAATTTTTTTACAGATAGAGTGTACCGCGGTGATTATTTTTCGATGTGGAGAAAGTCAGATTCGTCCCCTGTGCGCGGGGAGAGCGGGGTAAATGGGCCAAATACACCTCTTTTTCATTTTTTTCCACTGATCAATTAAGGCTACTAGGGCTTATGTGGTATCGTTTTCGTGTAAAACAAATCCCATCAAAAACATTACATGTAAAAAGATGCAAGTCTCGCAACGCAGTTCTCCTACAACAAAAAAGTTTTGAGATACATATAAAGTTAAACCAAGTCAGTACCGGGGGGATATCAACAGAACTCGATTGATTATGATGATGATGATGAATGAGAATAAGTATGATGATGATGATGATCAATGAGAATAATTATAATTATGATAATCATGATGATGATTCATGATTATAAAAATGATGATTATGATGATGATGATAAATGAGACTTAAAATGACGATGATGATGATTAATGAGAATAAAAATGTTGATGATAATTATTAATCAGAATAAAAATGATGATGATGATGATGATGATGATAATCAATGTGAATAAAAATGATAATGATGATGATTAATGAGACTAATAATGATGATGATGATGAATGAGAACGAAAACGATGGTGATGATAATAAATGAGAATAAAAATGATGATGATGATGTTGAATGAAAATAAAAAATAATGATAATGAAGATATAACTGACCGACCGGGGGTTCATTGCATAAAACATTTCATCAAAATCATCACAATCGGTCCCGCGATTTGAATGAATGAATGAATGAATGAATGAATAATGTTTATTTCAGATTTGAATCCATATTTTTGTTAGTAGGTTACACGATTACGATTTAAACGTGAAAAGGAAACAAACAGGCAGACAGATACACAGCCAGACAGAATTACTTTCGCATTATTTATGAATTATTTACAACCAATTAGTTGAGATTCCCAATATTCCCATCGTGCTCAGGCCCAGACTGCGACTACATTCATAAATGTTAAGAATTAATAAGGCCTTAGGTCTTTAAAAAGGCTCGAGGATATAAAAGGCTTCAGCTCTTAATAGACTTAATAATTAACCACAAAATTAAAACAACCGGTTTTTATTATATACTAATTTCGATAATAAATGCCGAGACTCTATAACAAAATCGCCGTATGAGTGCCTATAATATTTTATGCCACACCTGGCCAGTGGCTTTTTCCGCACGCTACGCGTTCGGAAAAAGTCGCTTTCTGGCCAAGTGTAGACATAAAATGATGTACACAACACGGGAGGTAATAAAGAAAGCCCTAGTTATGTAATATACTATTAAAAGTTCCCCTAATAACTGTAAGATCCCATCATCAGCTCGTGATTTGGTTGCAATGGAACTACCTCTGACGTTTACCCTTTCAAACAAAAAAAGAATTTTCTAAATCGGTCTAGCCGTCTTCAAGTAATCGAAGAACAAACCTACATAAAATTTTGTCTTTGTTTTGAAATCGGTTAACTGTAGAAACTAATTTCTAATAAGAAATGCTCGAGAAACTATGAAAAATACCAAAATCGCTACATGTGTGCCTATAATATTTGAAGAGTTCCTTCGATTTCTCCAAGATTCCATCATCAGATCCTGATTTGGTTGCAATGGGACCACCTCTGACCCTTTCAAACAAAAAAAGAATTTTCTAAATCGGTGTAGCCGTCTTCAAGTAAGTACTTAAATCATTTATTCAGGGGATAGCTTGTATAAAGTAAGTAATCGAAGAACAAACCTACATAAAGTTTTCTCTTTGTTTTGAAGTTGGTTAACTCTAGAAACTCATTTCTGATAAGAAATGCTCGAGAAACTATGAAAAATACCTAAATCGCTATATGTGTGCCTATAATATTTGAGCCTTTTTTAAGACTCGAGCCTTATTAAATTCACGAACTCTACTAAGCCTTTTCTATCAGCCCAGCTCTAAAAAAGGGCTGCGAGGCTAGACATTTCGGACTAAAAGGCTCGAGTCCTTCGGATCACTAAACCAAACCGATATTCCACCGACAATTTCATAGTTCTCTTCGTGGACAATGCACAGCTAAGCGAAACGTGTCTTATACCGGGAACACACACTAAACAAAATAACAACTGCTTCAAAAACCCCTTTTTAACCTGTTAATAACCCCTTCAAAACAACTTCAGAACCTCTTAAAAAATAACCTGTTTTAAAACATGTTTGGTCGGCTACGCTTAACTCGGTCACCGGCTTAACCTGTTTATGAGTTAATTCAATCAGTTGTTAACCGAAACAAACGATTAACAATCAGACGGCTTAAGCCCTAGGAAGAGCTTAAGCGAACGAAGCTGTTTTCCGGTCCCTGACTCTTACTCGCCATAGACCACAAGTACCTTACGTGGCTCTATGACAGCTATTTGCGCCGAATCGTTACCGCCGATACAATATGCACATAAAGGCTTGAGCCTTCCGTATTGATTAAATTTGCGCGTTCCGTAGATAGACCGTTGTCGTTGAAAATTGTGCAACTTTTCGCTAGTGTCGTGGCTCCACGGCAGAGCCCCAGTGATTTGCGCCGAGTCGTTACCGCCGATACAATCTTTACATAAAGGCTCAAATATTGCGCGTTTCGTAGATAGCCCGCTGGCGCTGAACATTGTGCAACTCTTCGCTAGTTTCGTGGCTCCACAGCAGAGCCCCAGCGATTTGCGCCGAGTCGTTACCACCGATACAATTTGCACATAAAGGCTCAAATATTGCGCGTTTCGTAGATACTCCGTTGTCGTTGAAAATTGTGCTACTCTTCGCTAGTTTTGTGGCTCCACAGCAGAGCCCCAGCGATTTGCGCCGAGTCGTTACCGCCGATACAATTTGCACATAAAGGTTCAAATATTGCGCGTTCCGTAGATAGCCCGCCGCTGAATGTACAACTGCTCCTCTGGGCTAATCCTCCGTTAGTGTTGAAGTTAGCTTCCGCGCTCGTTTGCTGCAGATTATGGCCGTCTATTTGATAGACAATTTTAAATAGAACTTTCTGCGTTATTTCTTTTAAACCATTAAAGGCTTTCAGTATATTTTTATTTGCTGGAAATGATTGTTATCTATTTATTTGGTACACATTTTTAAGTAGAACTTTCTGGATTGTTTCTTTTACACGACTTTGATTTTGAGTATTTTTGCGGTATACAATTTTTTGCTGGTCTTTATAATTATACTAAGTACTATTACTTATATATTAAATAGATCTGCAAAGTTTTAATGTGTATTCAAAACTTGCCTTCTTCTCCTTGCGTAAGTAAATTAATTAAATTTGCTAGTTTGTCTATCTTCTTTGATGCTAGTTATTCTTTCTCATTCGCTCAAGGGTTGGCTGGAAGAGATCCCTTACAGGGATTAGTTTGCCATTGTACATAACCAATGTTTGTTTAAATAAGATTCCTCGACTATACGTCACGTACGTGTGTTGACTACAAATAGATAGATAGATAGGTCATTAATTTCACGACAAAATAACATCAATTTAGTACAGACAAAGTTACAAGTTTTCATCCGTGATCGTCAAAACAAAAATACAAAATGAGGATAAAGATAACAGTGTCAAACGATTTAAAATAGAAGTAACAAGTAATAATTCAACCATGTCTCCCAATAAGGATCGCCATCATAATTTTTATTAATAAAATAATAAAAGTAATCATTAAAACAACACAAAACATAAAATAAAACGCGTATACAAAAATAAAAACACAAAATGAGGATTAAGGTAGTAAATGTCACAATCAGGGCTAAGGGCTCTCAATACAAAGATATATAAGGGGTATAATTTGACGGTTAATTTATCAATGTCTTTGGTCTTTGTAGCAACCATCGTCATAATTATTTTGTTTGTCATCAAAATATCAGATCAAACTACGGAAATACTCTAAGATTTACACCACATTCAGGAATCTCGTCCAAAACGCGTAAATATTTATACTCATCAAGATCAACGCTTACGCTCTTTGTCTCAATTAAAATCATGAACTTGTAAGCAATCACAAACAATTTCAGGCCTTCACAACCAATAAGGAGTCTTAAAGACAAACCGTCTAAGTTCATATTTGAATGTTTCAAAGTGTGTTTGAAGATTTTTAAAGTGGAAACTGACGTAAATTTTGTAGTTTCGTTTGGCAAACAGGGCACTCGTTAGTCATCAAAGGTGAACAACCGTTTGTAAACAGAAATAGAACGAGTCTTTTGAAGTTACATGTTTGCTGATTAAAGAGGAAAAATCGAAGAAGAGCTTATATAGTCATACGCGAGCTAAAAAATAAAAAACGTACTCCCGTTTCGGAAAGTTAAGGGCACTGTAGGCTAATATTTTCCTTTGAGAGCGCTATTTTTAAAATGGCCCGCATTTGTGGGTTAACACAAAAAGCTTTAAATCAAAATAGATATGTATCTGTATTTTGATTTTTTATTTCATTTAATATACATAATTATTTTTATTTAACGGTGAAACAAATAAAATAAAGCAGTATTAACCAAGCAAGCAATTAAGGTTAATACTAAAGTAAACAAAATAAAACTATAAAAAAACCCTTCTAACAGGTCTGCCTGCGGCATCGACCCTTATAAAATATCATTGATCCCCCAACACGCTGGCAGCGTCTCCACGTTGGATCGCAATAGCGATCCGCTGTTTAAATTAGAATCAGAATCACTGTGTTTGATTAAGCATTTAAAATTTACTAAACGTAAACGTACGTTTAGTAAATTTAAAAAAAACGTATTTAATAAACGTAAATGTAATTGTTTTGTTTAGGTGAAGATATATGATTGGTTTGTTTAGTTAAAAAACCGGTCAAGTGCGAGTCGGACTCGCGCACCGAGGGTTCCGTACAAACTCATAAGTAGATACGCGAATAGTTCAAGAAAAACTGTATGTCGATTTGTTTAGTAGAAGCAAATAAGTATATGTTATGATTTTTGCAAATTTCTAAAAAACAGTGCAAGTTAGGAAAACAGTTATATTTTCCCTCTAATATTGAGAACCTGACGTGTAATGATTCTATTTAATAGCAAGGACCATTAAATCAAGAGGACTGTCATTCTCCATACAAAAAGCTGTTCCCCGAATTTACAACGCCATCTATGTATAAGCTTGGTAAAATAATTATAATATTATTTACAATTATTTAACTTTGCAAACGTGACACAGTATTTAAATGTATTTAAATTTATTTATTATTAGCTGTTTACGAACTAATTGTTACTATACTGTGTTTCTTTGTTTAATTATAACATCGTTAAATGTTTAGTGTTTTAGCGCCATCTAGTTTTGCCCGGAAATCCCCTAGCGTGAAACATGCCATCGCTTAGTTTTGCTACTCGCCGCTAGGGATTTCAACTTTTGTAAATTTCTAAAAAGGTATTAAAGTTAGCAAGACCGTTCTATTTTTCCTGTAATATTCAGGTTGATATTTATAATAAGTAATTATGACACCTTTTTCTGATCAGTAACTTCGGAGATAATAGGGGAGGAATGGTACATAAAAATGTATAAATCAAAAACTACTTATTTAAGAAAAAAAATAAAAATCTACAAATTAAGCCCTTTCATTTGATACCCCACTCAATATAATAGCCCTACTTTCAATTTTCAAAGTCCCATTACGGAGCCTTTTAAAAAAAAAGTAAAAAAGGTACAAGATATTTTTTATGTCCAATAGGCTCGGGTTAGCTACTTTTAACACTATTCCAAATTTCAAATCGATAGCATCAGTAGTTCCTGAGATATCTGGCTGTGACAGACGGACAGACAGACAGACCGACAGACAGACAGACAGACAGAGTCGCACCATAAGGGTTCCTTTTTTACCATTTTGGTACGGAACCCTAAAAACAATGTATGTATACTGTACCTATATAAGCTATTTGCTACTGAGAGTACTGAGAGACCTACAGGCGTCACTGAAAATCAGCGTCGCGAAGTAAGTAATTTACTTTGTGGCATTAAGCTGAGTGGCGACCTTTTTAGCATATTTTTTTATTTTTATTATATTAATTTTGTAAATGTTTTAATAAGTTTGTGCTAAATAAACGTATTTCTTTCTTTCTTCTTTCTAAAATGACCGTATTCTAAATGCATGTCAATGCAACCTAGATTATGTACGTGTTCATATTGCACTCATATTAGGTAGATAACTTTAGACTTCTATATTCTAAGAAGCGCTATAATAATTTTACAAAATAAGAAATACCATCAAAAACGTTATTATGTAAAAGATGCAAATCTCGCAACACATTTTTCTACAGCAAAAAAAGTTTTGAGATGTACCTAATGTTAAACTAAGTCGGTTATTTTTCTCAGTAACGGGCGGGTCCACAGAACTCGATTTCCACCGACTTGCCTATTCTCTATCAATAAAATGTGTTCCTCCATGGCTCCATCAGTAGTGAGTGGGTCAGTGAGTCAGTGACAAAACTTAAGTGCGACGTGCAATAAATAGTTCTTAAACTACAAGTTCAAATTGAATGTTATTGAGAACATGATCTTAGTCATATTTGTCCTATATCACCCTAAAAATGCAGGTTTCTAGCTTCAGCCAGCATAAAATTACAAGAGGTTGAAAATGGTCTGAATGGCTTCAAGAAATGGTACGGCCGTGTCTTTGTTTTGCTCGTCTTGGCGGGGCACTGCCGTGCCCCTGGGGGCAAAGTGGTATCTGGATACCACTTTTGACTTTGCACAAAAATAGACTATAATTGACATCGCACGCGCTGGTCAGTCGTCTTTAAAAACTTTTAACGATTATAATAAGTAATAGTACAATAAGTTTATTTTTGGACCCTGACTAGAACTAGACGAACTCTTGCTTGTTAGCAGTTGAAGCAGTTCTAACGAAGCACTTTCTAGTCCGCCGATTGCTTGTACTTACTGTCTCCCAATAAGGATCGTCATGATATTTTTCAATAATAAAACAATACCAAAAATAAAATAAAATGCGTATACAAAAATAAAAACACAAAATGAGGATAAAGGTAGTAAATGTCACAATCAGGGCTCAATACAAAGATACCAGGGGTATAATATGACGGTTCATTTATCAAATGTCTTTGTTCTTTGTAGCAACCAGCAACGGTTGTGTGTACTTACGAGCCACACGCACATTCAAACTCAAACTCAAACTCATTTATTTCTGTAAGTAGGCCTCAAGGGCTCTTTTACATGTCTGATTCTTTTCTGTTGGCGCTTCGGTAGACGACCTTCTGGTGAGAAGAAGCGCCTGAAAAAACTCACCAGTTTCTCTTTTAAAAACAACATTACAACAATTGTGACATTATTACATAGAATGACATTTATAAAATGAAACAAGCAAATAACTGGGCACAGTATTTTTTTTACATTACAAAACTTAAAACTACATTTTTAGAGATGTAAAAGGTCTCTAGGAGTCAAAACACGATAAAAAATAGGCAAACATAGACTAAAATTAATGGAGATGTAAAGGACCTCCAAACGTCGAAATACAAACTGGGAAACGTATGTTTCACGTCGAGAAATAGACTATTAAGCTAACAGTCATTACAACTAGCTACAGTATACATCACTTAACAGTAGCACGCACTCATTGACAGCCGGCGAACTAGACATGCTTCAGTTCTTTGCTAGAGAGGCTTCCTCCGGCTATTTATTTTAAGGTCCTTGGTTCTAAGTTTTAGCTAGTAAAGGACCATGCGTCAAAATGGACCCAAAACCAACAGAGCTGAGAGTTATGTCATTAAATAGTTCTGTACATGTACTTCATTTCATTATATGGGCACCAAGTTCAATTCCATTGCAGAACTGAGATATTCAAATTCAAAATATTATGAGCAGCGCTAAGTGAAGCGGGCGCGAGCAATGATATTTTATAAGAAGATACGTTATACGCATACTCGCCAGCTGAGAAATATGCTTCCAAGAAAGCAGCAGCACACATTGGTACCTCACTGTACGGTGTACATACTCACACATATTAACAGATTGCATAAAAGAGATGGCATAGTTACAATAATGCAAAAAAAAGAGACAGCTAGCTTTTTGTTACTTGCGCGATTAATTTTTAAACGTAACCGAGTGAACCCATCGGCTAGATTCGGATTGACTCGGAGCCTGCTCGGCTATCCTTGTCACTCTCATTGTCAAAGACGTAAGTTTGTCTCTTTCATTCAAATGACCTCTATGGTAGTAAGATGGCGTCGTATTTGAAAAATAAAATAATAAAAATGATAAAATTAAATTATTTCAGCGTACTTACAGGTGATATGTGATCCCTTGCGCTTTGTTGCACTTTTTGCTATGATTGGTGCACTTTCTGATCACAAACGACGGCATTTTTTTTGTGAATCTTGTAAATATTCACCCTTGACATCGTCGTGCGTTTCGTTGACCGACCCGCGAGTGACTACCCACTACAAAAAGGGCACCAATACATTTATCGTGGTTTCAGTGCTTCACTTTTGGAGTGCTTGTAACCTATCTACTTATAAAATATCATTGGGCGCGAGTGCCATATTTTTGCCGCCGCGTGCGCCCGCTCCGTGCACCCGCGTCAGCTAGCGTAGGCGTACTGGCGTAGTTGCTCATGGTCCTTTGCTGCCAGCAGCTTCTAGAAATTTCGCTAACCGCTCAAAAGAGTGTAAACAAAAGCGGGATTGATTAAAGCGGTTCAACCTTTCCTTACAACACAATACAATACAATCATACTTTATTGCACACCAAAAGATAAATTACAATGAAAACTTATACAAAAACAGAGGTAAACAATACCTGGTGGTCCTTATTGTGTCTGTTAAAGTAAGCTAGACCTGACTGCAGTCGGAGTGATTCTAATCCGTCATAGTAAGAATATTTGAAAGAGCCACGATTGCGGTGTATTCGGTGTGGGCGCGCGCCCTTAAAGCGTGCTGGCATTGGTCAATTGCTATTGAACACAATACAACAATATCATTGTTGTCGTGTTTGCTTACATTGTAGGCTCCCTAGTGCAATTGCAATGTATATTAGTTATTTTTTGTTGCACCTTATTGATAAAATGTCATGTAATATTAATTATTGTAATGTTGAATGTTTTTGAAAAGAGAAACCGGTGAGTTACTTCCGGCGCTTCTCACCAGAAGGTAATTTGCCGAAGCGCTATAAGAATCAGACATGTAAAAGAGCCCTTGAGGCCTACTTGCAGAAATAAAGAATTTGAATTTAAATTTAAATTTGAATTTCTGAGCTGTGCTGTGAGAATACCCTAGTAACTACCCAGCACATAATTTACACTCACTTGAGCCAAATTTGATACGTCGCTCGACTTTGCTGGAATGAATAAAGTTGCTTCCTCGATACGTGTACCTAAACACTTTGGGACAGGCAGTTAACATGCACAAATGGCCCAGTTATAGAAGTAAACGTCTCAAATTAATTTATAATCTACTAACCGTGTTGATGTTGGGGCGTTTATTTACATAGTGGTCCGAAAAAAAAACATTTTTTTTTGTTTTACTTCTCCACAAGGTTCTTTTTATTCTATTTGACTTTAAACACCTCTTCGCAAAATTTGGGCGAAATTTAGCAATATTTAGTGGTCGTTCAGATTCGCCAATAATTGTATGGAATTAATATGGATGGTCGCCGAATACCTGTAGGCGTATGATGCTACACTTTGTCGCACGATAAATAAATGATAAAGCATCTGTCACGTTCTGACAAATAGTGTGTGAGAGAGACGGATGCTTTATCATGTATTTATCGCGTGACAAAGCGTAGCATCATAAGCCTACTGCTTACAATGGTCCATATTCAAAATAATCGCGAGCACAATCTAGGCTCTTACTTCATGTCACATTCGTCATAATTATTCGCGTAGGTGTGGATAGTATATATGTAGGATTATCACGCGTGATGGCTGTCTGTCAGGATGGGTTAGCTGCAGAATCCTGGCCGTTGAGGTATGTTGGTTAAAGAAGTGGATTCATGTCAGATCAAATCATTTATTCGTCTGATTCTTTTGGCGACTTCGGTAATGACATTCTGGTGAGAAGAAGCGCCGAAGAAACTCACCAGTTTCTCTTTTAAATCATCAGGCATTACAATAGTTGTTACAATATTATGGCGTAGGTACTTGAGTGAGCAAATCTAGACAATTACGTTACACAGTATGATTCATTTCACTATTAATCGACAGAATTACAATTATCAAGTAGCAACTTTAACTACTGGCAGACGAACTGACAGAATCGTAAGACAAGTGTTGTCGCCACGACACTCAGAAAGAGAATCGACACTCTTGCCCAACGAGCCCGTCTACGTGCACCGCAACCGGTCGTTACGTCACACGGCGTTCGCGCCATTTTAAATCTACTTAGTACTACAGTAGTCAATTGACGATCTTGGATTTCTTGAATTATCGCTGCTGTCCACGACATATATATATTTTTTATTAAAATTCTTTAAATTTGACGCTCGCCCTTAATATCCTCAGATTTTGCTCATATTTTGTAGAAGTTTTGTGGAGTAAGAATTTATTATTGGACCACCCTAAACTACAGGTCACTTCAGGGTCAAATAACTCATGACCAAGTTGGGACATACCCCTTACAGCATAAACTGATACGATCGTGCGTTCGACTTTGAAAAAAAGTAGTCTGAACAATATTCAAGTCGGCCGCGTCAGCACGGCAAACAATCGATCGTGCGTTCGATTATTATTCGCTATAAAAAATCAGCTACCTACCCACCAGGCACCAATATCCGTAATGAAAATAATAAGTTTATACTTTCTTGTTCTTCTTTTTCATTTTATTTATCTACTCACCTTGTACTATATACTTTTTATTTATTTATTTAAACATACTGCTATCTTTACAGGCTTAACCTAATACGATAGTCTACAAGTACCTATCTAAAACTAAATTACTAAATTCTAACATTGTTTGTTCAAAATATCGACCATTAACACCTTTAAAGGATTATTTGCTCAGTCGATCTTGAAGTTTGACTTTTAAAGTTGAAGTCTGCTAGGTGTAGAATACTTCGAGAATACTTATGATAATGAGTTTCTAGGGCTTGGAAGGGCAGTTGAAAAATGTTTACCTGAATAGTCTGAGATACGTTCCAACACCGATCTTCCCTCATACTTTTTACTAATGAAATCACAAAAATATGCTCGACATAGAAAGAAAGAGTGTATGTGCCTCGCGTGCTAAAAAGAAAGGCCGAAGACCTTCTTTGCTCGCTGTCAACTTCAGGCGCTGTCAACAATATTATCAGATTTGATAAATCTGATAGTAATGGTATAATTAATTGTTCAAAGACAAATGAAATGGAAAAATCTATGTTTTCCATCACTAAATTACACCTGTGACGTCAAACGTTAAACGCAAAATCCTTGTAACTGAAAATAGTTTTGTATACAGGATGGCCCATTTCGATCGCCTCAGTATGGGATGTAAAACTTACACTTTAAAGTACAAGTTTTTTTTTTCAAATCTATGTATGCAGTTTTTTTGTCCCTAAAATCCATGACATGGTTCCTAAGAACAGATTTTTTGTATGTCTTATAGTTTCAGATTTTCCCATACTGAGCGATAGAAATGGGCCAACCTGTATAAAAAATTAACAGTTCACTAAGGTTACCTCATACCCTGAGAAAGCTGTTATATAATTAAAAACGATTTGGTTAGAGGGGTTATATGACAGTAAGCGTAATAATTTATTTTGAACAATGATGCCAATTTATGTATACTAAAAAAACAAATGTAATGATAAAGCTGGTTGCTTACTTTTTGCCTGATCGGAATGTGGTAAATCAGGTAAAAAAATATAACCCAAAAATTGTAGCAACCCTACCTGTTATTTTTTTCATAGGCGTATGTCATTGTGGTTAGTATAACATTACCTATCTATGTTGAAATACCGTTGAATTAAGATGAAATCTAGAAAAGAATATGGAAAACTTAAATTTTGTTCGTTCAAGAGCCAGTTTACTCGATCACCATCGCCAGGAGTGAAGAGTGTAAAGGCCTTGTTACACGTAACGAGTAAAGTGGCGAGATAGTACTCGGTCCAGTACGTTTCTTCCAGTACTGGGCCGAGCACACCGTTCTCACGAACCGAGGCCGAGGGCATGTCTCGGTACGTGTGATCAAGGCATGACTCTAACGCATTGAGTCAATTTTTACCGCAATTTGTTTTATCAAGACACATTATGAGGGAAGGTCGTTGCAAGTCAGTCTCTTCTACTATATCCTTCTCAAGTGCACTTAAATATTTACGCTATAATAGATCATAATCCTTTAGCAGTTAGAAGTAAAATCGCGTAAAAAAATGATAGACTTACGCGAGCCTTAAAAGTACAAAAATACCTTTGCTCATTAATTTAAATGTTGGCTTTAGAAAAATGTATTTGCAGTTTTTTAAGAAGGTAATCTGACTGGTGATAGACGTTTTAAGTGAGGCTTTTAAAGTGAAAGGTTAAACTCAATTAATAGTATTAGTTATATGGACAATGACTTTTGGTGTTTGACGTTGCTAGTTACGATTTAGCAAAAATCAACTACTTTTCTTTAAAAAAATCGCCTTCAGAGTTCCTTCAATTCTTTGTGGACCGCATCATCGGAACTGGATTTTAAAAGGTACTTCCGAGTTCTAAGGTACGGTCACGGGCTCTAATTGTTAAGCCATTTCGGGTTCAATCTAATTTTGTCATGCAATACACAATCTATCACACGACTATTGTAAGGTGAACCCCAAATGCCTCAACAAGTAAAGTCTGTGAGTGTACGAACGAAATAAACATTAAAAAAATATAACCTATTTTAGTTTTTGTCTAGTTTTAGTTTAAACATAGCATACAGCGTGACATAACCTTTGAACATAGCCTGAAATACCCCGTAACAAATTAAAAAATCCACAAAAAAGTAACATACTGTATCACACATACGTAATGAAGACATTAAGGGGCCATTCATTTATTACGTAAGACGATTTTTGCCAGTTTTTGATCCCCTCCCGCCCTTATGTAAGAAAAAATAAGAATCGGCTGACCCCCCTCCCCCCTATTTAATATTTATTACGTAAGAATCTAAAGGAAAAATGATTTTACGTTTAGGCTGTTTTTATTCTTAAAATAATAATTTTTATGGGGACGTTTATTTGCAGATACTAATAGTTTTTAATTTTTTTAGTAAAATACCTATAGGTGCATAACCGAGCACGCGCTTACGCTCTTGCGCGGATATGTGCGCTTTTTCAAAAGTTAAGATTATTTTGCGCATTTGTATGATCTTACCTAAGAACGATCAAAACTCCCTCCCACCCCCCTGTAAGAAAAAATAAGACCCCCTTCCCCCCCCCCTAAATCGTCTTACGTAATAAATGAATGGGCCCTAATTAGACTGACATCTCCTGTTTTTTCCACATCTCTCTCTCTGTAAGTCCTTAACGCAAAGTTGGCATTCTGGTGTTCTCTGTAAGTTAAAATCATGTTTACGTAATCCTCAGCAGAATAATTGTTTTCCATCTTGAAAAATCTGAACTCATTATTTTTTTGGAATGTTCATCATAGGAAACATGTCAATGTCACACCAAATAAGTGTCAATATTTTAAAACAAAATCATACAATAGAAAAAAATATCATGCAATTCTATGAGGTTGCATTTGCTGAAGGAGTTTCGATTGCCATAGGCCTTCATACAGGATGTTCAAAAGCAAAAACAATAATACATTAAAATTCTCCGTAAGTTCTGCTCTAGAGTCTGTGCGGAAAGAGAATAAGATTTAGATTGGGGGGCGCTGTAATGCTTTTCTACCGTATGTTCCGTATTTTCTGTTCTGTCGCCATCTGGTTAGGTTAGTTCCGTTTTTCGATAGACTAGACTAGACTCTAATAGTTATGATACTTTTTATACAAGTTAGAAATACTCTAATCAACATGTACCTTTCAGGTTTATCCAGGGGCTAGTGACATCCTGTATTTAATTTTAATTTAGTCTTAGTTTCTCTGTACTGTTTTTAATTTTTAACCTCTTGCTTGCGGAGTCGGTTAAAAAGGGTATATAATCACGACGGTCCAAATTACCGGAGCGTCCATATTTTATCCTCACATGTTGTGTATAAACAACGACGTGTTTGCCGCCATTTGCAAATGAGTGAAGCGGGACGACGCAAGGGTGGGGAAACGACATAACTGCGGATTTGCAGAAACGTGGATTTTTTTTTACGTCATGGGAAAGACAAACGAGCACACAGGTCACCTGATGATGACTTCTGAGGCCCATGGACATTTACAATCTTAATATTATGAATGCGTTGCCAACCCTGAGGACTAAGATAGAATGCCTCTATGTTAGTAATTTCACCGGCTGTCTTACCGTGGGGGTACCTGAACAGAACTAGGGCATATATCGGTGTTATTTGTATGGGCCAATACCGAAAAACCGGTACACAAAGTAAAAAGGTAAACAAAGAAACCACGCGACTAGGGTCGTTCAGCCAGTGGTATTGTGCCACAGATACTAAACATTAGCAAGATATCTCAGGATCTACTGATGCTATCGACTTGAAATTTGGGATAGTGTTAAAAACCGCTAATTCGAGCCTATGGAACAGAAAAAAAAATACTATACCTTTTTTACCTTTTTTTTAAAGGGGACCGAAATGGGATGTCGAAAATCAAAAGTTGAGCTAATATATCAAGTGGGATATCAAATGAAAGGGCTTAATATGAAAATTTCAAAACCGTTTTTATTTTTTTTCTTAGACGTGCAGTTTTTGATTTAAGACCAAAAACGTTTAAAAAAATACCATTCCCCCCCTATTATCTCCGAAGTTACTGAACAGAAAAATCTGTAATAATTACCGATTATTAATATTATCTTAAATATTACAGGAAAAATAAAACGGTTTTCCTAACTTGCAGCGTTTTTTAGAAATTCACAAAAATAGTAAGACAACCTTATTTGCTCCTACTAAACTAACCGCGGCATATGTCGATGTATGGGGACAACAGTTTTACAAGAGCAAAGTTAAGTTTGTCCCACCATACATTTTTTCTTGAGTTATTCACGTATCTGCTGACGATTTTGTACGGAACCCTCGGTGCGCGAGTCTGACTCGCACTTGACCGGTTTTTTTTAAGTACCTAAAAGTACAGAGTATAAACATAACAGTGCGAACACTGTTCTTTGGCGTCAGGTTTTTCCTGATGTATCAGACAGTTACTCTGATTATTGTGAATCTCCATAATATACTGCTTCTTCAGAGCAATTGTGAAACATCTGGCAAACAGCAGGCAAGATGTAACTCTTAAATAATGATGATTATGACTATAATCAAACTGTAATATTCAGTAGGTACGTTACTTTTATCAAGTAGACTGGATTATTTTTAAAATTTGCCTCACGCCGATGAAGGTGATAAAAAACGCGCAGATATTTATATTCTGAAGTTTTTTAGTCAGACGCAAAAAAATAAGCGTGAATACAGATTCTTAATTCTAGGTCTTAAAAGAAAAATATTGCTTGTGTATTCAGCCTGCAAGCAGGCGTGCAAATATTCAAGCGCACTCCATTATGTATCAATGAAATATAAATTAAATATTTAAAAAAAATACTCGAAATACTCCTTATAAAAAATATATAATAATAATAAATTAGAAATTTTTAAATTAAAACATGCCAATAAAAATAATAAAATTACAATTCATATTTAGGGGCATTTTTATTTTAAAATATACGGTTTTACGGACAGTGTCGATCAGTGTGAACAATTACAAAGTGTTGTGGAATCTTTCCGGGACTGCGCCTCACACTATGAAGAAAAATTGAGACGCATTACTGAACTAGAGTGTGAGCTTGTTGAGACAAATAATTTGGTCTCCGAGCTCCGCAGTGAGTGTGAGTCTCATCAGGCTGCCCAAACACAAAGCCTTTATGAGGAGCTAATGAGCAGCAGCAACAGCGCAGTGGCAGCTAGGCCTAACCCAGAGTCTTCAGTAATAGACCTAACAAAGGATGATTCTCTCACTTTCCATCATTTTAGCAGTGCAAAGAAACTGAAAAAGTATGTTAAATTGAGGAAATTTATAAAGCGCTGCCAAAGACTAAATAAGTCAAAACACAGTGTGCAGCAGAATGTAAAACTGATAAAAGAACGCAGTGTCTTAGTGAATAAATTGAATGCTTGTAGACTTAAACTAGAGTGTAGTGTTAAATCATATGACAATGACACCAATAGGCTGCATATTGACATTAACAAACTAGAAGAGTCTCTCCGGACTATAAGTGCTAAATATGAACACAGCCAACTGGAGATCAGTGAGCATGTGAAGGCTGCGTCGCAGCTGCTGGACATGTGCCGGGAAAATGAGGAACGCTTCGACTCACTAGTGAACAAACATATGTGTACTTGTGCCACTGGGAGTCTCCTCGCTGCCCCGGTGCCTCAGCGCGAACTCTGCGAGGATCCCCGGCTCGAGTCTTGTGTGGTGCCCCGGCCTAAGTCTGGCAGGAGTTCCCAGCCCAGGACCTGCAAGGCTCCCGTGAGCTCTGCGCCCGCGCCGGCGGCACCCGCATGCCCTGCGCCTGCGGCACCCGCACGCGCTGCGCCCGCTCGCTCCGCGGCTGCGGCCGCAAACGCCGGCCCTGCGGCTGCCCTCGACGGCCCTGCACCCGCCCGCACCGCGGCTGCAGCCGCCACCGCCGGTCCTGCGCCCGCCCGGCCCGCGGCTGCGGCCCCCCCCGGCGGCCCCGCGCTCGCCCGCCCCGCACTCGTGGTGGCTCCGTCCGGCGCTGCTCCCGAGGCGGCTCCGCGCCGCGTGGACACGACGCCGCGGCCGCGCACCGGCGCACTCGCCGAGCCCCCCGCGCCCGTGGTGTTGCCCCGCGCTCCGTCGACAGTCATTTATTCTGATGACGTAGGCGTGGGCCTCGGGTCCTTACTGAGCCAATGTCTGCGGCAGAAGGTCCGAAATAATTGTTTGCGTGGTGCTTCCATTGATCGCTTCGTGGATCGGTTGTCGAAGGACAGTTTTGATGGAGGTACCACTCTAATTGTAATATTAGGTAATAGTCTAGGACTTAAGAATTCTAAATTGATATCGCTGCTCCGTGTCCTGACAGACATTGAAGAGCGTGGAATTCATAAAATTATTCTCTGTGCACTTCCCTACTCGAAGACTGTGTCCGATGAACATAACGTCAAAGTGTCACGTTTGAATTCCATGCTGTACAATGTGACATGTTACAATAATAAGTATCATTTCTTTGATACTAACAAGTTTTGTAAAACTTTCAGACTGTATAAGTATAGAATGTATTTATCTAAAAAATGTAAACGAGCAACAGCAGCGCTTCTCGCATGCAATGTTGAACCTGGGCACATTGACTCGACAGGCAGTAGCAGCGCCGCCCCGGCCGCCGCCGCCGCCGCCGCCGGCGGCGCGCGCGCGCCCTCTCCCGCGGGCCGCCCGGAACATTTAAACTGACGCGGGCGACAACGGAGAAGCACCGAGAAGTGAGTTTTGTCCACCAAAACTTGCAGGGCTTTTCCAGCAAAGAATTAGAGGTGGGTCTTTTCTTGGACTCTCAGGGTATTGATATTTTCTGTGCAACGGAGCACTGGCTCAAGGAACATGAACTGGCCTTACTTAATTTTTTTAACTTCAATGTAGTTAGTTCGTTCAGTAGAAAGAAGGCCATTTGCGGGGGCTCACTGATTATAGTAAAAAACAAACATAAATGTAAGGAAATGAAACACATAGTAAAACTTTCTATTGAGCGAACTATTGAAATATCTTGTGTAGAAATTGAAAGTCACATTATAATTTGCTTATACAGGCCACCGTCATCTGACTTTAGCCAGTTTGAGGCCGTAATGGAAGATGCTTTGAAGCAAGTCTTTGTTAGTAGTAAATTAATAATAGTATGTGGGGATTTTAATGTCAACATGCTAGACCTTGCACACCCCCTTACGGTTAGGATATTAAGCCTATTTAAATCGTTTGGCTTGTATCCTTTATACAATGAACCCACTAGGGTTACGGCCAGCACGGCGACATGTCTAGATAACATATTTTGTAATTGTGAAGCTACTAATAAAACGATTCTTAATTGCTTTAACTCTGATCACCGCGGACAGAAAGCCTTTTTCAAAGTAAATGTTCATACCGAACAGCAAATTATTACATATAGGCCCATCACGGAGAGTCGCATGGAACGATTTAAAGATAACATACTTTGTCGAGTTCCTGCGCTCCCGACTATCAGTAGTGATCCTAACGTACTCTTTAAAGAGTTATCAGAGGTGATTCATGACGTGCACAAAGACATATTCAAATGTAAAACTTTCAAGCGAGGCACAAAAACAAGGTTTAGTGACTGGGCCACATCAGGTATACATAAGAGTAGGAACAGATTGTATGAATTGTACGAAATGAAGAGCTACATACAAGATGATAATTTCACAGAATATGTTAGAAATTATTCGAAGATGTTTAAGAAAGTTTGTGCCGCCGCCAAGGCTTTATACTTAGGAAATAAAGTTAAGTCAGCGGAAAATAAAGTAAAGGCAGTCTGGAACATAATAAACACAGAGACTGGCAAAACAAAACCCCGTGAAGGCCATTACCGACTTAAAGTCGAGGAACAAATCCTGACCGCAGACTTGGACGTAGCTGGCGCCTTTCAAAACTTCTTCACAAACATTGCTGTGAATACTACGGTAAACCTGAATTCTTCTGTAGCGAAGGCTAGCTCTTTTCTAGATCCTATTAGTACCAGATATGATAGGGAATTTCACTTCCAACATACAGATCCCTATGAAATAATAAAAACGTTTAAATCCCTGAAGCTGAAAAACACCGAGGACCTTTGGGGTATTTCTGTCAGAGTCATGCAATCTGTCATCGATATTGTGGCGCCATCTCTAGCCATTGTGTTTAATGCTTGTGTAGATAAGTGTATTTTCCCCGATCTGATGAAATATAGTAAAGTCATTCCTTTGTTCAAATCGGGCACCAGGGATGATCTTGGGAATTTTAGACCGATTTCTATATTACCAGTTCTTAGTAAAGTCTTTGAAAAAGTCATACTAAACCAATTGCTTCGTCATTTTAACAAGTATGAACTACTGCACGACCAGCAATTTGGTTTTACAAAAGGCCGCTCGACGACGGACGCCGCGACGGTGCTTATTAAACACATCTATGATGCGTGGGAAGTGTCACAAGATGCGATAGGAATCTTTTGCGATCTTTCCAAGGCGTTCGACTGTGTGGAACATGAGACACTGGTTCACAAACTAAAGCATTACGGCCTGTCGACCGAGGCCTTAAACCTTGTCATGTCTTACCTTAGCCAAAGAATTCAGAAAGTGGTTGTTAACCGAATTGAGTCTAGTGGTTCGACTGTAAAGCTCGGAGTACCGCAGGGCTCGATTTTAGGTCCGTTTCTCTTTCTTGTGTATATAAATGACCTTCCTTACCACATAGAACAAAATTGTAAAATAGTTTTATTTGCTGATGACACCTCATTGATTTTCAAAGTTGATAGACAACTAGATGACTATAGTCACATCAATGAGACCTTAAAATTAGTGCTACAGTGGTTCACAGCAAATAACCTGGTTCTGAATGCAAAGAAGACAAAGTGCGTGAAATTCTCTTTGCCAAATGTAAGAGAGGTTGACACATCTATATCTTTAAACGGTGAGAAACTTGATCTTGTTAACAATACACTCTTTCTTGGGCTTACCCTGGATCACAACTTGCAATGGGCGCCTCATATATCTACTTTGGCTAACCGGCTGAGCTCTGCCGCTTTTGCTATAAGACGAATAAGGCAATTCACTAACGTGGAAACCGCTCGCCTTGTTTATTTCAGTTACTTCCATAGTATTATGTCTTATGGCATACTGATCTGGGGTAAAGCAGCAGACATAGATACCATCTTTGTTCTACAAAAAAGAGCGATTCGATCCATATATAACTTAGGATCTAGAGATTCGCTGAAAGAACGTTTTAAGGAAATAGAAATCCTCACAGTGGCTTCACAGTACATATTAGACGTGATAATGTATACGCACAAGAATATCAGCTCCTTCAAAAAGCAGTCTGATGTCCACAGTTTAAATACGCGGAACAAACATAAGCTGTTTGTCCCAAAAATCCGTCTACAGAAAGTAAGAAAATCTTTCGTGGGCAACTGTGTTAGATTCTACAATAAGGTACCCCTAGATGCATGGGAACTGCCTTATAGTTCGTTTAAAAATTACATTAAATCTGCGCTTTTGAAGAGAGCTTATTATAAAGTCCAAGATTACTTGGATGACAAAGAACCATGGCCAAAGCATCAGTCGCAGCAGTCGTCGAAATAGGGCAGTGTCCCGGAGAGGTTTAGGTACATGATGCCTACAGATGGCGTCGCTGCTACGGGCTGTATCGTTCCATTGTTACACTTATTTTCATTTTTATTGTAATTTTATTTCATTATTTGCATTTTGACATACTGAATACATACCTGTTATGTATACTGTAGCTAGTTGTAATGACTGTTAGCTTAATAGTCTATTTCTCGACGTGAAACATACGTTTCCCATTTTGTATTTCGACGTTTGGAGTTCCTTTACACCTCCAAAACATAATGTTTTGACAACGGAGACTCCTTACATCTCCATAAATTTTAGTCTATGTTTGCCTATTTTCTATATTTTTTATCGTGTTTTGACGCCTAGAGACCCTTTACATCTCTAAAAATGTAGTTTTAAGTTTTGTAATGTAATGGATCCGGAGATTATATACGTCTCTCGGTAAAATGTAAAAAAAACTGTGCCCAGTTATTTGCTTGTTGCATTTTTTTAAATATTGTCATCTTATGTAATAATGTCACAATTGTTGTAATGTTGTTTTTAAAAGAGAAACTGGTGAGTTTCTTCAGGCGCTTCTTCTCACCAGAAGGTCATCTACCGAAGCGCCAAAAGAAAAGAATCAGACATGTAAAAGAGCCCTTGAGGCCTACTTACAGAAATAAATGAGTTTGAGTTTGAGTTTGAGTTTGGTTAGGCGAAACTTAAGCTATGTTCAAATACCGTCTAACCTGTCAGTCCGTGACGAAATGTATGGAGTTTGACACTAATCGTCAGTTCTGTCTTCTATCAGTTAAGAACACACTTTAAATAAAAAAAGCCCTTAGATGCCAATTCTCAATTAGGACTAGAAACAATAAACAATAAAAGAAACAATAAACGAAACAATAAACAATCAAAGGAAATTTGGATAACAGATCAGGTCACGTACGGTCTAAGTAACTCTCAACACTATAAAAGCAATTTTCAAGAAGCCATTTGGTTAATTTGTTTTTAGAGCTATTTATTTCCCTGAAGCATCTTGATTTTTACAGGTAAGTTACTAAATAGTTCAATGCACAAGATGTAACGTGTAAACGTGTCGTATAGTAAACGTGTCAAGATCGAGAATGATGAACTTTAATTATTTAAAAGCCCTAGATTTTTGGAGTTCCTTTAACTCCAATTATGACCAACACATTTTACTTAGAAAACCACAGTGCGGACAACATATTGAATTAAAAACGGATCGCGAACGCTCCCCGGTCACTACTATTCATGATTAAGGGAATGTCGAATGCTCCCGAAACATGTCGAGTGGATATCTTTGGTACAACGTGAGTGATCCGTTTTTAATTCAATATATCCAAAATATTAATAAAAAACCCACTAATGGAAATATGTTCATGTCTAATGGCTCTTGAAACTAGGCATTTTTTACTTATGCGCGTGTGCGCGTGTCGAGGCCGACGTTTCGTTCTAAACGCCCCGAGTTAATAATCATGCCGCTGATATGTCCTTATTGTTGGCTCAGGTTGGGATCTACCGAGAGATATACCAGTAGCGTGGAGTCCAAAGACTCCTATCGGCTTGCCTAATATCAGGCATTTAAACACCTTATTCTTCAGCTCTGAAGGAAAATACACGGTCAATCTGCACCGGCTTGCTCAATGATGTCTTTTACGCCACACCACTGAGAAGTACTGTTGTATATTAATAACTACTATTAACACCGGGATATTTACCATGCACGTTTGTTTTTATGAGTTCCCGACATTTCGGCACTGTTGCAAGCGCCATCATCACAGAGAAACTGACGTGCTGCGAGTTTTTAATTGTACTCTACCCAGAGTCCAGACACCATAGCCGATTCTGTTATTCGGGCGATTATAAGCGATCCATCCGTTCTCGAGTTATAAACGGTGTAACTGACACGACTTTGTTTTATGTATATAGCTACCTACATTAACTTTCAGGATATTACAGTTTATGTTAGTTCGCTGAAATATTTCCTTCCAGTGTTCATTAATTTAGCCCTGAACCGCAAAATTCAAGGTTAAATTTAAATATAATAGAGATAAAATTAAATAGAGTTTGTTAGCTCGGTGTAGAGCCGCCCTGAAGGGTAAATCACGAAGTAATTTGCCAAGTGACTTTACTGAGCGGAAATTATTCCCAACGATGTCTAGCACAATGGGAAATTAATGTGACAAAGTTACAACGAATGCCCGCGCGGCTCTGTACCGCGTAGTAAACAGTCCCCTTACTCAGAAATTTACCGTAAATCTCGTCTATTTTTCATCTATCTATCGATTTATCGCTCTGTATATTCATCTATTAGTCCACCTATCTATCTATAGATATAACAAAATTGTAGCAAAACTAGGTATCTGGGGGCACGGCAAGTCGAGCGCGAAGCAAACACTGCTGTACCATCCATTACTGGAACCATTTCGCCGCATTTTCAGTCCCCTATTTGAGAACCTCTGGATAAGACCAGAACGCAGAAATTTTCGTCTTCCAGTAAGCTATAATCACATAATTAAAATCCAAACTTTCAAGTCTGTAGGTTTTTTAGTTCCGAAGTTAAGCGAAAGCAAAGTTTCGCATTTATGACACTCACTCATGATCATCAGAATAGAACTAGTTCTTCCTATAAACTCAGAGAGCTGAAATTTGGTACAGAGTTAGGGTTTAATGGCCACATAAAGGAAAACTATAAAAACTAGGATAATCGAAGATCTGGTGTGCCTGGTGACCCTGATTAGAAAATACAAGAGCCCAACCAAAAATAAAAAGAAAAAAACTATGTCAAATAAGAAAATCTAATAAAATAAATTAATATGCCCACGTTTCTACAAAAAGAAGTGAAATCCCACCAAAAACATTCTGTAAAAAACTAGCCAAGTCTCGATGGAGCTGCTTGTTTATCTCTAAATATTAATGAAATCTAGACAAAGTCGTGCCAAGTCTAAGGTTCCGTGCTGCGATTTCTTTATTATTATAGTTAATGTTGTGTGACTTGGCCGTTGAACATTCTTACACGTAATGTTATATCTGTTGTAACTGCCTATGTTTGTTAAGCGAGATAATAGCCCATACTGGTATTGGTAATTGGACGCTAGTGTCTCATTTTAGGCTGTTGTTGATTGTGCCCACTAACGTATAATTTCATTACGTAAACGCAAATTTACTTGTACCCACTAACGTATAAAGAATGTTCAACGGCCAAGTCACACAACATTAAATATAATAAAGAAATCGCAGTACGGAACCTTAGACTTGGCACGACTTTGTCTAGATTTCGTTACTTTTTAGAGATAAACAAGCAGCTCCATCGAGACTTGTGGGATCTTTACTGAGCGGAAATTATTGTCAACAATGTCTAGCAGAATGGGAAATTAATGTGAAAAAGTTACAACGATTGCCCGCGCGTCTCTGAACAGCGTATTAAAAAGTACCGTTTTTCAGACATTTGCTGTAAATTTCTTCTATTAGGGTTCCGTACCAAAATGGTAAAAAGTAACCCTTATGGTGCGACTCTGTCTGTCTGTCCGTCTGTCACAGCCAGATGTCTCTAAAACTACTGCTGCTATCGATTTGAAATTAGGAATAGTTTTAAAAGTCATTAACCCGAGCTGGACATAATAATAATACTAAGTTCGCAACAAGTACCTTGACTTGGCCCTCAGGGTTATCGCCATGTGCGACGTTGATTCGACGATCATTGTTCCGATAGTCGTTTCGGCGAACGGGCTTAAAGTCTCGATCACCATCTCAAGAGACTCTCGCTAGATGGCTGGATCAAGGGTCAGATACAGCAAGACGGTACTTCTGGTCACGGCGCGCATAATCAGAGAGTTCCTCTCTCTGCAGCCCTAACCGCCGGTAGCTTGGGCCCCGTCCCGCTGCCGGCGGCACCCTAGGTTAGGTTTTTTATAATGTATTTATATTTTGTATGTGCATTTTGTATGTTGATTTTTATATAAGTATTGTACAAAACCTAACTTAAGAAAATAAAGATATACACGAATACTGTGCTTTTTGTTATGTGCAGCTACCTACTTACACAAGTTACCGAGGCAGCCTCCGTCTGTCGCCGTTCATGTTGGCGGTAAAAAGCACACATGTGAGTATCAACAACGAAGTTGCCAAGCTATAGTTCGTAATCGTAATCAAAGTTCATCCTTCTATGGTCCTTGATAGTCGAAGCGACCTATTTAGACCTTTGATGGCGAACTCTTATGTCTAGTTTACGAATCAAATTATCTTAGGGGGGGGGGGGGGGGGGGGCGTCTGGTTGCATAACAACTATTGTCATATTATTAATTGTCATAACAGTTTAAGCATAAAGTTGATGCTCATATATTTTTTTTGGCATAAATTGTTCTATGGCATAATTGTTCCGTGAAATAATTATACGGAGTCATAGTTGGGTTAACCATAATGTAAATTGTCATACATTAATTTAGTCATAATATTGATGATTATAAGTCGTTTTTGTAATAATTGTAAATTTCATACATTTATTAAGCCATAACATTGATGATTATAAGTGGTTTTAGTAATAATTGTAAATTACATACATTTATCAAGCCATAATATTGATGATTATAACAATCGTATTGCATAAATTTTGATAATGGACTTGCGATGGTTCTTCAAAAAAGAAACAATTTATATTATTGAAGTATTTTTAATTTCTACTCATTACACAATATTAGTGACCTCACACAGAACCAAATCGCTGCCAGAAAAGTAGGTTAGGTTAGGTTAGAACTGTTATCTCACACATAACCGAATCGCTGCCAGAAAAGTAGGTTAGGTTAGAACTGTTATCTCACACATAACCGAATCGCTACCAGTAAAGTAGGTTAGGTTAGGTTAGAACTGTTATCTCACACATAACCGAATCACTGCCAGAAAAGTAGAATAGGTTAGGTTAGAACTGTTATCTCACACATAACCGAATCGCTGCCAGAAAAGTAGGTTAAGTTAGGTTAGAACTGTGACCTCACACAAAACCAAATCGCTGCCAGAAAAGTAGGTTAGCTTAGGTTCGAACTGTGACCTCACACAGAACCAAATCGCTGCCAGAAAAGTAGGTTAGGTTAGAACTGTGACCTCACACAGAACCAAATCGCTGCCAGAAAAGTAGGTTAGGTTAGGTTAGAACTGTTATCTCACACATAACCGCATCGCTGCCAGAAAAGTATATTAGGTTAGAACTGTGACGTGACATAAAAGAGAACTTTTAAAAAAACTTTTAAAATTAGACTTATGCGTTTAGCAATTTATGCATTTACTTAGTATGGTTAAAGTGTTGTATGAGCAACCTATTTATGCGTTTAGCATTTTATGCATTTACTTAGTATGGTTAAAGTGTTGTATGAGCAATCCATATATGCCCATTATAAAGTATGCTTGAATAAATGTAGGCATATCAACTATATGCCCATTACACAGTATGTCCATAAACATTATGATTAAAATCGTTATGCGCATAAATGTATGACTATTTACAGTTATGCGTAATGATGAGTATGACGAATCCTCCTATGCGTATCAAAAATATGACCTTAAACTTTATGCAGCCCGACCATTACCCTATCTTAGGGATGAGGTTGACTGTCAAATTCTGAATGACCCTGATACCGCGTAGTAAACAGAGGGGTCGGTAATGAAGATGATTCTCTGTTCTAATTCGTAATGAAATTCTGTCGCTTAAATTACAACGGTTTTTCATTATAGGCGTAAAGGAGGTATTAATAAGTACAAATAAAATATGACTTGTGTTGGTAATAGTACATTACTGCAGAGGCCGGGAAGTAAGGGGTTGCCGGCCGAGTACATATAGATGGCTGAGCGAAAGCGAGGCTGGCAAGTGGCAACCCCTTTTCACGCCGAGGTATGTATAGTGCTTTTCTCAAATATGCAATGAAACAAATTAAAAACACTCCAAAACAATCTAACTCTTCCGCCGTCAAGTGTCACCTTGCCGGCCGCTGCGCTAAACGAAAATGCCGCTTTCTGGCGCCGTCGAACAGTTAAATAGTATACAAACCTTGGCCAGTAAATAAGAAAGCCTCAGATCATACGCGTGACAAGACAATACATGTGATCTGAGACATTTCATACTTTACTGGCCTCAGTAATTAATATACTATTATTTTCTAGAGACAGTAAAAGCAAAGTTAACCAAAAAAATAATTACAGAATGAAAATCTTTCTATTTCCTTTCCAAAAACTTTTTCAGTACACATTTTTACCGCGAATATTTAGATGAAATATTTTAACTGTGTATTCGTGTAGTAAAATTTGAAATAATTATAAATTGTTTATAATGTGTTATTTGTTATGTTCATATCGATTTTATATAAATGAAACTGTAAAATATAACAAACATCGTTTATTGTTTACATTGAATGTTATTGAGAAAATATTTAAGTCTTATTATGACCTAAATCCCTGAAAATTCTAGCTTTAGCCAGTACAAAATTACGGGAGGTTGAAAATGGCCTAAATGACTTCGAGAAAAGCATGGTAAGGCCATGCCTTTGTACTCGACTTGGCGGGGGCTCTGCTGTGCCCCCAGATATACTAAACAAAATAAAATACAACAAGGTGAATTGCAAACTTTCTTGTATTTCAAAGTTTAAAATGTTACACATAATATTCATGTGTTTATTTTATACATTAATTCACAGTATATCGTCCCCTTGCTGCCAAAACCGCTTAACTGCACGAAGTATAGTTTCGAGAAAAACGCATTTAAAGGTTTGTATGGTAATAAAATTGTAATGTTCAGCTATATGAAAGGAGCCTTTGTGTTCTTACTTAGATAATTTATCACAGAATAAGTATATACGTAGTAATTTGCTCTATACCCATAATAAGTAGGTAAAATAAAGGATTTACCTTGTAAGGTCGTGCAGATAAGCGGTTATGGCTGACGGCACATTTTTTTTGTATCTTTTAAACCAGTAATATTCCGCAGGAATTTGGTAGTTATTAAGCTTTCTAGTCTAAAGTTATAACCTTTTGCACTGAAATACCATCTAAAATCCCTAAATTATTAATATTATACTACTTTATGTAAAAGTCACCAGTCATTTAGGCGCTTTTGGCTGTAGTGATTTAAGAATTTACGAATTAAGGGCGCTTAAAATGCCAAAATTCACTTAGGCGTTTTTAACTCTGTAAGTTATTTTCCTGTCTGTTCTCCTCATAATCAATATAGCTTTACGTTTTGTTAGGTTTGCATTGCTCTGGATCCTAACCTTTTGATTGAAAAGTTTCCATCGAGCTTTGTGTACTATTCTAGTGTTAAATAGGCCAAAAACCTATATTCGAGACAAATCAGCTAGGCAAACACTCCAAAATGTAAGTAAAACTTATTAAATACTAAAGTAATTGTCAAATGAACTCATACACGTGGTAATGGTATCACAGGGCGGTTTGTCATCATATGATACGAGTATAATAGGTACTTTTCGTCACCTTAACATGAGCCATCAGTGGCATTTTTCACCCGTTGCGCGGGAAGATAAAATACAATTTCCTGGCTAAGAGAAGACGTAAAATTATATAAATACTGCGGATGGTAATTAGTAAAAATCCAAATTGCATAATTATGGCCTTCGCCTGCAGCAAACACCTGCGAAATAGGCCATTCCTTATTATACCGCCTTAGGGGTTTAATGTACTTTTTTAGTTTACATTGTAATGTTTCAACTAAAATCGTCTGCGTGTGCCTTCACCCTATCATGGCGCAGTATATTTAGAATGTTGTAAAAACAGTAGGTCCAATCACCGGCAAAATCTTTATCATATTTGACCAGCCCACTGCCAATTCAGATTGATAATTCCTTGGGTTATGTCTGTCACTTTGGTTCTGTGACGGATTATCTCATTTCTGATACAATCCCTTAACAAATCACTGAGCAAGTGAGCATGGCCCTCTCCCAAGCTTGCTGAGCATATTTAACGTTGAGACTAGAGACCAGTAGCGTGGCGTCCAAAGAACTCGATTCCTACCGGCTTGCCTAATATCAAGGATTTGACCACCTTATTCTGCTCTTAAGGAAAATGTACGCCGAATCTGCACCGACTTGCCCAAGGATATATTTTACGCCACGCCACTGCTGGACACTTACGTAGGTACTACTATTCTCGAAAGAATCAAAGGTCTTCTCATAGTCCACAAATGCGAGGCAAAGTGTAAAACATTTTTAGCTCTAGAATCAATCACTTACCAGCATATCAATTGTTTAGGGTTATTCTTCAGAAATATGTCTGCGGTCACCTTATTCCTCTGACCCTTTTTCATACTAAATGTATGGAGACAGAGGAATAAGACATATTTCTAAAGAATAACCCTTTACATTCATGCGCGCAAAACCGTGACAACGCTTTGAAATGCAAGACGCGACCATGGTACAAAAAAAAGGTATCAGCGTAATTCGTCCCATTCGTTTTTCGTCTCATTTTATATTCGTCACACATTCTTTATGTATAAAGAATAGTCTTAATAAAGAATGTGTGACGGATATAGAATGAGACGAAATACGAATTGAACGAAAAACGAATGGGACGAATTACGCTGATACAAAAAAAAACAGGTATGTTTCTCAGACTGATAGATATATAAACAAACTGATGTTTTGTGCAAATAAATAATAGGAATAATATTCTCTATTAATTTGTTTCTAAACATTTAAATAGTTTATTTTTCACTCTGATAAACAAATAGCATAACAGAACAAAATATAATTACGTCAATCAGCAGTTAATTTCATAATTCATTATGAGTGATAGATTTTCTTACATTCAAGTTCCTAATCATAGGCAACATTATTGACATCTATTTGAACTTAAGCGGTTTTGGCTGAATCGGTGTATAATGGTGGTAAGGAATTAGCATCACAAACAAAACCGATTGTGTGAATTTAGTTGGTTTTCGCTGTTGAAGAATTTTATTTATGCAGTACATATGCAATAGTAATGTAATGACAAAACCTACTAACAATGCTTAGATTTTTTTTGCAGACGACGAAATACATGTTTTGATACTAGGTTACGCTGCAAAAACCTACTATATATCACTTAGGCGGTTTTAGCAGAAGGGATATTGGCATTTTTATTAAAAATTGTATCATTCCAAAGCCGCTTAAATGAGAATAAGATGTTCTTCCTGTAGAGAATAATTCAAAACTGTGTTTAACCGACACTTAGTCGTTTTTGGTTGTTAAATATTGGAAAAAATCAGTTTTAAGTGACCTTAAGCAAAAGTTAAATCAGGAACGGAGCGTAGTATCGCAAAACGGGTTTTGACAGTATGTAGGTCTTGAAAAGTACATTCTAAGGTGTTAATAACTCACTTTAGCCTAGAAGTGCACTTAAGCGGTTTTTGCACCAAGGGGACGATATAATCATTTTACGTCTTTTTTATATTGTGAACACATTTATCAATCCTGTGTACGTGCCCAATACAATCCTGTTTTTTCGCTATTCCTTTTTATAAAGGTCTTTCAGCAAAAGGCACGAATTTATCGAGTTGCTCTGTAACTGCCGTGGTTCGTGCTTAAGCTGAGTATCCACTACGTCATCATCATCATCATCAGCCTGCGGCAGTCCACTGCTGGACGTAGGCCTCTCCCAAGACGCGCCACTTTGCTCGGTCATCAGCTATACTCATCCCAAGGACCTTAAAATAAATAGCCGGACGGAGGCTCGCCAACAGAGAACTGAAGCCATTTCTAATGCGCCGGCTGCTTGTACTTACGAGCCGCACGCACACATCAACTAGTTTTTTCCTATTGCGAGCAGCACACACAGATAGGTAGCCGGCCGATTAGACATGCTTCAGTTGTTTGTTAGTGATGCACCGTCCGGCTATTTATTTGAAGGTCCTTGACTCATCCAGTTGCTGCTAGCCGGCCTGCGCAGATAGTCGCTCCATCTAGCCGGGGGGCGTCCCACACTGCGTTTACCTGTACGCGGTCTCCACTGCAGTACTCTCTTGCTCCAGCGATTGTCAGTTCTGCGGCAGATGTGGCCAGCCCGCTGCCACTTCAGCTTGCTTGCTCCACTACACTTCTTTTCAAATTACATAAATTATTCACCAAACTTTCCATGCCACCACCGAGCAAAAACACCACCATGCCATGCCAACCATGTTTCTTGTATGACCTTTAATTTTTTTTTTTTTTTTTTTTTATAAATTGTTGTTAGAGCAGCAACAGAAATACACAACCAGCTGTGAAACTTTCAAGTGTTTGCCTATTATAGTTCAAAAGATGCCCTGTGATAGGCGGACAGTCGGACAGCGGAGTCTTAGTATAGGATTCCGTTTGAATCCTATGGGTACGAAACTCTAAAAAAATAGGTATACGGCAGAGCGTGGTAGGCTGGTAGCTGTAAGAGGTCAGGGCGCGTGCAGATATGGGTGGAACAGGAAGGACTGACCAATCACAGTCCTCGAAATATCCACACTACAACAGTTAAAATAGTGTGATTGGTCAGCTAACGGTCCGTCATACGATTTTAAGCTAACATGGTCATTCACATAATAACTACTATTAACACCGGGATATTTACCATTGTATTGTATGTGTCCCCTATATTTAGTTTGGGCGTAACGAAACAGAGAAATTCAAAATTTTTACGGAAAAGTTGGGACATTTTGCACTACTTTTTTTATTTCATAAATGAAAAGTGCTTATGATTCTGAGTAAAATGGTATAAGACACACCATGATTAGACAAAAAAAGTTAAAGGTAAATTTTTTCTGCAATTGACCCTCTTACGAGTTCCCGATATAACAAAGCGCGGCCATTCTCACGAAGTATGACTGCGTCTAATTACCGTATCTCCGTACATTTAGTATGAAAACAGCGTTGCGGTAATTAGGTGACCGCAGACATACTTCGTGAGAATGGCTGAGCACGTCGTCGTCGTCGTAAAACTCGCAGTACGTCAGTTACTCCGCGATGATGCCGCTTGCAACAGTGCCGAAATATCGGGAACCCATAGAAACAAACATACAATGGTAAATATCCCGGTGTTAATAGTAGTTATTAACGGTCCGTTGCTCTCCGCTCCGCCCCCGCGTCAGTGGAAACGCACCCTTACTCCTTAGTCTCGTTAAAAGTCTAGACACACCGCCCATTGAGACTCCGTCAAAAACTTAAGAGCTATGTGTGTGTTTAGCCTATGTATTTACCGTAACGTAAGTATTAACAGGCTGTCTGATGACAGTTCAATTCAGCTTCTTTTTATGGGGTGTCAAAATGCTCAGTAGGTATGCAGTTTAGTTTGAATTACTGATTTGTGACGTCATGCTCAACATGGTGCCTTATTTTTAGTTTCTGACAATTTAAAATCGTTGGCGGCACGAAAATGAGGTTAATTGATTTCTTCCGAGCAGTTTTGGAAACGTAATTTGATGGTTAGAGGTAATTAATTATTTTACGTAATTAAATAACCGGTGCGTAAAATCTCACTTCATGACCTGGGGAAGACGTAAAATGTTGTACTTACCACGGGCGGTAATAACCAAAGCTTGAGACCGCATATTTATCGCCATTGTCTTCGGTGCCGCGATTCTGTTCATTCTGTTCGGGCGTCAAATATCTGCGGTCTGAGACATTCTTTGTTTTACCGCCCTAGGTGAGTAATATACTATTGACTGTTGTCAAATACCCTATCGTTACTACCTTAAGCTCCTTTAACCACTTGTATTGAATGTATCATTCGGAAATATTGGCCTTTTTGTAAATCTTTAACCGTTTAAAAATTGAGATTCAAAGGAGAAGGTTTATTGGGATAGTTTGGACCGAACTATTCGAAGACGGCAGAGATGATTTGAAAAAATATTTTTTGTTTGAAAGGATATACTTTCCAGGTGGGTTTATTATCCAGTTAGGGTCGATGCTGGGATTTAGGAGAAATCCAATTTCTGAAATATTATAGAAAGAGATTTACTTGTTAACAAAATCTTCTAAAAAAAATCGCATCAAAATCCGTTGCGTAGTTTTAAAGATCTAAACATACATAGGGACAGACAGCGGGAAGCTTTAAACTTTATTTTTTACTATGTAGTGATGATAGTGAAGAGAAATGTCTGTCCGTAGTAGTATTTATTACTTATTCTTTGCTCACGACAAGATTTCATCCAACAAACAGAGCCATTTCCCTTGCAAAGTGCGGTAAGTACGAAGAGAAATTAAAGTTGCAAATACATTCAAGAGCCTCGCAAATTGTTTCCCCATTACCGGATATTTGCATAAATATTACACTTACGGCGTTTTCCGCGGGCGGCGAATTTCTGCGCACTTTGGGACTTAAATTGTCGGAGACGGCAGTTACTAAATAAAGTTGTCTGGGCACAGTGGAAGGCACTTCGCTACGAGGCACGTCGCCCATGCGATCATCATTCCAGTGCTGAACACAGGTCTCCCCCACAAACTTTCACAAGGAACTACCGTAGCCTTTTTCCCATCCCCCCCTCAGACTTTCACAACGAACCGCTCGCTCCCCCCCCCCCCCCCCTCCACAGACTTTCAAAACGAACCGCTCGCTTATAAAATAAATTTCTACGTAAACAAGGTTTTATTCTTCTTCTATTATTTGTTGTAATATACTTAACACCAGCCTGTGTATGAATATCAGTAGCGAGGCGTCCAAAGAACTCGATTCCTACCGGTTTGCCTAATATCAAGCATTTGAGCACCTTATTCTACAGCTCTTAAGGAAAATGTACGCCAAATCTGCACCGGCTTGCCCAAGGATATCTTTTACGCCACGCCACTGATGAATATTGAATGTAGTGTTTTCTTGTAACAGCTCGTTTTTGCTGGGGTAACAGCCCACCTCAGTCATACTTCACCTCTCAATTTCCTCAACTATGTGCCTCGTTGTCTCGCTACATTGCAAAACGTTTTTTCGAGAGCAGGTGTGTTACTAGATCTATTGAATAAATAAAATACCCAATCAACATAATGTTTTATCAAATTAGGTTTACGCTAGACATTATTCAGCACTCAGGTTCTACGTAAGGCACTGGTCCCACTGCCGGCAAGTAAGCGAGTAGGGCTGGGCGAGTAGCACTAGATTGCGGATCTGGAAAGGTCGATCGATCACACTGAACCTCGCCAACGCCCGCAACTGGCTCCGCAATGAAGCGATGTATAGTGAGATTCGATAGAAAAGGACAAACAAGTAAACAAACGGATTTACCTTCATTACTTCGTAATCACGCACTTTTTAAGAACGAACATAGCCTTATCAACAATTTATATTCATAAACCTTGTATTTTCATTCATTTTTAATTAAAATATCCATTAATTATTCATATTTCAGTAAAAATAAACTTAGTCAATACCATTTTTCTATGTGTCAAATGTTACTCAATTTTTTTTACTCATCTAAAATGTAAAAATCTATAATGTCTTTGGATTCGTAGTGATGGGAATGTCCGTTCTTTAAAAAAAATTATTACTTTTTATTAACAATGACATTTTGATATCGATTAGTATTTCGGAAAGATTATTTTTTAATTATAGATTTTGGCAATGAATGCCATATACAATAAATGTATTTAGGAAAACCCAACTATGAAAAAGGCTAAAACAAGATCCTTGCGTTTTTACTCGTCTGATTACAACCGCCAAAAGAAGTGACAAATTATGTGAGCCTGGTACAGGGCCGCGCCGCCCTTGTGTGCGAAGTGTGCAGCGCACACAGGCGCCAAGGTGATAGGGGCACCGGAAGTCGAAACACGACGACAATAAAGAGGTGCTGCTGCATAGGTTTCGCACAAAGGCGCTGCCCTGGCCTGGTGAAATCATACTCGTCAACTTGACCATCATCTTGACATTTCGGACAAGCCGTGACGTCCATGGTCGTGAAGGGACTGGCGAGGCGGGTGTCAACATCTTCTAGCCACGCGGGTTTTCCGAACTACCCGCACTTGGTCTTGATTTTACATACGGCGCTATAATCCTCCTTTCTGCTTCGTCGTCGTCTGGTATAAGGCCATAGCTATCTATGGCCATTAAAAAATAACCATAACTGACAAGAAGTGACAAAGATTAAAGAAACCTTTATTCGTGTTATTACGGATATCGTGAATTGTTCTGGTCTTCCGATTTTGTAGACCCCGTTGCGAGTTTTCCGTGGACCCCTGAAGGTCACTCACTGGGTCAATCACTGATCTAAAATACCCATAGTTCCCCGCCCTAGCTTTTCATTGTTACAAAATATTTAATAATGATAAAAGTATCTGATTAATAATAGTACGATACTTTTACTTTAAGTTCCTCTCACTTGTAGTTAATAATAATTTCATGAATGTCAAATGGAATGATTAATTAATGTTATACTTTCCCATCACTATTTCACAGTAAATCCATAGACAATAGACGCAATTGTCAGTCAACATATTTGTTATTGTTTTTGTTCAGTTCTATCGAATCTCACTATAAGGTGCTTTGGGGTAATCGAACGTGGGGTTATTCCGAAATTTAAGGATATCTCGTAATCCACGCAACGTACATTTACACACACATGCTAACACTATGCATGTCTATTGTGCTTCAACAAATTGCACACTTTAATAAAAATCTTGTATGGTTTAGTAGAAATTTCTATTTTTCAAAATTACCCCACGTTCGAAATTACCCCAAAGCACCTTACAGAAGTTTCTCTTTCTAACGGAACAAGTTCAGGTCCGACCACAGGCCGGAACGCACGGTATCCAACCGTCTCTCTCTATCGCATAATGCGTGCTCTTTCTGGTCGCTGCGTAAGCCCCTTCGGGGGGGCAACATTTTGTACTAGTAGCCGCGCGGCGAGATCGCGGAGTGACCCACTTCTGATAGTACAAGCAAAGTTCATAACTGACGAAATAAAATGAACACTCATACAGTCTGTGCGGAAAGAGAATAGGATTTAGATTTGGGGGCGCTGTAATGCTTTTCTACCGTATTTGCAAAAAAAAAATGCCATACTGGTTAGGTTAGTTCCGTTTTTCGCCACGCCTATTCTCTTTCCGCACACTGTTTGACCAGGCAAAACTAATTATTTTACAAAATACCTGTAAATTTTAATAGCGTTAAATTTGGTGGTTATTAAAGCGTTTCAATTCACAGGATAACAAAGTCAAGTTCGGTTTGTGAGCTTTGCCTTTGTGAGCCGCGTCAGCAAATATTTTCATATAAATTGTCACGGTTATTAATATATAATTTATATAATATATAAATAATTAATATATAAATAAACGTGCGGTGGTATGTGCAATAGCAGATGATGCTACGCACGTCAGCCAGGATGACGTCACAAATGAGGGGACTGGTTGAAAAATTGGATGACTTGGGCAGAGTTTCGGTAGCGTAGTTGGTAACGCGCCTGTGTTGGCCCGGGTAGCCGAGGAGATGCAGGTTCGAATCCTGCCCGAGACATATAATTTTTCAAATTTTCTCTTCTAATAAAATATTTAACGTGTATTGCAGTTATGTTTCATATGAACAGTTTTAGTTTAGACTGTAATAAAATGATTAAATATTTTATTAAGAACCAGCATTTACCCGCGGTTTCGCCCGGGTTGTTACGTTACGTTACCAAGGGAACTCTTTACCGGGATATAAAGTATCCTATGTTTCAATCCAGGACTTGGTGGTCTACTTGCTTGCCAAATTTCAGCTTGATCCATCCATTTGTCACCCCGTTATTTAGTAACAAATATACATATATCCAAACATATCAACATCCAAATATCTTCACAATCTTTCACTTTCATATTAATGTGATTAAAAATGTGACATTATAGTACATTACACAACTAGGGTGGTAATACAAAAAAAGCCCGAGATCGCAGATGTTTGCGGCCCGAGCTGCAAGCGAGGGACGTAAATATCCGATCGAGGGTTTTCTTTATTACCTCCCGTGTTGTGTACATCATTTTATGTCTTCACTTGGCCAGAAAGCGGCTTTTTCGCAGCGTGCGGAAAAAGCCACTTTATGGCCCGGTATAGCATAAACGTGTTTTTAGGTGTTTTTTTGCTCGACGGTGGTAGGTACAGAACCCTTCTTGTGCGAATCCAACTCGCATTTAGCTGGATTTATTTATATACGAACCGTAAGCTTGAAAACGGGACTAATTTAAGAAAAAGTTTTAAAATATTTAACTTCCTGGAAACCCTTAACTTTTGCGTGGTTGTGACACATTCTGTCAAACTTTATGAGAATGATTAACAAACGTCCAAACCTTCAAATATATTCCCAACCTTTAACATTTATTACATTTGTAAAGAAGTACGATGTCTTCAATAAGTTATTTTCAGGAATTAGTAATTATTTTTACGTTAATTCCCACTTCATGGCTTAAGGGAGACGTAAAATTACGTACTTACCGCGCGTAATAAAGACAGCTTCAAATCGCATATTTATCGCCCTTGCTTTCGGCTCGGCCGTCAAATACCTGCGATCTGAGACATTCTTTGTTTTACCGCCCGAGATAAGTAATGTACTTTACGTCACACCTGGCTATAAAGTGGCAATAACCGCCTGCAACGCGTGCGGAAACTCCCACTTCATGGCCTGGGGAGACGTACATTTTTTTCATCACACTTGCTCGAAAATGGTGTTGTTACACGGAGGTTCTGCGGGCCGTAAATGACCTATTACACCCTAGGGCGTAATGGTTTTTTTATTTAATTTAAATACGCTGGTTCTGTTTTACTCTTATTTGTCATGTTCAAAGGAAACGCCAACTTACTTTTTTAACTTTTTTCACTGAAATATATTTATTTAAAGAGAACTGTTATTGCAAATACATGTAAACACATATTTCGGCAACATTAATAAATGTTTAAATAGTGTATTTCAGTATTTTGCAAATATAAAATCAAGTAAAATGGCCGTTTTAGGTCTTTACCGCTATGGTTTCCGAACGTGACTTGACAGTCGCATTATCTGTGGATATTATGTCACTTTTTGTTTTAAAATTTTCTTCTCATACTGTGTGGATTAGTAGGTAAGGTTATTTATTTAGATTTCCTCACAAGTGTGATGAAAAACATTGTGTGTGCCACGGGCGGTAAAGGAATAACAAACTCGTGTTAGTAAAGCCCGAGACTTCGCCTCGGGCTTCTAATAAACACTCGTGTGTAATTCCTTCCTTACCGCCCTAGATACACAATGTACTAATACTTACCACGTGCGGTAATAAAGAAAGCCTCAGATCGCATATTTATCGCCCTTGCTTCCGGCTCGGGCGTCAAACACCTGCGATCTGAGACATTATTTGTTTTATGCCACACCTGGCCATAAAGTGGCTTTTTCCGCACGCTGCGCGTACGGAAAAAGCCGCTTTCTGGCCAAGTGTAGACATAAAATGATGTACACAACACGGAAGGTAATAAAGAAAGCCCTCGATCGCATATTTACGTCCCTCGCTTGCAGCTCGGGGCGCAAACTTCTGCGATCTCGGCCTTTCTTTGTATTACCACCCTAGTTGTGTAATGTACTATTACCGCCCTAGGTAATTAATGTACTAATAAAGTTAAGTCGCTACATTGGCAACTGCTAAGCTCAAAATTGATTGTAAAACAATTATATTAAATAAAATATAGGTCAAATTTCATCGCATTTCGCTGTTTGTACACAATTCCATGAAACTAATCTAGAACAATACAAAATGTTCTGATTTCATCTGAACAAATGCCGAATCCATTTTGTTTGCTTTTATTTAAAAACCACTGGATAAAAGCGTGGTAAATGCATTTTGTTCGTTGTTGGACCAGGTTTTTCTATCCTTATATGATAAAATTTTAAAGTGATATTGGAGTTTTTATTTGCTTAGCAAAATATTTATTGACTGAGCGAGAATGAAGCGTGAGCGAAGCGTTTCTGTTTCTCTATTAGCTTGAACAAAAATTTTGCATGTCTGTATGCTGTTCTCCTCTACGGGGCGCAATTATATCGTCGCGATATATCATTTACAACAATGCATAATTACATAATGCATTAAACAGTCTAGACTTCCTTCGCGTAAAAATAAGGCTCTATAGCTTGGCAACTTCGTTGGTGACACTCACCTGTGTGCTTTTTGTTCTGTGCAGCCGTAACTACTTACACAAGTTACCGCCAACACAAACGGCGACCGACGGAGGCAGCCTCCAGGCCCTCGTTCGTGTTAGCGGTAACTTGTGTAAGTAGTTACGGCTGCACAGAACAAAAAGCACACAGGTGAGTGTCACCAACGAAGTTGCCAAACTATAGTTCTACAACAAAAGAAGCGACAAAGCGTCGACAAGCTGTTCTGCGACAAAAGAAGTGTTGTGCTCACCGTGCAGGAGTGAGCAGTTGAACCGCTGTTAGAACTGCCCTGTAGACATGTGTAGCTCGCGAGTGAGTGATCCAAAAGAGCTATATCAGTCCGTCTAGCTCACCGGCTCACTAGCTCAGTTCCGATTCAAACACAGTATTTCTTTCAACTCACTCGTTCACTCGCTCTCAAGTGCTATTGAGCCGTGAGCTGTAGAAAGGACACTATAAACATGAAATTTTCGTCCCTTTCTTGTCACCGTATATCCTCTTTCATTCGGAAATATTTATATTTGTAGCTAATGAACTATAAAAGCTAGTGAGCCGTTGACACACCACGGTGCTACTGAGTTTATAAGAGCTAATGAGCTGTTGACGCACCGCGGTGCTACTGAGTTTATAAGAGCTAATGAGCTGTTGACGCACCGCGGTGCTACTGAGTTTATAAGAGCTAATGAGCTGTTGACGCACCGCGGTGCTACTGAGTTTATAAGAGCTAGTGAGCCGTTGACACACCACGGAGCTACTGAGTTTATAAGAGCTAGTGAGCCGTTGACACACCACGGAGCTACTGAGTTTATAAGAGCTAGTGAGCCGTTGACACACCACGGAGCTACTGAGTTTATAAGAGCTAGTGAGCCGTTGACACACCACGGAGCTACTGAGTTTATAAGAGCTAGTGAGCCGTTGACACACCACGGAGCTACTGAGTTTATAAGAGCTAGTGAGCCGTTGACACACCACGGAGCTACTGAGTTTATAAGAGCTAGTGAGCCGTTGACACACCACCGAGCTACTGAGTTTATAAGAGCTAGTGAGCCGTTGACACACCACGGAGCTACTGAGTTTATAAGAGCTAGTGAGCCGTTGACACACCACGGAGCTACTGAGTTTATAAGAGCTAGTGAGCCGTTGACACACCACGGAGCTACTGAGTTTATAAGAGCTAATGAGCTGTTGACACACCACGGAGCTACTGAGTTTATAAGAGCTAATGAGCTGTTGACACACCACGGAGCTACTGAGTTTATAAGAGCTAATGAGCTGTTGACGCACCGCGGTGCTACTGAGTTTATAAGAGCTAATGAGCTGTTGACGCACCGCGGTGCTACTTAGCTAAAAGAGTGATACATATACATATTTGACGACCGCTTTAGCTTAGTTGGTAGCGACCCTGCCTACGAAGCAAGAGGTCCTGGGTTCGAATCCCGGTAAGGGCATTTATTTGTGTGATGAGCACGAATATTTGTTCCTGAGTCATGGATGTTTTCTATGTATTTGTATCTATTAAATATATCGTCGTCTAGTATCCATAACACAAGCCTTATTGAGCTTACTATGGGGCTAGTTCGATTTGTGTAAGATTGTCCCCTAATATTTATTTATTTATTTATTTATTTATATCTTTGAGAGCTAACGATTCATCACTCTTTTCACTTTAGTGACACATTTTGCGCATGTCTACTGCCCTGCGTGTATTTGTGTCTCAAAGGAAATATACACGCAAATGATAACCTCGAAATTGCATACAAAATGCGGCACCGCATTATCGATGCCCCATTAACCCATTTCACTCTATTCCGACTGTCAAAAGTTCGCTACCAAATTCACTTGCATGGCCCATTGCCAACGCACCGAAACCTCACCCCAACCTACCCGCCTTAACCTTATACAAATAAGAACCATATTCCAATGCAAAAACACCAAGATGTTGCTATCTCATTTAAAACACCATTCAATACTTTATATCAGTAAAGATAAGGTTTATTTTTGATTGGCATCACAGTCTCGTGTTTTTGTTTTTAAAATATACGAAATGCAACTGGCCGTAATAACGGCCGAAAGCCGTTAAATCGTTCTTAGTTTAAATTTCAAATTTGGAACCGGCGAATGGTTCGACGGTTAAGGCCGGACGACGCGTTAAGCTGGGTACACATAAGGGGAATTAAGTAAATATTCCCTGCTTTTTTAGAAGTTACAAGCGTAACTAGCTCTTTTTAACCGACTTCAAAGCAGGTAGGGGTTCGTTGGTTTTTTTATGAATATTCACTGATTACGCAACGATTACGTTTGCCTGTTGGCAAACAGGCAGGAAGAACGTACGCTTGTTTGCCACCCTAGTAGTAGAAAAAAATATATTCCAAACAGATTTGGAACTTTCTTTTTTTGTTTGAAATAGTACACCTCCCAAGAAGATTATAGGATTAGGCGGGCCAGTTTTCCTCAACTCGACGTTTGATATGCGCCTATTTTGCGTGTCACCTCACCTCCTAAGTAATTCAATTGTCAGGATCCAATCTAGTCAGGTCAGGATCCAATGATGGGATTTAGGCGAACTTGCCTCTTGTTGCCTCTGTTTACTGGAAATACTTTGATTCTTAGTGTCATGTTAAGTAGCATATCAGACTTCAAAAAACTAGCTCGCGTAAACCACAACTTTACACTTTTAACACCGGGTGCCCATTCCACGAGCGACTACGGCAGTGGTTTCTAACCTTTATTATCATATCACCCACATTCTCATCGAGATTTGTATTATTACCCCTCCAAAAATATAAGTATTGTAAGCTTATAAGAAACTGCTCAAAGTAAAACGGCTTAACATTCATGCGTATTACCCCTGAGAAAACTTCGTTTTACCCATGGAGGAGTAATTACCCCCAGGTTCGGAACCACTGGTCTACGGGCTACATACGGAACCATGTTATCGGCTACGTGCGTAGCGCGTAGCGCTACTTGGTTGCGAAAGTGTAAGCACATTCAGTACTTATGCTACGGTGTAGTCGTAGCACGCTAATGAGAACTACCGCGAATGAATTTCACCGCTAGAGGCGCTAGTGTAGCGTGTGGTCTCCGAAATATCAAATGTCACTTTTTGTTATCAATATTTTACAAACGAATTTTATGTGATCTTTTTTCCCGAACTAAACGCTATACTGCGGCATGCTCGTAATTTTATTGTACAGTTTAGTTATAGTATTTTATGCAACAGTTGTATAAATGGGTTCAAAAAATGCGAATTGCGTGAGTTGCGATACGAGCCGCGAATGCGGCGAGTATCGCAAATAGAGACGCAATGAGCGTTTTTTGACTTAATTATACAACGTTGCATACAATACTTTTTCTACGACGAGGTTTTAAATAATAAAAATACAAAAATAATCATAACCTGGAAACAAGGCAAACTGACACTATGTGTCTATGGTAAACTTTAAAAATACTTTTTTTATGTTGGCATCAATGAATTTAGTTCGGAAAGTTTTGTTTTTCTTAAAAACCGTAGGAATTTAATTGTTTGTTAAGTTGGTAGTTGTGCATTTTTACCGTAAAGTTAAAATTGAGCGCTTAATCCTTGACCTAAGTTTAACCTAGATTTAGAAGTCTGTGGCTGCTAGCAATAACGTAAAGTGACTATAACGACACTAGTGCTGTTATGGGGAATAGAGTATAGACTTCTCTGAACTCATATTATGTATGTTCTTATATTAGTGTTCGTGACCAAGTAAAAGACAGATAACAGTACAGGAGTAGAAAAAAGGTTTAAATACGATTGAAATGTGAACTTCGTTTTCACACCCGTAATAACAAACTGACAGCTATAATTCAGGACCTTACTCGACAGTGGCGCCAACTGGTGAGCACAAAGATGGTAGCCCTCATTGCTGTATATAACGTAAGTAGTTGTAATCCTGCGTAGCCGTTGAACCTAACTATGGGGAAGTTGCCACTCAAAGTGTTAATATGGAAACACCGCAATTTTATTACCTAACTAGCTGTCCCGCCAAACTTTATTCCGCCTCAAAATTTTAATTTTATTGATATTTTAATATTTCTTCGGGGCAGATATAAACCCGAAAAATATAAGATTATAAAAATCGGTCCACGCGTTCTCGAGTTATAAATGGTGTAACTAACCCGACTCTGTTGTATGTATATAGAGATTTATATTTTTATATTTTTTTCTCCGTTCAAACGTTGCGAATAATAATATAGGCATGGGATAAAGTGTGCAACTAGCCTATTATGGAAATGGGTCCTGCAGACAGGTGCTAGCGCCGTGTAACCGATTTGTACCGCTTTGTTCACTTTGTACGTTGTCTGGACTTTTCGAGAACATGTTTTACAATAGCCTCATATACACACGACTCACATTAAAGTGAGGAATACTTATGGGTAGTTCTCACAGCGGTTCAATCTCTCTCACTTTCCTGGTTATCACGCTAATATTATAAATGTGAAAGTTTGTGAAGATGTTTGGATGTTTATAGTCGGAATACACTAAGTTTGCAGAGGTCGAAAAAAGGTTTTATTAAAATATATATATATATGGCAACATGCGGAAACAACAGCAAGAGGATTATTTAATCTTGGTCCTTGGCAATAATTCTTCCGTTTATTACAAAATGTGTCTACATACCTACTAAAATAAATATCTGGGTAAATAAAAACTAAGCGATTTGTTCCAGGGTACACATTATATGCTTATTAAGCGGAAAGATATTTGCCAAGTATCAAGACTAATAATTAATCATCTTCATTCATTTCATTCATTCACTTTTTTTGCAATGAGTACTTCATGTAGCTGTGTGTGTAATCATTCACCTCACCTCTCGTGAAACTACCTATAGCAACATGGAGTAGCAGACCATTCCCGCGTAATGCAAAAAAGCGGACGATCCACCGGTGTTGGCTCCTTGCCTAAATTATATCGGAAATAACGGAAATAATTTCCGTTCGTGCTCAACTTTGATACCTAAACGGAGCATTCAAATTGAAATTTGCATTTCGGATTCCAAAATTGTAGATTGGCTTTCGGATGTGGGTTTCGGGGGAGGGGTGCGAGCGGGGTGCGGGGGGGCACGCACGCGAGCTCCGGTGACCAGGGTTTGGAGTTTTGTAAGGTTTTCCCGATTACCGAACTAAGAAAAAACAGAAAAAGGAGTAAGGATAACATTTCCTAGGCTACATATATAGATACGAGAAATCAAATAACACAGAAAAAATTAATGGTACTCACCTATGTTCCCGACTGGGAATCGAACCCGGTACCATATACCTATATATTGGTATATTAGCGCCATCTCTCGTTCGATCGTCATATCTGTAAAATTGTGCATAATTATGGGGGGTAGAGGTAAGGAGAATCGCCGCTGTGTATCGAAAAGTATCCGTTGAAATGTGATAAATAATGGTGACGGCCACTTTGCACTTAGGTACATATTAGTATAAAACAAGCAAAGTAGTGTAAACACATTAAAATAATCAGACATTTTACTATTTAAACAACGCAATTCTGTAGAACATAAAAGATTTGAACTCTTTTCTAAAGCTTACTGAAAATAAAATGACAAATGCTAGTTTAAACAACTAAAGGTGCAGTTTCAAGCAAAGCGACCCTGACGCCACTAACGCCGCGTTAGATTTAGTATCGCCGCAACAGAGCGATAACAGTCAAGGAATTTAATTTCCTACCCACCTAAGGTCCAATATCGTATAGCATACTGTCATCATAAGAGCTAGCTAGAGTACGATGTTACTTTGACATATCACACGCATTGTTTTGTGTCAGTAACTAGGTAACAGATTAACAACATGTACATGGTGAACTGGAATTTGGAACGTCAAGGCCTACCAAAAAAGGACGAAAACGGCGGAATCGAAATTCGAAGAAAGTTCATCTTTCTCGCTCTTGCAATATTCGAATGAAAGGAACGCAGATAACGATTTTCTCGATTGACACTGATACCAACTGACACGTATTCGTAATTAGATGAGCGAATGACTTCGCAAAGAGGTTGTCTGTAATGTGCAGTGACAAATAATGCGTATTGACATTTAAATACTATTACTGAAATAGAAATTTCGACCTTAATGCATCGTGAATGCTTAACAACATTTCAATGAAACGGGTAGGAAATTAAATTCCTTGACTGTACAAGGTTACGCCGCGTCAGTATCGCCGTGTTCGTACACGCCGTCATGTATTTACATAGAACCTTGTACCAAGGACCATAAAAACAAGAGGAGGTCATTCTCCATACTTTGGATCGTGCCCCGTCCGCTCGGAGATATCCAGGCAAAAACTAGATGGTGCTAAAAAACTAAACATTTAACGATGTTATAATTTAACTAAGAAACATAGTACAGTAACAATTAGTTCGTAAACAGCTAATAATAAATGAATTCTAACATTTAAATACTGTGTCACGCTTGCAAAGTTTGAATAATTGTTAATAATATAATTCTTATACCAAGCTTATACATAGATGGCGTTGTAAATATCGAGGAACAGCTTTTTGTATGGAGAATGACAGTCCTCATGTTTTAATGGTCCTTGCTTGTACTATCGCTCTGTCGCTGCGATACTAACGCGGCGAATAGTGGCGTCGATGTCGCTTTGCTCGGAACTGCACCTTAAAGTGCCCGAACTAAGCGTGGATTAGTGCGAGCTAGAAAATAAATAAGCCTGTTTTTGTTGGCCCGAACACAAATACGACTTTTGGCTTGTCTATTTCTACGAGCGTTTGTTTAACTTTGTCTTAGGAATTAACGTTACTTTAGGGAATTCTTTGTTTCTGGATTACACAAATTACTTAGTCTTTCAATTTTGCTACTCGTAAAAACTATTTGTAGTCGATAAGTTTTATTTCTTTTATATCTCATTGTTTAGATGCTTTTCTTTGAATCTCTTCAAGGTAACTAATTAGCATTTTGTGTTGAAATCTAAGATAGTAACCTTCTTATATGAAAGATATATGATGTTTCTTTAATTGTACTGTATTTACCTGTTTTGCTGGTCGAATGGCTGAGACGCTGAGCTGGAAATCCATGGTTGAGCGCAATTTAATTTTTCTATGTACAGTCGCCATCAGATATATCTGAGCTGTCAGTGTACTCATAAATATATGAACACGGCTCTATTTTCATAGCATTAGAGCCGTGTTCAGATATTTATGAGTACACTGACAGCTCAGATATATCTGATGGCGACTGTACGTACTTTCATTCCTTGTATCTATGTAGTACATAGTAACCTTTGTAACTGATGTAAAGGAGATGCGTTAAAACGAAATGTAAGATAAAATCCTATAAAAACAAGAATTATTGAGAAGTCAAAGAATATAGCGATTTCAAAGTCATTGTAATATATTCCACCGTATGGACACCCTACTGAATGCAATTTCATTCAATTATCGGGTGTGCCCGTAATTAGATGCGGCCGCAGCCCCGCGGAAATAACCTGCCTCTTTACTGACGCCTCAGACAACTCGCGGGCTCGTAGCGTGATTACAGAGCTCTTGCCTTTGTGATTACCGGTTTTTTCTTTTGAATTTTGGGTTTGTGCATCCGCTTTTGTTGCTATTATGTTGATGTGGCAGTGTCCTCGGGAAGAACCAAAGAAAGGAAAGCTCTTTATAACTAGCTTCTTTACTGATGCCTCAGAAAACTCGCGGACTTGTGGAGTGATTACAGAGGTTTCGCCTTTGTGATTAACGATTTTTTACATGACCGCCCAAAAAGTTGTTTTTGTGTCAGTTTCTGGGTGTGTCTATCCGCTTTTGTTGCTAGTTTTTTGAAATGGCTCTTTATTGACGCCTCAGACCACCAACGGGCTGGTGGCGTGATTACAGAGCTCTTCTTTTTGTGACTAATGACATATTACACAGCCTTCAAAATATATATAAGTGTTTTGTGTCGGTTTCTGGGTCTGTTTATACGTTCTTGTCGCTGATATTTCCTTGTTACTGACGCCTTGGACAACTTGCGGGCTGGTGGCGTGATTACAGAGCTCTTTTCTTTGTGATTAAGGAATTTTTATATCGCTTTTTGGATCTCTCTATCCTGCTTATGCTGCTTCATATGTTGACATAGCAGTGTACTCAGTAAGAGCCAAAGGAAATTTGAAATGAAATGAAATGAAATGAAAATGAAATGAAAATACATTTATTGACACAACATGACACGGTAACATATTTAGTAGGAACATAGTAGAACTAGAGGGTTTTGACTTAAAACCAAATATCCTAAGTTTACATAAACAGAAGGTAAGCAGCATGTTGGTCAAAGGCACCAAACTCAGCATGTGCTGGGCATAAGCCCAGCGCTGATTTTCAGTTTGGCCCCTTTATGAGGGTCGGTCGTAACATTTATGAATAGTGCACGCGCTGTGCATTGCTTAAACTACAGAAATAGACTGGGTAATATACTAAACTAATATAATATATGAAGAAATATAACTTATGTTATGTATGATGTAGGTATATGATGTTATTTTGTACTGAGATGAATGATTATTTTGGATTATATAGGAATTATAGGCATTATGCTGTATTATGTGATGGACTTTGTTAAGTAAATAAGTAAGAGTAATAAAAAGAATAATAAAAAGAAACAAGTGGATACATAGGTAAGTACGAGTAATACATCTGTTGATCAATTTTTATTTAATCCATGCTATAACTAGGTACAAACGAAGCAAACTGTTAACTGACCACCCATAAACTTTAAACCGTTGCAATAAAGTTGACATTCGTTCACAAATGTACAGTTAACAGTGTATTCAATTGTGTCTTTTTTGAAGCGTTTGTCTTTGCCGAGATAACCTACCTCATTATTGACCCCTAAGACAGCTCGTGGCGTTGATTACAGAGCTCTTTCATTTGCGATTTACGCTTTATTTCCAACAAGAAAGAAGTTACATATGAAAGAAATATGATGTTTCTTTATTTGTTTTTAATGCGGGTAAATTACACCACATTTTTAAGTTACATAATTATATAGATACAAGAAATCAAAGTCCATAGAAAAATTAAATGGTACTCACCTGTGGTCCAGACCGGGAATCAAACCCGGTACCTCTGGACTTGGCCACCGAAGGCACCGAAGCACGCAGCAAGCGCGCTCAATTTTACCATCTACTTTGACTTTCGTATCATTCTAGTTTAATAGGTTTTTAATTGTTTTAATTTAGTTTTTAAGAAAGAAGTAATCACTTTCAGCAAACACAAAAATATCAATGCTCTTATCGATATAAAACCAATCAGGAAACACAAGGCCAAACGGACCTAATCCACGCAGCAGAAGCCAACCTTCCGACCTGACGTCAAACCCCTAATCGCCAACCAGCCGGGTAATTCACAATTTCCCCGACAATCTTGTTCCAATATAATTTGACCTGTGTAGTAATAATAGTGGCTATGTGAGCTGTAGATCTCGCAATTCTGTCACCATGACACCGCCATTTTGAAGAAAATCCAAAAACTGAATCGACAGAAAAATACTTTACAATTACCGAATTTACTCACATTTTTTACGAGAATCGGTTGAAGAATGAATGCGTCCTGTAGAGAACAGCCGAACAGCCAAAGAGACACAAAGGATTTTTGCTCAACCTGAAATGGATTACAAAATATAATACTGTGTATTTTGACCTCAATAAATTAATTAGAAAAATTAATTAGCAATTTTTAAATTTTTTATTGTTCCATATTGATTTGTGTAAATTGTGAATTTCAATATTTTATTTATTTATTCCATTTAACTGACGATCGTGTTTTAAAGTCTTATAACTTGACATAAAATTACACTATAAGATTTTAAAATGAGCAATATTTTGTTTATTTTAACAAACTTCATACCCAGTGACACTCGCGCCATCAAGACGAATTTAATGATGTATCATTTATCAAAATCGGTTGTGCTGTTGATTACTGCCGCCATAACGCAAAAGGGCACAACTAACATTTTTTTCGACACTAAGATGTGCCCTTTTGCGTTATGACGGCAGTGTAGTTACGAGCGGATATAGGAACGGACATACATGCATACATAAATACATACAGACATACATACAGGTCAAAGTCAAACATGTAACCCTCCTTTGGGCTTCGTCGCAGTCAGGTAACCGACTGCAGTGAATCCTTGTGCCTATTATATTACGGACGATGTTGACGGCAAAATTGTGTATTATCCAACAGATATCTTCACATGTATACCAGCGATGACTTACGCTTTCGTAACTAGCCTTCCTATCGGGCACGTCCATCTATTTTTGTTACGGTACCCTAATAAAATCGCAATCGATCCCCAAGATAGATATCTTCGGGTTCCGCCGAGTCATGGGCCCGTAATGAGGATTCTTTGCTAATGACAAAAGAAATGAATAAAGTCGTTAGTGGATTTCGGCGGGGTAATGGTGAAATATTGCATATTTCTGCCTCCCTGATGACGGAGGGTTTTGGCTTTTAATTATGGATCCTAATGGAAAGGCGAGTACGATTATATATTTGTATTCTCGAATGATTTATTAAAATGTTTTTCTTATTTGAAACATCGAAATTTATATATAAACTATCGCCCTCCGAATAGCCTTTATAAAAACCTGAATATACAAAACATTTTTCCAGTAATGCTAATCTGCTTGTACTTACGAGCGATAAGAAACTGTCGTACAATATTTAAGTGCCATTCCTTGATTTATGCATCGAGAAAGATTTAAGAGATTGATTGATATAAAGGGCACTCCTATTACCTATAGTGTTTCTATTGCTTTTACTTTTCTAGTCGCTTTATTACCCATTTTCCTGTACGTTTGGTTTACCATTTTCTAGAGATCCAGATATTCAACAAAATAACCGAAAATTGTAATCCAAACACAAAAAAATTGTTTATAATTTGAACCAAGTAAGAAGAGAAAAATCTGCACCCAGTTATTTGGATGTTGCATTCATATTATTATTTTATTCTTTGTTTATTAGTCATCCATGTTTCATCATTATTTTTTTGTAGTTACATTGTCCAACTCTTGTTTTTACGACACAGCTGCACAGAGTAAACAGGGCTCTCAAAGACCGGCAACGTATATAACACCTCTGATGATGCAGATATCCATGGGCGACGTTGACTTATTTCCATCAGGCAGCTCGTCTGCTCGTTTCCCACTTTATAACATAAAAAATTTAGGACACCTTACACCTAATTTAGGGGTCCAGAGCTTCGACCATCTTATACCAGACCCATTTGTACTACTGAACGATGTAACCCTCTTTATAACGCACTTTTGTACAATAAACAATTATTATTATTCGTGTATATCTTTATTTTCTTAGGCTAGGTATTTTATAATACATATAAAAAAAGTAAAATGCAAAATGAAATTACAAAATATAAACACATTATAAAAAACCTAACCTAGGGTGCCGCCGGCAGCGGGGCCCAAGCTACCGGTGGTTAGGGCCGCAGAGAGAGGAACCTCCTGACGATGCGCGCCGTATTATTATAATTATTAAGAAAATATATTTTGCATTTCATGTAATCATATCACAAATATTGTGTGCTTAATGTTTTTAAAAGAGAAACTGGAGAATTTTCTGCGGCGTTTCTTCTAATCAAAGGTCATTTACGCTTTCATTTGCGCTGATAAAATCAGACCTGTTAAACAGTCCTTGAAGTCTATTTTCAAAATATAGTACATTACACAACTAGGGTGGTAATACAAAGAAAGGCCGAGATCGCAGAAGTTTGTGGCCCGAGCTGCAAGCGAGGGACGTAAATATGCGATCGAGGGCTTTCTTTATTACCTCCCGTGTTTTGTACATAATTTTATGTCTACACTTGGCCATAAAGCGGCTTTTTCCGTACGCGCAGAATGAATTAACCTTATCAACCCAAAATACGAGTACTACTGCATAAACCCACATACAAGCAAACTTAATTCCCACTAGTAGTTCCACATAAACTACTCACACACGAAGCATAAATTCGCGTGTAAAATTCATCCTCCACTCGGCCGTGGAAGCTCCTCGGCTCGGGGGAGGAGTGTAAATAAAAACGCTCCTACACGCGCGTAATCCCGCCTTATGCAATTCAATGAGCATTTTGTCGCGCGACACGCGTCGCGGGATGTCGCGGCGGGCCGGTGCAAGTTATAAGAGAATCGCTTGATATTTCCTAAGTTGTAGGGAAGAAAAGCCATACAGAAAATCCATTCCAAAACTAAGCCGTAATATCCCTTTACACCCGGGCTGATACGACCGTGAGGGTAATAACATTATTAAATTTTAACTTTATTGACAATAATTAACAGTCCATTATACAAACTCGCATTATCGAGGTTCGGTTTTAAAGAGATATTGTAAATCCTACTACTATCCTGGATTTAAATATTTGATACTTTATATTCCTGTAAAAAGTTCAATTGGGATGATTATAGAATGCAGAAGAAATTATCTATATAAGATTATTGTACTTTGACAAACTCAGGTATAGAACTAAGATACCAGAAATAATTTAGTACCTGTCCTGTCAAATAGAGAAGAAAAAATAATGATTTCAAATTCAAAATTTATTTCGGAGTAGATATCCATAGTATGTGTTAGTAACAAAGGTCTTACTGGATATATTAGTAGTTAAGAATATATATAAATAATCAATAATCAACAAAATTTATCCAAACAATCATACATACATTGGGAGGCATATTACTAGTACTAATTAGCATTCATTTTTCCTTAATTTATAATTTACTTAATTTTTATTTATTTAGGATTACCTACATACTTATACCGTAGGAGGCGTTTTTAGAGGCGACAGAAAATTTACGGTCACAATACAAATATTTGCCTTTAGAGAGAGTAACTTGGCCATCTAAAACTTCCACGTTTCTTCGGTTGATGGTTAGAGCGAACTGTACTCGTATAATAAATTGTTTGAATGACTAGTTTCACTTTTTAATAAATTACTTTAATAATGGCCAGTAGAAAGCAAGCGTGCCAGTGCCAGAGCATAAATGCCGACATGAATGTCATGGATAATCATAAAAAAATGCTTGGATTACTATACAGAGGGCTCTGTGCCGCGTTATTTAAAGAAACTACCGTTGATCACGATCCTTAGTAAAGAGTTAATGATGGAGAAGCTTTTCTCACCTGGTGGCATAGTCAAGTGTCTCAAATAGTTACCAGTTTAAATCGCTTTCGCCTATCGCTTGGCCCGGCCCGCCGTAAGCCGCTCCGCTTGACACCGTCTCTCCTGGCGGACTAACTTAGCCCGAGAGCTTTATTTAAGCCCCACTACTGCCGTTACCTCGTGCGAAAGCTCCTTGAAACTTATACGATTGTATTGTTTTTGTACACCGTACACTACAAAGAAGATTTGAATTCGCTCGACTTTAAGCGAGTTCGCGTTTTGATATTGAGCGTATCACGAAGCTGAAAAGAGGAATAACTTCACTCTTCACAGTTTTTAAGGTTCCGTACCGATTATAGACAGACAACAACGAAAGCCCCCAGCTCACTCACATGCTGATCACGACGTTAATAAAGAAGAAGGAACCAAAATCATAAAATGATACAGCTTATACTTCAACCGCGTATTTGTTTATAAATTTAAACTTTATTGCACAATAAAAAAAAGTACAATTGGCGGACTTAATGCCTTAAAGCATTCTCTAACTGTCAACCATTGGCTTATTATTTTTGTGTCATGTCCTGGTCAGCTGCAGTCTGCGTAAGCATGTTAGCATTTCTTAATGATACCTAAATAAATAAAGCGTGTGCTAAAATGAAGCGGCGACGACCTACTTTGCACGCCGTTAACTTCAGTCGCAGTCAATATTATTATCAGATTGGAAAATCTGATAATATTGGCATCATTAATTGTTCAAATACCACCAAATGAAATGGAAAATTTATGTTTTCCATCACTAAATTACATTTTTGGCGTCAAACGCCAAGCGAAAAACGTTACAAGATTGGTTGCCATACAAATCGACTAACTATTTTCTTTTATCTCGATATATTTCTGCGAGACTCCGATCTGCAAGTGCGGCAAAAACCAGTAGACTTCTGAGCATAACATACAGCGATGCCTCCTCCCATCTTGGATCTACTGAAGTTGTAGATGACTTGACATTCAACGCAGCCGCTTGGCTTCACAATCTTAGCTTTATAATGTCATACGACTAAATTTACAATTTCCTATTTATCTAATCTCTATTTATTTACTACTATTATTTACTTGCGGCTTTGCCTGCATCATTCCCGTTATTATCTTAATGTAGCTTTCAGTGGCGTGGCGTGAAAGATATCCTTAGGCAAGCCGGTGCAGATTTGACCTACATTTTCCTTAGGAGCTGTAAAATAAGGTGCCTGATAGTAGGCAAGCCGGTAGGAATCGAGTTCTTTGGACACCACGCTACTGGTAGCTTCCTACTGGGATATAAATCCTATGTTATGTTTCAATCCACGACTTGGTCTACTTGCATGCCAAATTGCAGCTCAATCCGTCCAGTTGTTACCCCGTTATTTAGTAACAAACGTCCAAATATCCAAACCTCCAAACATCTTCACAAACTTTCATATTTATAATAGTGTAGTGCAGCGGTCGGCAACCGCTTATCAGCCAAGGGCCACATAGTAGCTAAGGAAATTAACGCGGGTCGCATTTTGTTATTAATTTGTGATTTTATACTATTCGGAATATAGCGACCGCAATACAGACCGGAATATAGGGCCGCAAGTGAGCGGTTCACGAGCCGCATGCGGCCCGCGGGCCGCAGGTTGCCGACCGCTGGTGTAGTGTGATAATGATTTTATTAAAACCACCTATCGCAGTCCATTGCGAAAACAATAAGAAATCTACGTGTAAGGCCTGAGTGGCGAGCGTCCAGCGTCGCGTCCGGCGGGGCGGGCAGCGTGGCGGACAGCGTCAAAGGGTGTTGTGCAGCGTGCACTCGGGACGCTCACATACTTTTGTTTATGTTTAACATGAACGCAGCACGCCCCGCCCCGCCCTTCCCGCCGGACGCGACGCTGGACCCTCGCCACTCGGGCCTTACAGTCTTCTAACAACGTTAACCAAAGAGACACAAATACTGGCACACATTGAATGTGCATGCGACCTGCCGGTTACTAAACACCGTTCACTGGGTTCCACTTTGTTTAAGGTAAACGAAAATTGGAACACAAAGACACTGTTGCTCGAACGACGTAGGGGAGAGTGGGGGAATTGCGAACATCTGAGTAAAAATCAAATACAAATATTTATTGATAACACCAAAGTTACAGGTCAATTAGGTAATCAGTACATTATTTGACAACCATTATCTGCAAAATGTATATAATAATAATATAATAACACTCACACTAATAACACTCCACCACCAATACCATTAACATTAAGCAGTCATTTTTAACTAAAAATGACTGGTAGGGAACTCCCTACCTACAGAGGAAAAAACGGAACCCTTATAAGATCACTTTGTTGTTCGTTTGTCCGTCTGTCAAGACCCTTTATCGCGTGAACGCGTGAAGGTATCGAATTGAAATTTAAACCATTTACTAAGGTCGGTCCCTTGAAGTTGTGAAACAATCTAACCTCTTTGTGAACGTGAAAAAAGATACGGCCTCAAGAAAACTAAAATTCAAACTTATCGTTGACTTACAACTATGAAATTTGGCAACTAATACCGTCTTATACTATTAGTATAGGAAAAAATCTGTAAACTATGTATTTTTAATTAAATCATAAAAATAATAGACTTTACTAAGGGAATCAAAATTTATAGGGTACTTTAATATGTGTACTGTGAAGGTTGCATATGGCTACAAATTTGTACAGAACCCTCGATGAGGTGAGTCCGACTCGCACTTGTCTGGTTTTTAGGGTTCCGTAGCCAAAATGGCTAAAAAAGAACCCTTATAGATTCATCATGTCCGTCCGTCCGTCCGTCCGTATGTCACAGGCATTTTACTCAAAAACTACGAGACGTATACCGATGAAATTTGGAATATAGATATCTTGTAGATGCCGCTACTAAGTTTGGTAGTTAAATAATAAAAATAAAAAAATCTAGGGGGGCACTCCATACATGTAACAGAAGCTAAAAAAATTTTTTTATAGCAGACATCAACGTGAGCTATATAATTCGACAGTTCTTTTAAAAACATTATAAGGCTTTTATGTACTTTTTTTTTGATTAAGTGAATACTTTCGGAAATAATCGCTCCGAAAGTTGCATAAATTGTGTCCCCCCCCCCTTAACTTTTAAACCGTAAATCCAAAAAATATGAAAAAAATCAGGAAGGTAACGCTTAATAAATACATTTAACGAAAATTATTTTGAATAGTAACGAATAAACCGTTTTGAAGTTATTGGTGAAAAACTTCCCAACCAAAAGGTTTTAAGTGCCATTGATTTACACGGCATTTAAGACTTTTTGCCAGTTGTTTATTTTTAGCTTTATTTTTATCTGTAGCACATTTCCTTATAGATACGGCTATGGAACCCTACACTGAGCATGGTCCGACATGCTCTTGACCAGTTATTTTATATAATTAAAGTTTGGTTGCTACCTTACAAAATTACCACTACCTTTTATTTTTAAATAATTGTTTAATGTTAAATATTAAAGAAAAACAAAAGGCTTTCTGTCCGGTATTACCCGGTGCGGACACTATTTGTAGTAGGTAATTGCGATTATTTTGGGTAATATCCTACATATTTCATTCAACCACTCAGTAGCAGTTAACCACATATCAGTAGAAGTTATAACAGTAGGAGTTATGATAACTCCTATTACTCAGTTAGAGTTATTCACATAACAGCGTATACATGTCACTAAATATACTCGTAGATGAGAATTACAAGAAAACACGTGAAAATAATCTTTGGTTCTTATTTTAAAATTTTGTTCTTGAAGACTATCCACGCCGAGTGATGGGTCGGCGGTAACATTCCTGTTACCAGTTAGTTTCCAACTGGAATATTACTAGTAACTTACCGGTAAGTTACCCACGATCGGTAAGATTGGGTAATATTGAAAAAAACGTTAGAAAGTAGATGTTTTATTCGTGTTAAGTACTAACAGAGTTTACATTGCACCGATTTTTAATCATAAAAGTTACAAATCTTTTTTAAGTTAGTAAATTACCAATCTTACCAGTAACATTCTCAATGTTACTGGGTATTTTCCCAATGCTACCGGTAATATTACCAGGTTAGATACGAAACTATAGTTTTACTTGAGACTTATTGATCAATTACTTAGTTCAAGGAGCAACATATGAATATCTGGAGGCACGGTAGTGCCCCGCCAAGTCGAGCAAAACAAAGGCACGGACGTACCATCTTTTTTTCAAAGCCATTCAAGCCATTTTCAGCCTCCTGTAGTTTTGTGCTGGCTAAAGCTAGAAACCTTGAATTTACAGGGATATATAGGGCATAATAAGACTTAAATATATTTTCAATAACATTTAATTTGAACATGTAGTTTAACAACTATTGCACGTCAAAGTTCTTTAGTTTTGTCCCTAACTGACTGACTGACCGATGATCACCATAATTCTAAGGTACTTCTAGCAGACACACAAGCTCCATTTTTTTTAGCTGTTAGGCTATCATGTCAAGCAAGACCTAAAAATATTTAAATTTCATAATTATCAATATAAACTGCATAAGTAAGTTTGTAATCATATACAAATACATGCGATTACAAAGTTACTTTTATAGTTCAAATATGGGAATAGAATGGATAGGAATGTAATAATAAAGAAAGACCACTTACAAAAAGAAATGAAATCCCATCAAAAACATTACATGTAAAAAGGTGTAAGTTTTGTATTTGAACTACAAAAGTAACTTTGTGATCGCCTGTATTTATATAGGATTACAAACTTACTTATGCAGTTTATATTGATGATTATGAAATTGCAATATTTTTAGGTTTTGCATGACATGATAGCCTTACAGCTAAAAATTTGGAGCTTGTGTGTCTGCTAGAAGTACCTTAGAATTATGATGATCATCAGTCAGTCAGTCTGTGACAAAACTAAGGAACTCTGACGTTCTTAAACTGCACGTCGAAATTAAATGTTATTTAAAATATATTTAAGTCTTATTATGCCCTATATATCCCTGTAAATTCAAGGTTTCTAGCTTTAGCCAGCACAAAACTACAGGAGGCTGAAAATGGCTTGAATGGCTTTGAAAAAAAGATGGTACGGCCGTGCCTTTGTTTTGCTCGACTTGGCGGGGCACTACCGTGCCTCCAGATATTCATATATTGCTCCTTGAACTAAGTAATTGATCAATAAATCTCAAGTAAATCTGTAGTTTCGTATCTTACCTGGTAATATTACCGGTAGCATTGGGAAAATACCCAGAAACATTGAGAATGTTACTGGTAAGATTGGTAATTTACTAACTTAAAAAAGATTCGTAACTTTTATCATTAAAAATTGGTGCAATGTAAACTCTGTTAGTACTTAACACGAATAAAACATCTACTTTCTAACATTTTTTTCAATATTCCCCAATCTTACCGATCGTGGGTAATATTACTGGTAATGTTACTGGAAATATTCCCGCCTTTAGTAAGTTACCGGTAGCGACCCATCACTCGCGCTACAGATGGTGCATGTGATCAAAAGATCGGGATAGCGGGGCACAGGGGAGCTCGAATTCTAGAAAAGGTTGTGTCTGGGATTACCCCTCGTCCATATTTACCCCACTTTCCCCTAACTGACGATACCTAAATATATCTTTACTGGAACTATTTGTTTGGTGGCTTTTCGTGCATCGAATTGCCATGCAATAGAGAGAACATAAAGATATTACTAGACAGGATGTTTATCCTGTATACATTAAAGTAGTTTATGTGACTACATAGTGAAAGGTATTAAGATACAAGTGTGGGTTTATGAAACGATCCGAAAGAGTTTCATAATAAGATCACACGAGTGTTTTAAGGTTTAATGATGTACAAGTTTATTGCATACATTGCTTTATCCACACACATATTATAATAAGCAAATGTCAAATGGCAGTTAATGAATTTTTTTCACGCGTCTCACGCAACCGTAGTTTTTGATTAATTCAGAGATAAACTAGAGTCGGCCTCAACTATCATAACGTTCGATATCAAGTAACGGGCGAGATATGTCAAAATTGTTTGTAACTGACGTCTCCCGTCGAAAATACGTCATTTCGACTGATATTAGAATAGATCAAATCAAATTGTTGTGTTTTTCAGAAATGTTCGAAATTTGAATGTCATAATAACATTGAATTCGATGTTATTATGAAGCAAGTGCCATTTTCACAGGTAAGAAGTGTGTTCTAACAAACCAGTTTATCTTTATGCTGGTTTTAATTTGCGGTTTTTGAACGCGTTATAGTGGGTTTATGATAGGGGTGTGTATATAAAGTACATTACACAACTAGGGTGGTAAGAGAAAGAAGTGTGGTGCTCCCGTGTAGTGTAGGTACATCACTTTATGTCTACACTTGGCCAGAAAACGGCTTTTTCCTTAAGCGTAGCGTGCAGTAAATGCCACTTTATGGCCAGGTGTGGCATAAAAACTTTTTAAACATGACAAACTACGATAGTTTAAAGTATTACCTGCGACTTTGCGAAAGGCGTTGTTCACTCTCCAAATATTATTCTTGAAATCAAGACCCGAGTTGTAAAAATTGAGTTTAACAATAATAAAGATTATGGACGTTCCATAAAACCCGCAGCACCGGTCACCGAATGATCCATAATAATCTAACAAGCCCGCCATTACGGCCACAGAGTCAACGGAATAAAATCAGGAACCAGCCTCGTAAAATAAGTGCTTAAAAAGGGTAGCCCTTAACACCTTCCCCTGGGTCGGCGGGGCGAGACTCGCTTCCACCGCGGGTGTTCCCCTTAAATAACTTTTTCTTTTTTCTTAAGATTCGAATAGCTTGTTTTTTTATCACACTAATAAAATAAGTATTATAAACGCGGAAGTTTGTGAAGATGTTTAGATGTTAGGAGGTTTGGATGTTTGTTACTAAATAATGGGGCAACAACTAAATGGAGGGAGAAAATTTTAAAAATTATATGTCTCGGGCAGGATTCGTGCCTGTGTCTTCTATGGATCTCCGGACCATCATTTTTTCTCTTCTAATAAAATATTTGAATTCGTTGGCAGTCGTTAATCTAAATATATAAAAGAAGAAACTGACTGACTGACATATCAACGCACAGCCTAAACCGCTGGTCCTACAAATTTCAAATTTGGCACGTAGGTTCATTATAAGGTCTAGGGGTGCACTAAGAAAGGACTTTTCAAAATTCACCTCCTAAGGGGTTCAAGATTTGTATGGAGAGTCTACGATTTTTGAAGTAAGAGGTTTGAAACTTCAAGTTTAGACTTCATTAAAATAAATAAAAAGTGGTTTCACCGCTTTTCAAAATTCCTCCTCTAGAAGGTTTAAATGGGGGTTGAAAATTTGTATCGGGACTCTATGATATCCCGTTAAAGTGTTCCCTTGGGAGAGTAACGGAAACAACATTTTTGGGGTACAAGCATATCGTTGCTGTGGATTTCTCAATACGAGTTGGGACGACAGTGCCATACATATGGGCTGTAAGACTCAATGGTAGATGATGCTACATACGTCACCCTGGATCACGTGACAAATGAAGAGACTGGTTGAAAAATTGGGTGGCTTAGGCATCGTTTCGGTGGCGTGGTGGTAGCGCGTCTGTATTGGCCCGGAGAGCCCTAGGAGACGCAGGTTCAAATCCTGCCCGAGACATATAATGTATTAAATTTTTCTCTTCTTATAATATATTGAATTCGTTGGCAGTCGTTAATGCTATAATAAAAATCATAAATGGATTGAGATGAAATTTGGCATGCAAGTAGACCATGTCCTGGATTGAAACATAGGCTAATTTATATCCCGGTAAAGAGTTCCCTTGCTTCTTCTGCCTTTAGAAATATCAGACAGACATTTCCGTATTCGCATCGTGTGTAGCGGTGCTCTATGGGGGGCCGTCTGGTTGCATAACAACTATTGTCATATTATTAATTGTCATAACAGTTTAAGCATAAAGTTGATGCTCATATATTTTTTTTGGCATAAATTGTTCTATGGCATAATTGTTCCGTGTCATAATTATACGAAGTCATAGTTGGTTTAACCATAATGTAAATTGTCATACATTTATTTAGTCATAATATTGATGATTATAAGTCGTTTTTGTAATAATTGTAAATTTCATACATTTATTAAGCCATAACATTGATGATTATAAGTGGTTTTAGTAATAATTGTAAATTTCATACATTTATCAAGCCATAATATTGATGATTATAACAATCGTATTGCATAAATTTTAATAATGGACTTGCGATGGTTCTTCAAAAAAGAAACGATTTATATTATTGAAGTATTTTTAATTTCTACTCATTACACAATATTAGTGACCTCACACAGAACCAAATCGCTGCCAGAAAAGTAGGTTAGGTTAGAACTGTTATCTCACACATAACCGAATCGCTACCAGTAAAGTAGGTTAGGTTAGGTTAGAACTGTTATCTCACACATAACCGAATCGCTGCCAGAATAGTAGAATAGGTTAGGTTAGAACTGTTATCTCACACATAACCGAATCGCTGCCAGAAAAGTAGGTTAAGTTAGGTTAGGTTAGCCCCTACCCGTGCTCTATACGTCATCGTTCACCGCCCCCGCGCGGACCATGGGAGTGTCACCAACGAAGTTGCCAAGCTATCGAAACTTTAAGGTGATTCAGTCGGTCGTTTTTCTATACAAACACAAAGACCGTCATTATTGCTTCCACTGCATCAATCTTGGTTAAAATGTATTTTATCTTATAGCTTCATACATTTTGTCAGCGCGAAACGACATGAGAATACTCAAAGCTTATTAATATAAATTAATTCGATATTTAAAATGGTATCGAATAACCAAATACAAAGTAGTAGCTGGAAACAAATAATAAACATCAAGTTTCAAATTAAAACGGAAAACTCAATTTAATTACTACCTATTTCATGGTAACGATATTAACAGTTATTACGAGGTTCTGTTTATAACATTACTGTTTGCTTATTAGTGCAAACCGCATTAATACTCACACAATGATTTCATATCGGAAACATATTTTATGCCTCACCTGGCCATAAAGCGGCTTCTTCCGCACGCTGCGCTTACGGAAAAAGCCGCTTTCTGGCCAAGTGTACACATAAAATGATGTACACAACACAGGAGGTAATAAAGAAAGCCCTTGATCGCATATTTATGTCCCTCGCTTGCAGCTCGGGCCGCAAACTTCTGCGATCTCGGCCTTTCTTGGTATTACCACCCTAGTTGTGTAATGCTAATGTTTATGTAACGATATAATAATGTAATTAAAATATTATGCAACCATATTTACAGATACGTAGATACATTATTTATTTAATTAGAAAATAGAGGTATACAGGGTGGACAAAATTAATAGGCCCTGGAGCTAAACTCCCTTCAATCCTTAAGTTGAAAAACTTGTTTGTCTTTGTACTTTGTCCATGTTATACGTGTAGTTGTAGTTTGTCTGTGTTTCTACTCCGGCCGGTGAACGGACTAGAGATGACGGCCCTGACCGACCTCTGGGGATCTCAGGACCCTGGGGTGGTCACTCCCCAACAACTCACCACATGCTGCCCTTATATCGATACCTTTAGACTCAAAGGACGTAAACGCCATTAGAACCTACGGCGTTTACGCCCTTTGAGTCTAAAGGTATCGATATTCCGCTTTAAAAAATACCAGGTTTACAATAACAATTAGACATATGTAGCTCGCGAGTGAGTGATTCAAAACAGCTATATCAGTTGGTCTAATTTACCGGCTCAGTAGCTCAGTTCCGATTCAAATACCTCAGTCGTTCAACTCACTCGCTCTCAAGTAGCTCTATTGAACTGTGAGCTGCAAAAAAGACACGATAAACACGAACTATTCGTCCCTGTCTTGTCACCGTATACCTAACCCTAACACCGTATACTCTCTTTCGTTCGGAAATATTCGGATTTGGAGCTACTGAACTATAAGAGCTAGTGAGCCGTTGACACGCCACGGCCAATTTAGTTCGACACACAAGTTCACATAAGGACAGGATGACCCGAGTCATCCTTCCCGCTGGTCCGCTGCTCACTCTGAGTCAGAAAGTCAAGGTGGCCCTGGCCAAACGACCTGGTTCGACTCCAGGCGTTCAGGCCTCCACCTAGCCCGATTCTATCGAGGTGGACCGGGACTAGGTGACCCTGTTCGACCCCAGGCACCCCCGGCACCCACCCAGTCCGACCAAACTCAGGGTGGTCCGGCTAGCGACCTGGTTCGACCCCAGGGAACGCCACGGCCGACCACCCAGTCCGACAATCGCAACGCCCGTGCATGGGTTGCGAGTTTGTCAGTTCCTAAAAAAAAAAATAACATGCTACGGAGCTGAGCTTATAAAAGCTAAATGAGCTGTTGACACACCGCAGAGATACTGAGCTAAAAGAGTTACTGAGCTAAAGGAGTGATACATATCTTTGAGAGCTAAAGATTCATATTACTCTTTTTACTTTAGTGACACATTTGGCGCATGTCTAATAACTAGTGGTCGGCAATATCGGTGCAACACTTTTAACCTTCTGCGACTGAGGTGACTTTATTGGTAACATCCTACTGACGTGGAGTCTGCCAGACGTCATTTTTACTGGGGCATAATATTTTTAATTATTATGTAAATGATAAACTATATTGTGTTAAAATAATTATTAAATACATAATTTATCTAATTACGTATTAAGACTTGGTTTTAACTAAAACAAATATGAAATAGAAGATAAACTTTAATGTGATCAAATTTTTAACCTTTTTTTACCTATCTTACTTTACTTATTTATGAAAAAAAAATTAACAACAACTTTTTAAAACTTGACTATTTTTTCATCTTATGAACATAAACTGTGAACATGAAAAAATAATCAAAAACTTCTGTAGATAGGTTTAGGCACAAATCAGTCTTAATGTTGACACTAATTAAGTCTTCAAACAAGTCATCAACGTCACTGAAATGATCTTCTTCGTGTAATTCTTCCAGCCATTCACTGATTTGTTGTGCAGTGGTCATGGGTAGCCCAATGTGACTACATTTTAATGGTTTTACCTTCCTCATGCCTTGACGGGGAATCTAAAATAAATATTATTTATGTGGTTACGTCTGATAGACACTAGAAATAAAAATATTTTTGTGAGGTGACGACTCACAGACACTATAGAACTATACATGATTTTTATGAGATGACGTCTGTCAGAATCAACTTAAATTGCTGTACTTACGTCTGTGGGACACCCGTAGCTCATAACTCCAAAAGTGTGCACCGCATCGCCGTTCGGGGGTCATTGTTCAATGCCGCGTATGGTTCTAGGAAGGTACTGAGCGAGACAGAGTTATATCACGCCAAGCAGCTGAACGGCAATTTGAAATGTGTTTGGCGGTGTCTGACAGACTACCACCTCAGTCGCAGAGGGTTAAGGCGAGGTGAGACCAGAATCGGGCACGGAAGCCTAGTTTCCAAATCATTTTTAGAGCACTTATTTGACTCTTAGGTCACTGTAAAACATATATAATAATATTCAGAACTGTATCTAGGGCTTCCTCTCACTTAGAACACGATAGCGAACACTTCGCTCGATAGAAAAGTAGCGCGAAAACACTATAAAATAAAGTATTTTTTTCATTTTTTTTCATTTTGTTCATCACCAGTTATCTTTTCTGACAAAATTAATACCTGACAATCATGATTTCACAGTCATGCAGGGCATCCTCTCATGTTTGGGTTGATAACGTATACTTTTATGTTAGAAATCGAAGATAATCTGCAATAATCTGCATTCCGCCCGACACCCTAGTTTGTATGTGAAATGCGAGCCAGGTCCTACCGCGCCTTAACAAAACTTGTAAAGCTGACATAAAGGAGAACTTTTTTTGGTTGACTGGTAGAGAATGCCTTAAGGCATTAAGTCCGCCAATTGTACTTTTTTATTATTGTGCAATAAAGTTTAAATAAATAAATAAATAAACTTTCAACTAGGGATGTACGATATAATAGTGCCGGTCACTGCTATTAACAATTTATTATATTTATATATACAGGGTGTTCGCGAGGAACCCGCATAAATTTACCAGCATATAGCTGAGGTCGTAATTATTAAATAACATTATATGAACACAAGTCGAAATATGATTTTTAACTTTTTTTTACTCTCCATACAAATAAAATAAATTATTATTTGTTCACCAGTAACACAATGCCTTAGGATGAGCTGGCATGATTGTATTAAATGAGTGATATTTTCATATCCAGTAATGTGGAATTTTATTGATTAGCGTCAAATGTCAAAGTGAAAAATTGGACACTTGACATTAACTACACATTAAACAACAATTTTCGTAGTGTGTCGGTCTCGCAACATCGCAATAGGGTATTTGACAACAATCAAAATAAATTCATTAACTCTAACCAGCAAATTACGCTTCCAAAACAGCCCGGATAAAATCATTCAAACTTATTTTCGTGCCATCAACGATTTTACAATGACGAAAACTAAAAATAAGGCACCATGTTGAGCATGACGTCACAAGATAGTATTTCATACTAAACTGCATACTTTCGGAGCGTTTTGACACTTCATAAAAAGAAGCTGATTTGAATTGTCATCAAGTAGCCTATTATAAAGTTGATTAACACTGGAGATGTAACAAATCTAAAATAATTAAAAACTCGAAAACTAATCTGTGTTCATCTTACTTTATACAACATTTTCTTTTCTAAGCATGATCAGGAATACTCTGGCAAAATTATGCGGTTTCCTCGCGAGCACCTTGTATAATTATTTGAATGAACAGATGAACGGTGTGGTTCAATATATACATCTCGAAGTCTTAAACCCCCGAAACAAGGTATTAAGGAAGTTGATTAGCCTCTTCCATTACGAGCAGTATCCCCGACCCCTCGCCCGCCGTGTCGCCCTCAATGTTTTTATCACAGAAGTTTTCAGGCTAAAGCAATTTTGAAATTGAATGGAGTATTAAGTAATTTAATGTTGTTAAATTATAAGCGTTATATTTATGGATTATTTTGTAATCATCAGCGTTAGACAAAAGCAGTCCACTACTAGACAAAGGCTATGTAACAATGGTTAATATAATTTAAAAAAACCAACCGCGGTGCATTAAAGTGCATAAATCCGCCATTTTGTTTTTTGTTTTATGAGTTTACGTACTCAGTGATACTCGCGCCATCAAGACGAATCTAATGATGTATAATTTACCAAAATCGAGTGTGTCGTTGAGTAGTTACGAGGGGACACAGGAACGGTCATACATACAGATCAAACACATAACCCTTCCTTTAGGCTTTGCCGCAGTCGGGTAAAAATTAGATACCTACTCAATGAAAAAATTTAATGTGTGTCAGATTTTCAGTTTTCTGCGCTGAAATAGCATTAAACTCTGCCATTATGACGTCAAACAGACAAATAAATTATATCTAAATAATTAAGCATTAAGAGGCATGAGTCACAATAAACTATAGATAGTTAAAATAAAAGTTCCATTAATTCATCTGGCAAAGTTACGGACCAAATTACTTCGACTTTGACTTTTTATTGAAGGTCGTATTCGTATCGGTCACTAATTTCCTTAAGGAGATTCAGCAAGCTTTGGCCCGAGACGTGTTTTATACAGGTCAAGTCACAGGCGATCTGCTTAAACCATTTGAACTTAGAGGCGTCAATTGCTAAACATAGGTTCCCTCTAGGGCATGCAATACCGGTTTTACTTGTATGGACCAATACCAAAAAACCGGTTTTTCGGAATTGGCCCATACAAGTAAAACCGGTATTACATGCCATAGTTCCCTCCCACAGAAAAATATATCGAGATACAAGGAAACAGTTCGTGAATTTGTATGGCAATCAAGGGTGTAACGTTTTTCGCTTGGCGTTTGATTCCAAAAGTGTAATTTAGTGATGGAAAATTTATGTTTTCCATCACTAAATTACACTTTTTATTTGGTGGTATTTGAGCAATGGATTATACTATTACTAGCATTTTCCCGCGGCTTCGCCCGCGTTGTTCCCGTTATTGTCCCAAAGGATCTCTTTACCGGGTTATAATGTATCCTATGTTTCAATCCAGGACTTGGTCTCTTTGCATGCCAAATTTCAGCTTGATCCATCCAGTTGTTACCCCGTTATAAGGTAAACAAACATCCAAACATCCAAACATCCAAATATCCAAACATCCAAACATCTTCACAAACTTTCGCATTTATAATATTAGTGGGATTATCAGATTTTTAAATCAAGTAAACGCCGTGCAAAGTAGGTCGCCGCCACTTCTTTTTAGCACGCGAGGTACATACACTTTTTCCTTCTACCTCCTACCTCGATATATTTCTGTGCCTTTTGCCTTTTGCCTCCATCAACTTCCATGCCATCTTGTGGGGGGCCGAGCCACGCTGCTTGTTGGTAGTCACCATACGAGAACCTTTTCGTCTCCTTGGCTACGGGCCTTTCGGCTATATTATGCTCATCAGGCATACTGGCAATTTTTTTTACTGAAATCCGTTGAGCTGCTGACTTACGATTATGACAACCAACTTCAAAACATCAAGCGTCGCTTCTAAAGATGATAGTTTTATTAATGTTCATTCACATTCGTTTAAATTAAGCCACACATTTCGAAACATGGGCATTGTTTCAGTAGTCGGTTTATTAGCCCGGTGCCTCAGATTTTAGTTCGAACCGTACTTATATCACTTACTTCGGGAACTAGGCCGAAGTATGCAGGTTATAAAGAAAAACTTTATAAAAAGTTGAGGACACATTTTCGACCAATAAGAATAACGAGGTAGGTAGACAATGTTCTCAATTTTGAAAAGACAACACGAATCTCTAAATTTGCTCAAAACGCCTGTCTCGCACGCCGAAATTCATCAGTATTCGCCGGGTGCGTCCCACGAGATATAACTACATAATATATAATTTCATATTAATAACGTTCACAAGATATAATGAACGTTTGCTATAACATCAAAATCAATATTTTTATTAGGAATAACAGTTAATTAAACTAATACTCATTTTGTATAAAGTTTTTTTATATAACATTCAAATACTCTAAATTCAGTTTATATAACATGCATAACGTATATCGATCACAGTATATACTATCTTTTAGTATAATGATTATAAAATATAATAGCGTATGATATACAAAATTAGTTATAACTGCTACTCCTGTAGAAAACAAGAGGTTGGCAGAACAGTAGGTAGGCTTATATTAGGTCAGAACATTTAAGCAACTAGAGTTATGCACGAGTTCTTAACTACGAAAAGGCTTAAAAAGGGGGGACGGGGGGGCGAAGCCCCCCACGAGGGGGGCTCGGGGGGCGAAGCCCCCCGCATGGAAAAAAGCAGACAGAAAAAGTAGGTTAGGTTAGGTTAGGTTTGAAACTGCGTCCCTCAACGAAAACTAACTGCTGGCAGAAAAACTAGGTTAGGTTAGTTTTAGGTTAGGTTTGAAACTGCGTCCCCCAGCAAAAACGAACTGCTGGCTGAAAACTAGGTTAGGTTAAGTTAGGTTTAGGTTAGGTTTGAACTGCATCCCCTAACAAAAATAAACTGCGAAAAGAAAAAGTAGGTTAGGTTAAGTTAGGTTTAGGTTAGGTTTGGAATTGCATTATGCATTATGGTGTTAGATGTATTGTAGAATATACATTATAAAGCTGAGATATTATGAACGTTATGCATAATGATGGTTATATACAATGATATTATACTTAACAAACGTTATGCTTAATAAAAATAGATAATTTGATATTATACAAAACGTTCGTTATACACCTTGAACCGTATACAAAACAAGCTTATACAATATGAGCGTATATAATATAAATATTATAGTATTAGTTCTTATATCTTTTATTACTTATCCGTATTCGCCGCATGCGCGTCAATCGCGATGGAGATTGATGGCTGCTTCAATAAACGTGTCCACGCGTTGTTTCCGACGGGATGTGAGGTGGCGTGGACGGCAAATGGACGGTTAATTGTGGAGTTTGTAAACACTGCACTTTTAACATATTTATGTGAAAAACGAATGCATTTACAACTATGTACAGACTCATGTAGAATTGCTATAGGTGCGAGTATAATAAAATAAAGTTAAAAACTAAAACCCGACTACGAAAAAGTCAAAAACAAGAATCTTAGGTTTTAGTTCGCCAGGTACAGATAAATTGCAATTTTTTTAATTTAGAGAACGTTTCGAGTATGCCGTCAATCGTTCGTAGTCGGAGGCCCCGGCAAGAAGACAAACAAAAAAGGGGCCTCCGACTACGAACGATTGACGGCATACTCGAAACGTTCTCTAAATTAAAAAAATTGCAATTTATCTGTACCTGGCGAACTAAAACCTAAGATTCTTGTTTTAGACTTTTTCGTAGTCGGGTTTTAGTTTTTAACTTTATTTTATTTACGTATTTTTAGTTATTATTCAGTTACGGTTTTAAGCGCCTTTTCCTTCCTAAGAACCATATCAGGGTGTGAGGCCAACGACCGAGCTCTTTCATGAGCACCCTCCATTTAATAGTATTTAATGACAAGAATTACAACAGTAACACTTAGATACATGGTTTGCTTACAACGATATAAGACGCTTTATGCTTTGCTTTTGTCCCGCTTAAAATTACTACGAGACGGGGTGTTTGCGGAAGAGCTCGGTTTTCGGCCTCGCAGCCCGAAACTCGGCCTTCGGACTTGCAAAAATTAGACTAATAGGTATACGTAAGAACCAGGGGCGCTCAGTGCCTTTGGTCCAACGCGGTATTCGGTCTTTGCCCGCTTAAAATTATTGCGGGATACTGGATTATTGGGTGTTTGCTGAGGAGTTCGGCCTTTGGCCTCGAAGCCTGAAGCTCGCCCTTCGGGCTCGCAAAAATCAGACTAATAGGTATACGTAAGTAACCAGGGGCGCTCGGTACCTTTGGTCCGACGCGGTATTCGGTCTTTGTCCCGCTTAAAATTATTCCAGAATGCTGGGTTATTCGGTGTTTGCTGAGTAGTTCGGCCTTTGGCCTCAAAGCCTGAAGCTTGCCCTTTGGGCTCGCAAAATTTAGACATTTATATACAGTTTGCGCGAAGAAACCTGGAGCGCTTCATGCCTTTGGCTCTGTGCGGTACTGCTTGGGGAGGAGAAACAACATGAATTGATATGTTAATTAGTCAAAAAGTATGAAAACCGGTGACATACAACCGTACCAAAACATATGTACATGCCACACTTTTATAAAATGCTTTTAATCAATTCTAACGTGTTTTACTTATACTGCAAAATAGGTACAAAGAAAAGATATCTTTCACTAACACCTATTTGAATATCGTGATTCAACGTAACTAAATGTTGTCATATATGATTCCACTCCTCGCCAACAGATGGATTAAAGCAGTTTACAACGCAGTGTCATCTGTTATTGAGTAGAAAGAAATAATTATTATAGGGGTGCGACTAAGTGTGACTAGAGTGATTTATAGATATCGATTTAGGGCCTTATCACACTGGCGATTTGCGGGCGAGTTTTCATACGTGTCCGTCAAGATAGCATACACCGTAAAGATATTCAGAAACTGATGCAGCCAATAAATAGTACCCAAATAGTACCGACGTAATTAATACCTTGGTGAAAAAAATAGTACCCTTAAACTTTTCGAAATATAAAGCCTGTTCACGGTGTACGCTACTGGGTGTCAAGCAGGCGTACACCGTTTGTATCTCTGGAACGGCTTTGTTTTTGGAAACGCTTTATATCTCAAAAAAATAGTACCTAAATAGTACCCTAGGGCCCTAACATTTCATTTCTGTAGCTATCGCAGAAGCCGAGATATTCCATGACTTAACGGTGTACAAAATTTCACACCGTCAAGCTGGCGTACCCGGGAATTTCTTATAGAAAGAGCTCACTATATCTCGGCTTCTACGATAGCTAGAGAAATGAAATTTTAGGGCCCTAGGGTACTATTTGGGTACTATTTTTTGAGTTCGCCGCGAGTGACATTTGTATGGAAACTCGCCAGCGGCTCGCTCGCAAATCGCCAGAGTGATAAGGCTCTTACAGTCAGCTGTAAAAAGATAATACATGGTTACCGTATTTAGAAACATCTTTCCTTGAAGTTTATTGCAATTAAAGAGTAGATATTTTTGAGTGCATTTAATACGTATGTCTGCTATTTGCCTGAGTCCAAGACTTACTTTTTCAAATATGTTGCTACATTAAAAGAAGTTTTTAATTAGATAAGTATGTTTCTCTGTTTGTATGAAATTATGAAAAATATCTTGGCTACCGCATACTGTGCTACTGCTACAGGGCTGCGGAAACCAAACTATCCCGGCCGGTAGTATTCATTCACTCTTTTTCTAGAAGCGGATCTTTCGGAAATCTGAAAGGGTTAATTTTGTATTTTAGGTGCACTGAGTTGTTCAATTCATACGTAACCAATGTCGATACAAAATATCGACTTCATCTTAGCCACACCTCTAGTTGAGTAGCTTAGCAAACTGTCATTGCGGATAGAGAAAATCGACATGTACAATTATTTCAATATTAATAAAATAATACGTACACCGGTGATAATATATGCCTCCTCAGACATATTTTTAAATCTGCTCGCAGTGAGGCAGCATATTTACGGCATTACAACGATTTTATTTCAACATTTTTGATGTGACACAACACACGCGTCAGTTGGCGGCATGAAAATGACATGTATTCGGCAATGTTCGCAAATACGAAGTTACCCGATATCTCTCAATACGAATGACACATGTAAAGGTCTAGCATAGCAGGCCATTAGGATATTTAGCAGGTGTCATAATATCAATATATGTTTTTTCTTTTTCTTTCAAATATATTATGAAAGTAACGGGTGATGACGTTTCGTGCCACGACTGCCATAACTGCACATTATGCTAGCCCTTCTGTAACGAATCGTCGGAGATCAAGCTGTTGAATATCGTTCTTGTTGTTATTAAAATGAAAATATTGTTGCATAATATACTTGTATCAGCATGTGTGATACATTTTTGCAATAGGTTTTTAAAGCTCTTTAATTTTATATGTAACTCGATGCTACTCGATGACTTTTATTTTTTAATCCTTGAGTTTTTTGAGAATCACGGCCTTTATATTAAATTTCAGTTTCAACTAACTAGCCTATAACCCGCGCATAATCAAGACGAATCTAACGATACCCCACATGTTTGAATCGGTTTAGTCGTTTTTGAGTTATGAGGGAACAAACGAACATACAAACATACAAACATACATACATATATACATACGGTGCTAAAATCATAACCCTCCTTTTGCTTCGCCGTAGTCGGGTAAAAATACATACCAAGAACAATACGCCCTCATATCAAATGTCCTATTTTTGACGCTTCTGAAATAGCTAACGGTGTAATAAGAAAAACACAAGTACATAAACAATTTCAAGTTACTGTTGTTAAAATTGACTTTGGATGATTTTTCAAATAATTTTTGCTAAAATTGACTCGTTGATTTTTCTAGTTTGCTAGTTTCTCTAGTTAGCAGAATTTTTCCATCGTCTAACCGCTTGTCTCATATACGGCTCGGTTCATCAGTATTCGCCGCTTGCGCGTCAATCGCGATGGAGATTGATGGCTGCTTCAATAAATGTGTCGACGCGTTGTTCCCGACGGGATGTGACGTGGACGGCAAATGGACGGTTAATTATGGAGTTTGTAAACACTGCACTTTTGTTTTTGTATGTAAAAAACGAATGCATTTACAACTATGTACAGACGCATGTAGAATTGCTATAGGTGCGAGTGTAAAAATATATACCAAGAAAAACACGCCCTATTTTGACGCATCTGAAATAGCTAACGGTGTGCTAAGAAAAATACAACTTCATAAAAATTTCCAAATAAATTTTGTCAAAATTGACTTTGGTTGATATTTCAAGAAATTTTGTCAACAGTGACTTCAGTTGATTTTTCTGCTTTGCAAGTTTTTCTAGTTAGCAGAATTTTTCCATCGTCTAACCGCTTGTCTCACATACCGCTTGGTTCATCAGTATTCGCCGCTTGCGCGTCAATCGCGATGGAGATTGATGGCTGCTCCAATAAACGTGTCGACGCGTTGTTCCCGACGGCGCGTGGACGCGGACGGCAAATGGACGGTTAATTGTGGAGTTTGTAAACACTGCAGTTTTTGAACAAATGTGTGAAAAAAGAATGCATTTACAACCATATATAGAGACCTAGTTTCAGTAGTTAGGTGATTTTAGTCCAGTTCATATATATTTGTTTGAACCGGACTAAAATCACCGAACTACTGAAACTAGGCCTATATAGACGCATGTAGGACTGTTATAGGTGCGCGACTGTAAAAATTAATACAAAAAACAACACGCACTTGTATCACATTTATTGACGCATTTGAATTAGCTAACGTAGTGCTAAGAAAAATACAACTACTTTAAACAGTTTCAAGTAAATTCTGTCAAAATTGCCTTTGGTTGATTTTTCAAGCAACTTTTGTCAAAATTGACTTTGGTTGATTTGTGGTTTTATTGAATATATCGTACAATTGTATTAGGCCCTGGTAAACACAAATGATACTTTTTACCCAACTACGTATTTTATTAGAAACTGACCTTGAGCTATGAGTCATACTGACTCTTTGATATGAATCCTGACTCCTGACCAAGTGGGGGTTACAAACCTGCAAGCAGGTTCGCCAGCCGCGACCACCTTTCACTCTTCGCTGATCGCTCAAAGTGAGCGACGAACCGGCGGGACTGGTTGAAACGGTCAATCTTTCCTTATGTAGAGTATGTGATCGAGCTAATGGGAGTCGCTGTCGGTTTGCTACCCCTAGCACCCGCTACCCGCGTTGACTGGTAGAGAATGTCTTGCAGCATTAAGTCCGCCATTTGTACTTTCTTGTATTGTGCAATAAAGTTTAAATTTAAATTTGGGCCATTTTTAAAGTTGTACACTAACTTTTTTTTAGATTTGAGAAATTTTACATAATTTCTATGTACTCAGAATCACGCGTAGGTACTCGTCGCGTCGTCTCTGATAGAAGAAAAAAAGTGTCCCAAATTTTTCAGACAAATATTTCTCTTCCGTTCCGCTACCGTCATACAAGCGTGTATGGAAAAGTAACGGAAAAAAATTGGGACACTTTTTTTCTTCTTTTAGAGACGATAATACGCGTGATTCTGAGTAGAAATTAAAGAAAGTTAGTATAGGCAACTTTGAAAAAAAATGGCCCATTTAACTTATTTCACCTGCGGAAACAAAGTTGCGGGGTGGGTCCTCTAGTAAATAAATAAATAATTTGACACAGCAATCAAACCCTCTCACTGCCCACAGTGATCAACAACCATGATTTACCGGGCAATTGTAGTAAATCACGGAATCCCGGCCCGAATACTATTAGGGTTAGGTTTCATAGGATTTAGTGTCTCGGGGAGATTAACACGCGTTACGGGTAACGCATTGATCGGAGTACGCGACCTGTGTGTGATTTATTATACTCCAATATGAAATATTTAAATATTTGGTTAAAAGCCCATTAAACCAGAATGATGTCACAGTACAAAATCAGTAATTTATTCCTACAAAATATACATCGCGCGCTTGAATCTGTGCGCACCGCGTACATACGAACGCACTAAACAAAGTTTTAAGAATGCGTAAGAATGCTCTAGTATGGATCGCACGCACACAGACGGTCTTTATACTTTGATGATACCGAAGTCAAAGTAGATGGCAAAATTGAAGGCGCTCGCTAACTGCTCTTCTGGTCGAAGGGTAAAGACGCTGGGCCGAAAATCCAGAGGTACCGGGTTCGATTCCTAGTGTGGAGCAAGGGTGAGCGCAATTTATTTTTTCTGTGTACTTTGATTTCTTGTAATATGGTATAATTTAGCCGCATTAAAAACAAATCAAGAAGCATGTTTCTTTCATATAGTAAAATATTTAATTCAACAATAGTTTTAAAGGACTGCAGTTTACGGAAAAATATAATACATTTATTGTTATCATAATGTGAAAAAAGGGTTGCCGTTCAATTGTCATACAAACATGGGCATGGACATAATTGCACTTAATTATGTTCAAAGAACATAATGAATGTTGGATATAAAAACATTCTGACAAGGTTTACTTTAATCTTAGTCAGTATTACTCTAGTTTAGGATAAACTTTAAGTCGTTTTTAGTATTTGAACACAAATACTACTTCTTTATGTGTGTCTTTATAAATAATTTATTGCGGTAAAAAAATAAAATTCATATTTTATTATAAATTGTGAAGTTGTAAGCATCGTGTTTTGGAACAGAAGAATTACCGAACCATAACATTTATCTCAGTACTAAGAGCGACCTCTATAAGGCTGAGAACCACAATAATACATTACACAACTAGGGTGGTAATACAAGAAAAGGCCCAGATCGCAGATTTTTGCGGCCCGAGCTGCAAGAATTTTAACTCTTGGGTGCGACGATGGTGCAGGAGTCTTCTAACAAGAATAGGTTGCCGTTAATAAATCCCTTTCATACATAGTGGAACCTAAAATATACCTACCTACCATCTAGCATAAATCATTAATATATAAGATTATGTGTACGGCTATTGTTCACAAATAAAGCAGATTGAATTTTTTTAATTTTCCTCCTAAAACATAGAAAAACATCCCAATATTCAGTATTGTAGGGAAACAATTACAAACCATGCGATCCCCTAAGTCCCGGGAACGCCAGCGAGTCGCAAAGCTGTCTTATCCCCTTTGCTCGGGAATGTTTTGCATAAAACCAAAAGTCAAAAAATAATAGCGCTAAGCCGGCGGATTGCGACGGTGTATCCTGAGATTGTGACGTCATAGAAGTTTTATTCGCCTGTAAGGTGCTCGCCGAGTTTCTCACTACGGTGCTTCTATGTTTATTATTCAGAACCGGTAGTAGACTTGATATTTATAGGTATCGTATAATCATCATCATAAGCCTATATACGTCCCACTGCTGGGCAGATGCCTACTGAGTGAATGGGCTGTAGTCCCCACGCTAGCCCACTGCGGATGGGGCTTCACATAGTATGCAGGTTTCCTCACAATGTTTTTCCTTTACCGAAAAGCTAATGGTAAATCACACTAATATTATAAATGCGAAATTTGTGAATAAGTATGTTTGGATATTTGGATGTTTGTTACTAAATAACGGGGTAGCGACTGGATGGATTGACCTGAAATTTGGCATGTAAGTAGAACAAGTCCTGGATTGAAACATAGGATACTTATTATCCCGGTAAATAGTTCCCTTGGGACAGTAACGGGAACACCGCGAGCGAAGCCGCGGGTAAATACTAGGATCTAATAAGTTCTAAAATCTCATTGGTACGAGCCAGGATTCGAACCCACGACCTCTGCTTTAACGGCGCATGTCTAAAGGGTTATTCTTCAGAAATATGTCTCCGACTTATTCCTCTGTCTCCATACATTTAGTATGAAAAAGGGCCAGAGGAATAAGGTGACCGCAGACATATTTCTGAAGAATAACCCTAAACCACTCGGCTACCATAGCTTCTGCGTATAGTACTGTAAATTCGTAATATTCTATCATGTAAGCAAAAGGCATACACAGATTTTAGGATCCCTAAAATAGGCTGTACCTCCTACACAAAGATCGTCACAAATATGATTGTCTTGTAAGTCGTAGCAGGCGTAGTTGTTATTAACCGGGAGTTTGCCGGATGATGCTCCGGGCGGATATATCCGTGCGGCAACACAGCGCGGATTAGCAGTGAGCGAGGAGAGACGTGGTGTTACACGGACAAATATGATTGTCTCACAAGGTGCGGCGTAGTTGTTATTAACCGGGAGTTATGATGCTCCGGGCGGATATATCCGTGCGGCAACACAGCGCGGATTAGCAGTGAGCGAGGAGAGTCGTGGTGTTACCGGGACAAATATGATTGTCTCACAAGGTGGGGCAGGTGTAGTTGTTATTAACCGTGAGTTATGGTGCTCCAGGCGGATACATCCGTGCGGCAACACAGCGCGGATTAGCAGTGAGCGAGGAGAGACGTGGTGATACAGAGACAAGTTTCTGTCACCAAACGAGCAACAATACAATACAAATATATATACTTTATCGCACACCAGAAAACATATTACAAGATGTACATATCATAATTAAAACACTTTAAAAAGTAGACAACTGGCGGTCTTATCACTGAAAAGCGATCTCTTCCAGACAACCTTTGGGCAGGTGAATTGACACAAAAATAAACCAGTAAATTAGGTGGTGCAAAAGGTAACAAAACAATGCCACCGATGCCACCGCAAGCAAAGCCTCTTAAAAAGCATGACTGTGGGATGAGCTACGGGGCATTTAAGGGCTTTTTATTTATTAAGAATCAGACATGTAAAAGAGCCCTTGAGGCCTACATACAGAAATAAATGAGTTTGAGTTTGAGTTTGATTATGTCTTCTTAACTAGCAGGTTAGGGTTAGGCTGTCGTAAATCTGTCGATTAGTGTCAAACTCCATATGTTTCGTCACCAACTGACAGGTTAGACGGTATTTTAAATATAGCCTAAGTTTCGCCTAGCCGTACATCACACTAATATTATAAATGTGATAGTTTGTGAAGATTTTTGAATGTTTAGATGTTTGGATGTTTGTTACTAAATAACGAGGTAGCAACTGGATGGATTGAGCTGAGGCATGCTAGTAGAGCAACTCCTAGATTGAAACATATCCCGGTAAAGAGTTTCCTTGGGGCAGTAACGGGAACAACGCGAGTGAAGCAGCGGGTAAATGCCAGTTTTAAAATAAAAATGCCTTTGAAGTAAAACATTTCTGGTGTGAAACCACAAAAAGTGTTACGTAAATGGTTATTAAAACAGCTGAAGCGGATACAAATGGATTAATAGTAATTGTATTTTAAAACCATTGCCAACTTACAAAGCAAGAAACCTCTAGTTTAAGAAGCTATACCTCCTACAACCCTCTAACCTCACACGAACCAATACAAATACGTCTGCCTCGCCTCTCCTAAGGAAATTGAATACACAATCTCGAATGGAGCCGCGTGAGAGCCGCACCCGCCCCGCTGCGGAACCGCTGCGGCCGCAACGACCTGGATTACAACCCTTCTATACCAAAAAGACGTTAGTTTCTATCAAACTACAGGACACGTGAGACATTCTTTTTTAACAAGGTTAGACTATAAAGTTTTAGTATAGGAAAGGCTTAAGTGATGTCATTTCTTTACTAAATCTTGGAGGATGTTTCTCATATTTTACGCACGTTGTTTGGTCCTATATTGTTTCATTCGACTTGCGACATAGAAGTTCAGTGGAATTTTATGGAATATGTTGCTTTGCAGAATAATGAAACGAGCTGATATCTTCACATATATGTCGTTAGTGAAAAGGCTTCATTTGGCACTATAGTTCATACCGAATAATAATAGACTGTAGCAGGACATTTTGTGTAAAGTTATAATACTTCATATTTATTTTAATGTAAAAATGTATTGTATTAAACTATGTAATGGACCTCTTGTTTTACGTGATGGTCGTGTGGCGACATACGTCAGGGCAACTCACGAAATGAAACGAAAATATTGATATCACAATTTTTTTGAGCACCAAAAAAATAAAATAAAGCCTTATTTATTTATTTATTTATTTATTGGTGCTCAAAAAAATTTAAACTGGCACTATATTCTTTTTTTTTTCTGTCTATTCCTATACATACGGAACATACTGTAGGGGATTAATTTACGGAGGCGAAAACAAAATCTGGTTTTTCTTTCGCCTTAGTCGCATAGAAAGTAATTTATATTTTAATCGAGATTACAATTTTTGTGTACGCCAAATTTCATGGAAATCTGTCTGGTAGTTTCGGAGCAAATTAGCTGTGAAAGACGGGCGAACGATCAGACAGACACGCTAGTGTTCCTATAAGCTGTGCGCTGTGGTTCCTAACCTTTAGGTATTACCACATCACCCACGGGCCCCCTCTAGATTTGTATCGATACCCCTCCAAAAAATAGGTAATACAGACGTATGTGAAAATACTCAAAGAAAAACGACTTAATATGAGTATTACCCCTGAGAAAACTTAATTTTACCCCTAAAGGGGTAATTACCCCCAGGATTAGAACCACTGAACCATAAGGGTTCCGTTATTTCTGTTTGAGGTACGGAACCCTACAGAGGTACAGTCAGGTATAAAAACTTGCCTCTAATTTTTTGACAGAAACTTATTTGAAACAAAGTAACAAAAGCAACGTTGTTCTTGCGTAGGTACACGATGACTCCGATGACACAATAACATAAGTATTAAAATGACGCACCTAATATACGAGTACACGGGTACGGGACAAATCGTCTTAGGGTTGTACTACACTGAGCCAATTGCGGCTTAGTTGAATTGCAAATGAGGCCCATTCCTCATTCGAGTGGCAACCCTATTACTAGGCATTGGTTGGTTTGCTTTAATAGTTTGATAATGCTACATGAATACGATATATCTTTATGTAGATACGGGTGATAAATCAAGAAAGACAATCACTACACTAGCATTTCACCTCGGCTCTCTCCTAATGATCCTACGTACAGAAATTTCTCTTTTTAAGAAAACTGGCGTTGGGATCCGATCACTGGATGGAACGCAACGCATCGTCTCTCTCTATCGCATAACGCGAGCTCTTTCTGGTCGCTGGCTAAATCCCCTCCGGAGGCGTGGGAGTGAGCTACTCCTGTAGGCTTATGATGCTACGCTTTGTCGCGCGATAAATAAATCATAAAGCATCCGTCAAACAGGGTGTGAGAGTGACGGATGCTTTATCATTTATTTATCGCATGATAAATGATGAAGCATCCGTCACGTTCTGACAAATAGTGTGTGAGAGTAACGGGTGCTTTATCATTTATTTATCGCGTGATAAATAATAAAGCATCCGTCACGTTGTGACAAATTGTGTGTGAGAGTGATGGATGCTTTATAATTTATTTATCGCGTAATAAATGATAAAGCATCTGTCACGTACTGACATATAGTGCGTGAGACTGACGGATGCTTTATCATTTATTTATCGCGTGACAAAGCGTAGCCTAGCCTAGGGTATAATAGAGTATAAGCCTAGGGTAGACCGAGGCGAATCAGATCAATTTTGGGCTAGTGTCAAATAATTTCATCCTTCCATCCGATTCGCCTCGGTCTACCTTACTGGTTTTCTTGCAAACGCAAATCTTATTTTTGTAATAAATTCATAACCGCTGCTCTACGCATAAGCACTGCTTTTCCTAGAAGTTTACGTCTAGCACTGCAGGGCAAAGGTCCTTCCGCCACTTGACAAGGCGGAGTGTATGCTTCCGTTTCCGCTACTTTTTTTGAAGCGCTTAGCTCATTTATATCCTGTTTTACCGACATCGAAATTGAGGAACTTTTTATTACGTAGGTATGTATTCCAATTACTCAAAGACGGCTTAACAAATTACAAAATTAACTACACGATTCTCATTTTAAATATTTTTGGTGAGTTTTTGGAGAGAAAATTGAAAATTGTTCATTTTGTAATTCTATCTTTTTGTCTATTTTACTTTTAGTTTTTCTAGAAAATAAAGTTTAAGTTTTTGGAGTGTTTCTAATTGATTTCATTCCATACTTGTATTTAAGAAAATCACTTTACATAACTAGGCGTGAAGAGGGGTTGCCAAGCTCGTAACTATCCGCAACCGCTTACTTCCCGGCCTCTGCAGTAATAGTACATTACATTCCGAGGCCAGTAAAGTAAGAAATGTCTCAGATCACATGTAATTTGAAGAGGCTTTCTTATTTACTGGCCAAGGTTATTATACTATTTTTCTATTCGACGGAGCCAGAAAGCGGCATCTTGGTTTAGCGCGGCGGCCGGCAAGGTGACGCTTTCCGGCTGGAGGGCAGAAACGTACTATTGTTTCAATTATGGTGATAATTAACTAGCGACGAAGGCACTAAGCCGCGCAAGATGTTTACAACCTCGACTGAATTGGATATTCATTCCGCCAACAATAACCGAAAACAATTACAGCCAGTTACCATAACCGACTAATCGTAAATTCCCAGCGCCCGGAATTTAATAACGAAGTAATAATTTGCACAAATTGCAAACGGCTGCCCGATGGCAATGATAATTGTAGTATACTACTAGGGGCCTAATTCGCATATTTGTCGTCAAACTAGCCCCTTTTTTACCCGACTGTGGGGAAGCCCACAAGGAGGATTATAAGTTTGACCCACAGAAATATATATCCAGATAGAAAGAATAGTCCGTCGATTTGTATGGAAACCAAGTGTGTAACGGTTTTCGCTTAGCGTTAGACGCCAAAAGTGTAATTTAGTGATGGAAAACATACATTTTCCATTTGAACGTATTTGAACAGTTTATTATACCATTACTGTCATAGTTTCAAACCTGATAATAATATTGACGGAAACTGAAGGTGACGGTGTGGAAAGTAGGTCGCCGCCACTTCTTTTTAGCACGCGAGGTACGTACACTTTTTCCTTGTACCTCGATAGATTTCTGTGGTTTGACCTGTATGTATGTATGTAAGTATGTGTGTATGCATGTATGTCCGTTCCTATGTCCTCTCGTATCTACTCAATGACACACCCAATTTTGATAAATGATACATAATTAGATTCGTCTTGATGACGCGAGTGTCTCTGGGCGAAAAAAAAATCATAAAAACTTTAGTGCGCGGTATTTTAACCTTAGTCGGGTTTTTTAAAGTAAACATGTGGTTATTTACTATATCTAACAGCCACGAACGTCCACTGTTGGACATAAGCCTCATCTATCGCCATAGAGCGAGTTTAACTTAAACTAGCCTGCGCTATTCCCGTTATTGTGCCAAGAGGACCCCTTAACACTGTTACGACCAACAACCCGCCTAGTAACTAACCGCCTAGCGCTCGTAACTTTTGCTCAGATGCCGGCCGGCCCGTTTGGACAAACCCACCTAGCGGGCTCTGTTGGCTTCTGGGGTATTGTTCAATTTGCCGGGTCATGAAAGTATTAATGGGTTAAAATAACCTTAAATTCAGGACTATGTAAAACAAAGAGCGGACCGAAATATTTTGACCTCCAATTTCGCACTGTTATTACTAGTACACGGGCCAAATTATATTAGGCACGAAATAAACAGCGATATTGTGAATTAGCCTACTAACCGTTCCAAAATGGCCGCGAATATTCGATAATACCAGTCACATATAACCTTTTGACTTAACGATTTGTGCCTCTATGCTGAAATAGCTAGGGTAGTTTAGGCCTTTAAAGCTGTTTGCTTCTAGAGGCCGGTAGTCTTCAATTACTGTAATTGATGTGACTGATATTAGGCTGTGGTCATCCCTTACTGGTAGTAAGTGAAAGGAAGATTACGGTCGAATGAAAGCTATTAAAGGATTGATGGGAGGATAGTGTATACGAGAACTAAGAGAGTTTACACAGAATCCAATTTGATGAGAATAGTATATCAATGACTGTAAGAGCGGCCGCACATTGGGCCACTGGTGGCAGCCTCTAAACGCAACCATAAGTGGCTCAGAGCGGCCGCACATTGCGCCACTATACGCGACCACAAGTGGCTCAGAGCGGCCGCACATTGGACCACTATACGCGACCGCAAGTGGCTCAGAGCGGCCGCACATTGGACCACTATACGCGACCACAAGTGGCTCAGAGCGGCCGCACATTGGACCACTATACGCGACCACAAGTGGCTCAGAGCGGCCGCACATTGGACCACTATATGCAACCACAAGTGGCTCAGAGCGGCCGCACATTGGACCACTATACGCAACCGCAAGTGGCTCAGAGCGGCCGCACATTGGACCACTATACGCGACCACAAGTGGCTCAGAGCGGCCGCACATTGGACCACTATACGCGACCACAAGTGGCTCAGAGCGGCCGCACATTGGACCACTACATGCGACCACAAGTGGCTCAGAGCGACCGCACATTGGACCACTATACGCAACCGCAAGTGGCTCAGAGCGGCCGCACATTGGACCACTATACGCGACCACAAGTGGCTCAGAGCGGCCGCACATTGGACCACTACATGCGACCACAAGTGGCTCAGAGCGACCGCACATTGGACCACTATACGCAACCGCAAGTGGCTCAGAGCGGCCGCACATTGGACCACTATACACGACCACAAGTGGCTCAGAGTGGCCGTATATTGGGCCACTAGGGGCGGCCATTAAACGCGCCCACAAGTAGGTAGCGAGTGACCCGAACGCGGCCATTCAGACGCCCGGTGTGCGCCAATGCTATACAAAATGTAATGCAATGCATGGTGCTCGCCCACAGCTTGCGGCGACCACCAGTGACCAGGCTGTGGCCACCGTAAGTAGCCCAATACGCGGAAGCTCTAAAATAAAGAATGAAACCCAATGAATGAAATTTAGGTTACTCTTCAACACTTTCTTGCGAACACTACGCACTACGACCGTAGGAGATATCACGGCAAAAGCCGTATGTAGCATCTGCGGAGCAGGTGCCCGGTGTTAAAAGCGTTACTACACCGCATCGGGTACGTAACAACATTACTTCACTCTAGGCCAGGCGTCGGCGAACTTTTTAGACAAAGAGCCAGATGTCAGTAAAATATCTTTCGGAAGCTCAAAGACCCGCAGGTTTTTGTTTCACGTTTTTCACTATACATTAAATGTTTTTAAGGGAATTTTAACAGCCGCAACTGACCTTTCAAAGAGCCGTATGCAGCTTGAGAGCCCTGGCTCTAGGTCGTAAGTAGCATTTTTGCGCGGTAAGAAAATATCACTTCCTGCTCACGTACGATGGCTTTGTCGCGCGATAACTAAATGATAAAGCGCTTGTCACGTTCTGACGAGTATATGCATATGTAAAAGTGCTGCCACCCTGCTGGCCAACGAATGACATAAAATGGTTCATTTTTCATAGTGGTAATAAAGATAGCCCCAGATCGCCTTGGCGCCAGCTGCGATCTGGATCTTTCTTTTTTAAACTTTCCTAGGTACTGATTATAGTAACTTCAAGAGTAAGACAGTAAGTATAACGAAGACGGCAAATTTAGGGCAGCTTCAGACTAGCTTGTAACGGCAATTACCGTCAAATCGTCGAGTAATTTGCCACGCCCGCATAACTCGTGTCCTATTGGCGATTAACTCCATCCTTTAGCACCTACATAATTTTGCTCCCTTGTGACATAATCTACAATTACGTCACAGCGGGCTGTAAGTAGTATTTTCCACCCGTTGCATCCAAATTCTACATCCTGATCGGGAAAGACGTACAATTGTAAATACACCTAGGGTGCTAATAAAAAAACTCCTGTGATCTAGGTAATTTACCGCCCTTGCTATGTAATATGTTATAGATGCTTTTATTATACAAACTACATCAAGAATTATTATTGTATACACATAGTTAACTTCAAGAGTAAGTAATGTAACCAAGATTAATCAACGTTAACCCGTTAAGCGTAACGGAGACGGCAAATTTACGGCGGCTAAGGACTGGCTAATAACGGCAATTGCCGTCAAATCGCCGAGCAATTTGCCGCGCCGGCATAACTCATGTCCTATCGGCTATTAGCTCCTTTAATAGGGGAAGTTCGTACGTACGGGGACTTTGAAGAAGACTATCAAATTAGGACTTAGTTATGCGCTCAGTAAGTTGTTGTAGAGGGGGTGAGTTTTTGGGCGTTTTAGCCGGTCACTAAAATGTCATCACCGTTGCATATAAACTGGTGCAAAGTTTGAAGAAGACAATCAACTGAGGACTTAGTTATGCGCCCAGTAAGTTGTTGTTCTAGATAGTGAGTTTTTGGACTTTTTAATTCAATTCAATAACTTTATTTTAGACGAAGATCGATAGTGTTAGTCTTAGTCGGTCACTAAAATGTCATCACCGTTTCATATAATATTGATGCAAAGAAAGAAGGAAACTATAATATTAGTATTTTAACTTCACTTAGTGGGGCATTTCGTGTTAATAAATAACTGTTTTTCAAATTAAACGTAAACAATCCATCACAACACAATGACATGACAAACAATCGTAAAACTTTTACCTGTGTAAGAAATTCATAATAAAGATTGTGGTGCTTCCACACTAAATAAATCTAAAGAATAAAAATATTTCTTGTTAATAAATTGGATTGGCTCCAACCAGATGGAGCGATCAAGTGAAAGGCCCATCCTCAACCAAGTTTTGCTCGGTTGTCAGAGACACGATGAACAGCAACGGTGGAAACAGATCATAAATGTAGGTGTACAGACCATCCACATCCACAATTATCATCGATCCTCAGTCATGAGGGAGCGACCATAGAGAGAGGGAGTTAATAAATTGGTCCAAACGCATTAATTATGATATATTACAAACTGATATACCTATTACTGAAATTAGGTACTCTACATGCCCTTAAAATATTTGAGGAGTTTCCTTAACTTAACCCATCGTCCCAACTGGATTAAAAAAAATACGATCATTGTAAAAACCAGTACAAAAATTTATCAACTACAACTTGGCAACTTCGTTGATGACACTCTCATGTGTGCTTTTAGTTATGTGCAGCCATAACTACTTACACAAGTTACCGCCAACACGAACGGCGATTGACGAAGGCAGCCTCCGGTCCGGCTGGGTCGGTCGTCGGGTAACTTGTGTAAGTTACGGCTGCTATGAACAAAAAGCACACATGGGAGTGTCACCAACGAAGTTGCCAAGCTAAAAAAAAAAAAATATATATAATAAAAAAATTAATATATAAAATATATTTTAGAAAGCAGAATATGTTTACAACGATCAAAATTATGAAAATTTTCGTCATTTTCATCGCCATCTAGTTATATCGTTTGCAAAATGTCGGCAGCGCTAAATTCTGTAAAAGTTCTCATTAGTGCGAAATAAAATTTAACTGTCCCGACCGGCGAGATAGCTGTAGTTTATTTCTGTCTCCATTTTTAATGTTTATCGCACGGTTTGTAATATACTCGCTCACACTGAATGATAACTTTTGTCGAATTATGTGGGCTATAAATATAAAAAAAAACACAATTTTTTGGTAACGCAGTGGACACTAACTTGGAGGTGACACGGGGACTGGTAACACAATGGTAATTCGAATAAAAAATGAGTTTTTTTTGTTATAAAAAGCCCAAAATATCAAAGCAATTTTGTAAAAGTGACTATAAATTTTCATGTTAATTTTAGGCATTAAAAAGAATTTTGGCCCTATCTAGACACGCGGCAGCGTGTCAAGCCAAGTTCAAGCAAAACTGGCTAGCCAGCGCCAAGTGTAATATTACACGAACTACTTGGTGCCACTTTTCACCCTTCTATAACTCAAAACCTCTTTAACGTAAACACCTAAAATTACGTGTGTTTAATTATATCCATAAGGACATCTAGAAGCCCAAATTGCATGAAGCTAGATCAAACGGTTATAAAGATAGGTTAGATTTGACTTGGCCAGTTTTTATCAGAATTAAAAAAAATATATATATATATAATTATGTCGCGAATAACTTTATAAAATGACTGATGTAATGAAAACTGGCCAAGTCAAATCTGACCTACTTTAAGATCTCGCGTTTTTAAATAACAGCAATTTTTATAGGTATCCAATAAAGCAAAGAAATAGAGTTTAATACTTGTTCATAATGTTATTTTGTTTCTATAAATACATATTTGGATTTTGCATACAACTTGGCCTCATTTAGATCTCCATTCTTTTTGCGGCGAAGCCCACAGCCTAGCACAATTTTTGTATTGAACTTGGCTCTCCTTTTTTACATTTATGTTTATGGTGGGATTATAATTACAACAGCAGCGAAGTCTGTAGATAGTCCCTGTAATGAATGAACAGCGAGTGCCAGCTATCTGGCCGATAGCGGCTGGTTGTAAATCCGGCAAATAACCGCCTAAACCGGACCGGGACGGTTTAAACCGGTTTTATTAGGGCATCCACTAATGAGGTAGTGCTTATCTGGACATAAGCCAGTGTTAATTATGGGATGTAGAATTATGTCATATGAGGCCGCAAATAAGCGAGCTGGAAGGGCGCCGTCGCTGAAATCTGGGCTGTCATTTGTATAGAGTGAATTCACGCAAAATAGGCGCATGTTTGTCGTCAAGTTGCGGAAAATAAGCCCGCGTTAACATAAAGAATGAATTTTGAATAGTGAATCGGAACCTTGTTTTCTGAAAAAACTGGTTATGATCAACATGGAACATTAGTGGTCATCATCAGCCTATACAGGGTGAGATTTTTTTGATCGTTCAAACTTTTACTGTGGATTCTTTAGCGAAAAATAGAAAATACGTGTTTTTTTAGTCAATATCTTTCAGTACCAAAATATTGAGAAACAGCAGCTGAAAGATATCTTAAAAATAGTATAATAGCTAAAAACAGACGTTTGTGGATACCGCGGTAGCGCATTGCGCGGGAGACGACAACCAAAGTATAAAGACAACCAAGTAGTTCGTCTTCGCCGTTTAGGAGCGCGCGACACCAGAGCGTGCCTAAGGCACAGGGCTGCCGCTCGTCGGTTCTGTAAAATACCTACTTACTACGAACGTAACTTTTATTAGGTTGACCTCGATCGAACGAACAATCGTTCGAGGTCAACCTAGTAAAAGTTACTTATTTCAATATGAAACTATCTGATCGCACACATCTGATGTTAATGTTATTAAGTATAATAGTTTAAATAAATTAGTATTGGTATGTGTACATGTAAGTAACGCAACGATATTTTGGCTTGTTTCATAAAACCACTCTCGTGTTTAAGGCATTTTATCTATCAATAGAATCAACTACTATTTAATTAGTACACGTTTAAAAAATCTGTTAATTTTACTCATCTCTGTCAAAGAAAATAATTGTCTACTCTATTTAATTGGTATAAGTAGTTTGATCACAAAACTATCAAACATTCTATAAAATATAACATTTATATAGGTACTAATAAGATACACACCTTTCGGGATCCTTAGGAATGCAGAAATATGACAATTCTGGATTTTGCGCATTATTCTTCAAACATCCGAACACACTGCAGTATATACGTCTTCTATACTTTGCTTCGTCCTCAGACATTTTGAACGTTCGACCGCTTGCGTTGAGAGCTCAGCCCTGACTAAGCACGCGCCGATGCTTGCCTGTGGTGCGTCCGTACACGGCGCGCACACGGCGCGCACACATGCGCGCTCCCGATGTACCTTTTATCGGAACAAAAACTACCGTCTACCGTGCGACAACGGTCCCCTCCCCGCGACCTCGACCCCGCTCCCGCGTTGAGTCGCCGCTACAAACTTACGCGTCGATGTGCGTAATCCTCACGTTACTAATTATGTTTTCGGATAACACATTTTAATATTGAAAATTTTACCTCATGTGATTTTTCAAAAATGGCATATTTTATTGATACCTGATGCCTAGGAAAAATTTGGACGATCAATCAAATATTTGAAAATGAAATGAAATGAAAACACTTTTAATTTTTTTATGTATTTAAGTATTTGTATCTATTAAATGTATCGTCGTCTAGTATCCATAACACAAGCCTTATTGAGCTTACTATGCGGCTAGTTCGATTTGTGTAAAATTGTCCCCTAATATTTATTTATTTATTTATGCCACACTTGGCCATAAAGTGCCGTTTTCCGCAGGCTACGCGTTCGGAAAAAGCCGCTTTCTGGCCAAATGTAGACATAAAATTATGTACACAACACGGGAGGTAATAAAGAAAGCCCTCGATCGTATATTTACGTCCCTCGCTTGCAGCTCGGGCCGCAAACTTCTGCGATCTCGGCCTTTCTTTGTATTACCACCCTAGTTGTAATACAAAAAAAGCCTAGTTGTGTAATGTACTATTATTGACACAACATGACACGGTAACATATTTAGTAAGAGAGTAAAAACTAGAGGATTTTGACTTAAAACTAAATATTCTAAAAAATAAATTCTAAATATTCTAAAATTTTCATCCTGTATACGTCTGCTGGGCACTGCTGGGCAGCTGGGCTTACTCTCATAGATGACAGTGAACGGACTGTAGTCCCCACGCTATTAGCTGACTGCGGATTAGGGACTTCATATACACCTTTGAAACTTCGCGGATGTATGCAGGTTTCCTCACGATGTTTTTCCTTCACCGAAGGCGAAAAGTAATGGTATATATCTAATATAATTTCGTTAATAAGGTCCAAAAAACTGATTGGTACGAGTGTACTAGTGGTAATCACAATTAATGAGCCTCTTAATTAATTACGAATTTAAGAAATCCCGGTGTTTGAGCAATTCTGCCAACCTAAGCGTAGACACCATAATATGGTGTCTACGCTTAGATTGATGATATGCTCCATATCAAAAGCCTTTGCATGTTGCGTACGCAGGAGGGATTTTTATTACTTTGGCATGTGTGTGAACGTCTTTACACATTAGGCCCATCTGGCAACACTATTTTTTAATTTGTACTTTTTAAAGTGGCCAGGTTGGCACAACGGTAATTTTGACAGGGAAAATTTATGATTTGCTCAGCCTACCCGCGACCACGAACGTTGAAAAGGGCTACAAAACGTCGGGACTTAAAAAAAATTGTAATATACGCGATTTAATCCGATTAAGTTGTTTTATTACAATTAGTGATAATCGCGGAAACCGAAGACAATATTTTAATTTCTTTGTCAAAAAAAAAAATTGTCATTTAAGTTCATTTCAAGCATTGAAAAAGTGCGTATCAAAAGGGACAAATTTTAGCTCCACCCTAACAATTTCTTAATAAGAAAAAATAGAAATGCCAAGGGGTGAATCAACTTTTCTTTGTCAACAAAATTCACCTTATCCGACTAAAATTGAAAGTAAATCTTTATTCGGATATTTTTTGAATAAAGTGTATGTTCATTTAAAAAACAGACAATAAAGCTATGTAATGCAATTTTTTATTATAATTTGTTTATTATAACTAGTTTATAAGCAGTGGCCCAGCGGACATAGTTGTCCCCCACTTTTGTCTGAAAATAAGGGTTACGCTATTTATTTGTTAAAAACTAGTTTTTTTTTTACCTAATCTATCTCTAGATGTAAGATCTTGTTCCATTTAAATCATGTTAACACATGCAAAGGTGAACAAATAAGGAGAAACGGCAATCTTTGCATAAAGCAAAAAAAGTTGATTCACCCCATGAATAGTTACCCTTCATTACGTAAACCAAACGTTTGAGCAAATGTTGAGAGAAGAACGGTGCGCCAATCTCAGTAATCTCATCTTGAAATACTTAGTTTCTGGACAGACGGTTTGTGTAACAGTGCAGTTAAAACGCTTTGTAGGTTAAGTTAAATCGACCTTTAAAGCATTCCGAATAGTCCACTTTATCTTAAGCTGTTATACACGGCTGGGGGGGGGGGGGGGGGGGGGACACATTACATTAGGTATAGGTCGTTCCACGAGAGTTGAGGTGAATAATTACACAGACAGCTACATGAAGTACTCATTGCAAGTAAAGTGAATGAATGTAATGAATGAGTGAGTAAATAAACACAAGGCTAAACTTTTTGGTCTATTCACTGTTGAACCGGCTATCGGTACGAAAAAAGAACAGTAATTTCAAAATCCCGCTGTCATTACATGACATTTTTGTTGTGTGCGTGGCCTCACTCTCGTGAAACTAAGTACCTATACAACTCGGTCTTAATTCTGGTAGCCTGCTTTTTCGCCGAATTATTTCTCCCAAATGTTTCATTTGCCAACTGTTTCATTTCCCAACTCTTCGATTTTCTCCGATACTAAAAAAAATCTCAGTATATTTTCTTATGGTGTTATAGCCTCCTGGATCCTGGAGGTATCGATTTTGCCGAAACTGATATTTTTTTCAAAAATCGATAAAGTAAGTAAGTGCCTCATAATGTCGGAAAATTATTAAAAAAGTTATAGTTTCCCCCTCGAGTTTTCTTTATGCCATACTTTTTGCCACATAGACAGCTGGTCCGTATACATTTGACCCCTGCACATTCCAACCGTTGAACATATTGTCACTTTCACTACCCAGTCCCGGAATCGAAATTTCAACGTGGCTAGCAAGTGACCGAGTTTTGTAGTGGTTAGTACGTTGTCCAGAGATACTGGGTCACGCGCGGTTCAGGCGATGACAGAAACGCTAGTTTAAATCCACAATAAATTCTAAAGAATCGAAATATTTCCAGTAAGGGAGGTCTTCTGATCCTTTGCCACTTATTTATTACTTAAAATAAACCGGACAAGTGCGAGTCCGTCTCGCCCGGGGCGTCGCGCGGGGGGAAGGGTTCTGAACAAATACTTTAAATAAAGACTATATATTTTTTATGATTTAATTACAAATGTTTTCAGATATTTCCCTATACTTGTAGTATAATACGGCATTACTTGCCAAATTTCATAGTTAAAGGTTAACGGAAAGTATCTTATAAATTGTCTTGAGGGCGTCGAAATATACATTCATATTCTTTATCTTGTTATTGGCATACCTACCTTTACCTACGTGATGTATAAATGTTTCATATCCCTATATTTAAAAATGTACTCCAGGATTAAATTAGAGGAACTTTCATTAAACGTTCTTTAATTTCGTCCCCAGGTATATATTTAGCAAAAAAGAAGGTATTGTCTTTATATTTTTATTCCATTCTGGCTTAGTTGACAATCCGTCTCTTTAATAATCTAGGTCTAGGGCATAGAATATGCAAGGTCTTAAAGAAAAATGTTTACTAAACTTTCTTCTTTACGAAAGATTACATGAATTACGTATAATTTTAAACAAAAAATAGACCAAGGTAAGACAAATTTTCGTGCAATTTTTATAACCAAAAATCGGGCATTTTTTAAATATCCTAACTTTTAGGGTACAATTATTTTGGGAAATTATAAGTCAAGCCGCAGATTTATTTCTTGGCCACGTGCTCAAACTTCTCATTTTATAACTAAGCAACGGGAAAATGAGATAGCCTCTAATAAATTAATTCGTCTCTTTTACAACGCCAACTAAATATTCTTTAGAAAGCGTCAAACAAAGATCAACAATTATCTTAACTTGCCTTCTTGTTTATGTATTGCCACCTAATTTACTAACTCAGCCATGGATTTTACATTTCATCACCATTTTACGTTTTACGGCTTCAACACAAAGTCCTCAAAAAAATATAATTCAAGCTTCCATTGACAACATCATTTATTATAACTTAGCATGTAAAATAATACATCATATTCTGTTATCGAGAAAATAGCCACTTCAAAATTTGGCGCGAGTGCGCGAGACGACAGTGACCGGCCATTTGCACAAATCAGAGAGCGCCATTCATGTACCGACGAGTTAGTCACCAGGGTTGCCACACGTACGAGGTTCCTTGTACAAATACGAGATTTGTGGTCTGCTGTACGAGGTACGAGGACACTATTAGGCTCGTACGAAATTGTACGCAGTTTTGGGTTAGGAAGCTTTTTTACCATTTCCACATACAAAATTTCGTTAGACTCTGTGCGGAAAGAGAATAGGATTTAGATTGGGGGGCGCTGTAATGCTTTTCTAGGTATTCCCTTGACTTGTCTAAATTTTTTTTGTCTAATTTCAGTTTGTCTAACAACTTTTACTATAATGAATTTTTTGTCTAAAGTCAATATGTATAAATTCATTTTTCATAATTATTGTTTTGTCGAAACTCGTTTTACCTAAATTATCATTTGCATAACTCTTGTTTTGTCGAATATTATTAACACTTTGTCGATTCTTATTTTAACTAATCATTATATAGCCGAATATCATTTTAACTAAATTTTTTTTGTCTAAAATAAGCGTGTTTTGTATGGGTAATTTTTCTCTAAATTTGATAATTACCAAGATAAATGACGGATTGTAAAATGTAAAATTTTCAATGATGGAATATTATGTATACGATATTAGCCTGCGAAAATCCGAATCTAGGGCTCTCGCTGGTTAGGACGCGTGCCGACACAGCGCGCCCTAGAGTGTTTTTATAAAGCCGGAGGCGTGGAGGGAGAGCAGCCCTCGCCCGCCATGACGAAGCGCGGGAACGAGTGAGGCGAGCGGCTGAGGCTGGTCGCCGAAGGCGACCAACAAGCCGAAGCTGCGGAGCCGAGCAAAGTGACCGTGCGCCGTCATGCAAGGGCGGAAGGGCTGCTGTTCCCGCAGCGCCGGAGATACGGAAAGTCACTATTGACATTAAAAACGAGCTGCTACCAGAAAACTGTGGTGTGCGGATGTGTTATGCGCTCCGATTTAAAGTCATTCGTCGAAAATTTTACAAGTGCTAGAAATTTGGTTGGTTTATAACAAAGGGGCCGTTGGGGGAAATGACTTTAACAAAAAACTTAAATAGGCTGAACGAAAAAGGCGGCCAGAAAGCGGCTTTTTCCGTACGCGCAGCGTGCGGAAAAAGTCACTTTATTGCCAGGTGTGGCATAAAGTAATTTAAAAAATTAAACCGACTTCAAAAAAGGTTAAAATAAAAGTTTTATGGTAACTTTTCTAGAGGTCGGTGCCAGCCTTAGTACATACATTACATAATGTACTTATGTAAATATTTCTTTAAAACTAAGGCTGGCACCGACCTCAAAAAAGAAGTTACTATAAAACTTTTATGTTAACCTTTTTTGGAGACGGTTTAATTTTTTAAATTACTTTATGCCACACCTGGCAATAAAGTGACTTTTTCCGCACGCTGCGCGTACGGAAAAAGCCGCTTTCTGGCCAAGTATAGACATAAAATGATGTACACAACACGGGAGGTACTAAAGAAAGCCCTTGATCGCATATTTACGTCCCTCGCTTGCAGCACGGGCCGCACACTTCTGCGATCTCGGCCTTTCTTTGTATTACTACCCTAGTTGTGTAATGGACTAATTTTATGTCTCTCCTCAACAGTTTCTAGGTAATATTAGTGGCCAAAATTTACTATTAGATGACAATTTTAGCTAAATTTTGACGATTAATTAATGTGGGTTGAGTTATATTTTAAGCGTACTGAGTTAAAAAATTAGAAGCTAATAGCATATCTTTTTTGATGGCATATATTAAGATTTTAGATGTCTACTGCTTGAATGCATGTTACAAGTTTAGATGCTAAAAAATAACCACCATGCTGAGTTGTATTTAGAGTGGCCTACATAGAAGATAAGTAGTGGCTAAGATAGTATAATTCAGACGCTCGGTAATTGTGGCTGACTTAGTAATTTAGATGGCAATGTAGATTTTTAGAGGCGAATAATGCTATTAAAAAGAAGTCTGTTTAATTAGCACCCATTATTTTTACAAAGTAATACTTAAGTACCCGATAGATACACTGACTATTACATTTTTGCATATTTTGTTACAAAAACTACAATTTTAGAAAGCGTTCACTGTACTGTGTAGACCAGGTTAAGACATTCCCCGGGCTTACAGTGAGAAGTTAACCTGCCGTAATGAAGGTAATCCCGGACGACCACATTATTAGCCCGGGGACAAATCTAGCCGGCGAAAACGTGCATTTGTCAGCGTCTTAGTGGTGCTTAGTGCAAACGTCTCCAAATAAACTACGCTCGTGAGTTGTGTCCTCCTGTTTTATTCAGTTAGAATCAGGGTCCCGGAACCAGTACTGATAAGAGGAGCATTCCATGGAAATGTTACGTAAGTGACACTACCATTAAAACAAGAGGACTGTCATTCTCCATACAAAAAGCTGTTCCTCGATATTTACAACGCCATCTATGTATAAGCTTGGTATAAGAATTATATTATTTACAATTATTCAACTTTGCTGGCGTGACACAGTATTTAAATGTTAGAATTTATTTATTATTAGCTGTTTACGAACTAATTGTTACTGTACTATGTTTCTTTGTCCAATTATAACATCGTTAAATGTTTAGTTTTTTAGCGCTATCTAGTTTTTGCCCGGAAATCCCCTAGCGGTCGGGTTACAATCCAAAGTATGGAGAATGACAGTCCCCTTGTTTTAATGGCCCTTGGTAATAGCATAACATGGCTTTAAGATTGGTAGTGTTTCTTAGTAGCTAACAATTTTTATTAGGGTAGCTACCATAGCGTAAGTAAGGTATGTAAGCGACAAAACGTAGATGTTTTCATGGATTGCTCCAGAAATAAATAGTGGATTACCAGGTCGCAGCGTACAGTTTACTCGTATGTCCAACCATAGCTAATTTTTGATTCATACGATGACGGGCGTTATTCTGAATACAATCTGTCATTGTCGGAGCTAACCTGAGGCGATTTGTGAATTGACAGTGTTGCCAAAACGTGAGTTTTAGCATGGTTTTTCGGACACAAGCGTGCGCAGCGAAAACGTGCTAAAACCGCGCGGTTTAGAACGTACAGCGGTGATAAAACACACGTTTTGATTACACTGCGGTTTGATGTTAAGGCTTTATTAGTCTAGGGATAAATCTATTCGGTGAAAACGGACATTAGACAACATCAGCGTGGTGCTTAGTGCAAACGTTTTCAAAATAAATAATCTATGCTCGTGAGTTGTGTTCTCCGGTTTTATTCAGTGAGAAACAGGGTTCTCTAGCCTTTACAGATAGTAATCATAGATTACGAGGACGCAGCGTATAAGGTAATTCCTAACCTGTAATCTTAATTTTTGAATTTTAATTTGATTTATTGATATAGATATGTAAACACAAGCTACACATAAAATATATGTACTTACTTACTAAACTAAACAGTAAAAATTAAACTAAACCTAAAAAAATAAAACTAAAAACTATCTAAAAAATTGGGCCCTCTTGGCATGGTGCCAAATATGCTGGCAGCGTTTCCTCGCTGTATGTGTTTCTTTTTCGCTGCGCGAGGAAGCTGCCAGCATGTCGATCATCGGTGCAGTCGCCGGATAGTTAAATTTTGAATTATAATTATCATCAGAATTTGAATTGTTGATTTTAATTCCAAATATCCATGACATGTTTAATTAAATAAATAATAATAAATAAATATTAGGGGACAATCTTACACAAATCGAACTAGCCCCATAGTAAGCTCAATAAGGCTTGTGTTATGGATACTAGACGACGATATATTTAATAGATACATACATACAAATACTTAAATACATAGAAAATATCCATGACTCAGGAACAAATATTCGTGCTCATTACACAAATAAATGCCCTTACCGGGATTCGAACCCAGGACCTCTTGCTTCATAGGCAGGGTCACTACCAACTAAGCTAAAGCGGTCGTCAAATTAATAATGTATGATTAAGAAAATAAGGATCTATTTATCTAACCAAGGCTAACTTTAGACTAATGTGACGAAGGGTAGTGTCCTGTACACAAATCTGTCAACTCAGAGCTAAGCTGAGGCAGTTTGACACTATGCCCTTATTAGTCTGAGAACAAATCTGTGGCTCTATAGCTTGGCAACTTCGTCGGTGACACTCACCTGTGTGCTTCTTGTTCTGTGCAGCCGTAACTACTTACACAAGTTACCGCCAACACGAACGGCGACCGACGGAGGCTGCCTCCGGAGGCCCCCGTTCGTGTTGGCTGTAATTTGTGTAAGTAGTTACGGCTGCACAGAACAAGAAGCACACAGGTGAGTGTCACCGACGAAGTTGCCAAGCTATAGGTAGTGAAAACAAGTCAAATTTATACCAGGAACAAAAGGTCACAACTATATTGTATGACTTAAGCTCTTTTGCGTCTAGGTTATATGTGTCTTGTACCCCTTTTCACTAAACCCACAGAAATCTATCCGGTGAAAACGGGCATTTGTCAGCATCTTAGTGGTGCTTAGTCTGTAAATAAACTATGCTCTCGTGAGTTTGCTTTGTGACTACAAATCAGGGTGCGCTCGTACAAACGCCACATTTAACTGACCCCCCATAGACTTTAACACGTTGCAATAAAGTGGACATTGGTTTACAATGTACAATTAACAGTGTGTCCGATTGTACAGTCACGATCTTTAATTTGTGACCCCATTTCTTAGATTTTTCAAATCCCACATTGCAATTAAATCGCTTGTGAGCTGTCAACAATTCACAGTTCACACTTAAGGTGTTACCAAACGAGAATGTTGCGTCACTTGTCAGTGTCCTTAATTTTAGCCGTGTAATCATAATTCGCAATCAGCCTGTGTCTGAAGTACGCCTGTAGGCTTATGATGCTACGCTTTGTCGCGTGATAAATAAATGATAAAGCATCCGTCACGTTCTGATAAATAGTGTGTGAGAGTGAGCTTTATCATTTATTTATCGCGTGACAAAGCGTAGCATTATAAGCCTACTCATTTGCATTACACGGCAAAATTAAAAACAGTGGCAAGTGGCGCAACATTCCCGCGTGGTAACTGTATACGTTTTACTTCATAAAAGGAAAAAGTGTCGTCTGTATTCCCTAAAACGTATAACTCGGGCCTATCTCAGGTGAACAGGCTGTTACTGAATCAGCGAGCATCTACAGCCTTGTGTTGAGTTGAGTCCGTCCGTCCGTTAGATTGAGGTAAATTGGGGGTCAGTTGAGAAAAGCCCTTTTTATCCTGAAAATCAAATGAGAGTTTACCTAAAAGCTTTCTTCTCATATATTTCACCTGCTGAACAATACCAGGTTAAAAACGTTTAAAAAGTAATAAACAAGAATAAAGCAAGGCAAAGGAAGAAATAATTTACCAGCCAATTCTATTTCTTAGCTAAGCTAGAGGAAACTGGACAAACGGCGCAAAACAAAGTCACATATCAGCCATTTCCGGTCCCGCCGGAAGAGCCTCCCACTCCGCGCCATTCCGTTTTACTACCAACCTACAAAAAATTATCGCGCCGCAGTAATTTTGTTTTATTGTTTGGTAGTAATTGTTTTGATGTTGGTCATAGGGCAACGACTTGTTTAATGGCTTTTAATTGTCTCTTGAAGTATGTTCTATGTAACGTAGATTTATCGAAATCGGCGAAATAAATGTAATCTAAGGTTGGGACTGTTACGTATGCTTGATGTTTTCTTCCATTTATTAATTTAAAGAGAGTTTTATGCCACCCTCATCGTGGCTCCCTTACGCTACACATCTCTTAAACTAATACTATATTTAACAAGCGTAAACGTATATCAGCCTCGTTTGAGGTCGGAACAGAATACTATTTATCTTACTATATCAAATTATTTAAAGTTGAGTAGGTGTTGCCGCGCCTCGTCCCGGCCACACTTCATTGTCTCGTGGTACACGTCATCGGCCATTTTTACGAAGTATGTCTGCGGTCACCTAATTACCGCGACGCTGTTTTCATACTAAATGTATGGAGACGCGGTAATTAGACGCAGTCATACTTCATGAGAATGGCCGTCATACACTACTCCATATTCGACGCAATTGGGAGACTCTTTTTGCATCATAAATGTTCAATTCAATTATTCTTACAGAGCATTCAGTGACTGATTCGATTCGATCTCGTCTCAGTGTAGGTATTTAGCACTAAGATCCACAATGTGCAGTATGTGAAACGAACATCTTTCTTTCATCAATGTCTTAGTTTTATATTTTGCAAAAACGACCCACCTATCCATCACCTTCAAGCCGAGCCGAGTATGAGAAATGCTTGGAAAATAGACTAATAATTTACTATCAATAAAGTTAAAATTTAATCATATTTAACCCTCACGATCGTATCAGGTGTAAAGGGTTATCTTGGTAGTAGGGATCCTTTTGGATATAGGTATACTTGGACCCAATGAGATCTTTTGTATAATTACCCCTTACCGCATCTACGCAGTGGCTCGCTCCACAACCTCCATAAATCGGGTGATGGAACCCAGTGGAATTCATTTGGCTCTGGATAGCCCGTGCCAAATTCCTTCATTCTTTGTCTGTAAGCATATGATGCTACGTTTTGTCGTGCGATATATTAATCACACGACAAAACTTAGCACCGTCACGTTCCGACAAATACTGTGTGTAACGGATGCTTTATCATTTATTTATCGCACGACAAAGAGTAGCAAACAAAGCGTATACGCCTACTCGTGAGAGCATGACATTCACACAATAAGTATGAACGACCCACTTAACTACTATCTCTATTTTAAAAGGGCATTGGGGCATGCCTATTCACTGAAACACACGATTTATTTATTCATTATTTCACGCTTGAAAAAACCCAAATCGCAAGATAAAACATTAATAAGCTTAAAGAATCAACGATCCCAGATACCTATCTCTCGCATACCACCGTTCCAATTATCTTTTACCAAATTCAGATTAGTGTCTCGAATTAAAAATGACTTAAATAATTCAGCGCTAGACTATGAAAACTGCCCCACGTTTGTTTAAGGGCGTATCTGCGTAGAATTCGTTTACTAGTCGTGTCCCTTTGTCTAAGGGATGGTACAGGGACACCTCTGGGCCACCTCTGCGGGTCAGACCGGTCTAATTAGCCAAGTGACCTTTGAAATGTACAGTTAGTGACAATAGTATATTGCTCACTTATTAGGGATGATCCAAATCGCGGTTATGCCAAGAGTGGCTCACTCCTCAATTTCGCCGCGTGGCTTTGAGACGAAAAACGATCGAAGGCGAAAAATGTCCAGGTCCCTGTGATGTAAGCAGTTGAATGGCATTGTCCGGGCTCGCCGTGCCGTTTTACGCCCGTGTTCACGTGAGCGAGGCTATACCGTAAAATGGGGTGAGTAAGAACAAAACTGTCATTCAAATCTCGATAAAATTTTATTTTTACATTATGCAAACTGAATTGTATACAGGGTGTCCCTAAAACCAACTTTGATACAAGTTATTTTGGTCTATCAGCCCTTTTCGTATCAAAGTTGGTTTTAGGGACACCCTGTATATAATAAATGTTCCGGTTGTTTTTATTTTAGTTTTTTCATGATTTTGGGTAGTTCCAAATCATAATTTTGACAATAAACACAAAATCCCTCCTCACCCCGTAGTCCCTCGTAGTTGGGGTGAGACATGATTTCATACTAAGGTGAGTTATAATATATTATTTAGGTAGCAGTAGCCTTTAAAAACCACCTCACCCCTCTGTCATCCCTACTCTCCCCATTCGTAACCCAACTGTCATCGCAATCCCATCTCACCCCATTTTACGGTACAAGTCAATACATTACTACAGACGGTTGCCGCGTCCGTCAAAACCGTCTTTAGGGCCGATACAGACGGACTGCAACCCAACTGCAACTCCCTACGTTTTGTATAGGAACTGCATCACAACTGCGCAGTCGGCGTGCAGTTGTGTTGCAGTTCCCATACAAATCGTAGGGAGTTGCAGTTGGGTTGCAGTCCGTCTGTATGGGCCCTTATAGTGGATAAGTATGGGCGACACACGGTCACGGCACTATCGCCGTGCCATAAGAAAGCTGTCTATGTAGCTCATACATTTCTTTTTTACACGTAACCGTATGTATGTGAAAAGGCACTTAAAAAGCGACCAGAGAGAGCACGCATTATGCGATAGAGAGAGACGGTCGGATGCGGTGCGTTCCGTCCGGTGCCCGGACCCGAACCTCCGTTTTGTTAGAAAGAGAAACTTCTGTACTACTTACACTTATTGTATGCCGTGGTATGTACAACCTTATAATTTTACGTGTTCATCTGGCCAGGAAGTAACATTTGGCGCAGAGAGCGACAAATGCCACATAGACGGGTGACGGAAAAAAATGTACCTATGCATTTCATTGCAATCGAATAAAATGACAAAATATGTAAAGGTTAACCGACTTTACGAACTGAGGAGGCTGTTTGGTATAGATGTTTGCTTTTTTTATTGTTTGTTAACAGAAAGCCCTGATCGGCCCAATTTCTTAAAAAATAATCCATTAAGAGTTGAAGGAATCGTTGAAGTCGGTTATGTTTTTTTTACACAAGTTATATAGTTGTCATCGACTGTACTTTACTTAGAACTTTGAAGCGTGCACAAAAAATCTCAAAAGTTATTAAAATAAAAACTGTCGAAACTATGATAAAGTTGCGTGCGTTGAACTAATTATAATAAGTAACCTATTGAAGTTCTTTGGCAAAGACAAAAGAATTTATTAAATAAACTTGATACTTTTAGGGAAAATTTTATGCCCGATATTAGGGTCTATATTGTCTTCCATAAAATTGTTGTTCCGATTTTCGTTGCCCATAACGTTTTTCGTCATAATTTTTATTAGTCATATTATCGGAAGTCATACAATTTTGAATCATATCTTGGTATTACTATTTTCGGAAGTCATAATTATTATTACTCCGAAAATTTTAAGTCATAACATTCATTATTGCCATAGTATAACACTTCCGATTTTTAATGGTAATAAAATTACTTGGAATAATTATTGGAAGGCGTTTTTTCGCAGGTCATAATTATTGTTAGTCATACAATTAGTTAGTCATACCATTAACGGTCATACTGGTATAAAACTTAATACTATTCAAAATAATAATATACCATTTAAAAAAAATTGCAAGCACGTTTTGTCCTTATTCATAAAATTATAGAACGAACTGATAAATACAAATTACAGATAATAATACCTATCACACTAATATTATGATTCAATACGACGCGTTCTTTAATTACGTGTGGCGCTAAATAATGTGGGTACCTGAGAGCACAAATAAAGTGGGTAAGTAGTAATATTACTACTTACCTTTAAATTCTAAATATTGAAAATCTATTGAAATGTTGAAAATCTCAATAACAAACAAAATCTACAAGTGAAATATCGAAATAATATTACTTTGGCTGTTAAAATATCGAAAGTATTGTCAAATATTTGATTTTGAAACCGTAATTTGGCCATGCAACGGCTCCGGCGCTGCGGGCAGTGCAGCCCCACCGCCCTCGCGAAACGAAGCGCATGCACCCACGCTCACCTCCGCAGCCTCGGCTTGTTGGTCGCCTTCGGCGACCAGCCTCAGCCGCTGCGGCTCGCCCGGGTGCTGCGCTTCGTTCCAGCGGGCGAGGGCTGCCGTCCCTCCGCGCCTCCGGGTTTGCAAAAACACTCTAGGGGTAGGGCAGACAAGACCACGTGGGAGTGGGGTGCTCTGATTCGGTTTTCCATGGTTATGACTAACAATACAGTATGACTTATAACTTTATGGGTAACAAGGGGATCCCAATGAAACGATATGACGAACAACAATTATTACTTATAAATGTATGCCGTAAACTATTTCTGAACAATTACCGGTATGCCTTTCTAGGTTATGGATATCAATTTTATTACTTTTGTAATGTATGACGTATAACATTATGGATTGTTAAAGTTCGAATTATTAATCATTATACGTAAAAAAAATTATGACCAATGATATTTATGGACATAAATTATATGGAAATCAATTTCTGACTTTCGAAATTCGGAACAATAAGTTTATGGGAAACAAAGGGATCCCCCGATATTAATATTCAAACTAAGATCAAAGAAAAGAGATCGAGAAGCCACAGAAAAATGATACATTTTGCGTCAAGGACGCACTAATTTGTAATTTCATTCTTATACACCGTGGGCCCGTAAAACCAGACCAACTTTAACCATAGATTCTAACAACTATTAGAAGTAAAAAAAGTTATGTGACGTATAGTCGATTAACGCTTACTTTCCGAGATATTCATAATTTTTAAAATAAAAACTCCCAAGTGTGTAACAAGCCCTAATAAATGTGACTAAGATACTTTTACTGATTTTTTTAAATCCTTTAACTAAACAGCAATTAACCTTCGCAGTATTAGATGGTAAGCGATAACAAAGCCAAAATATTGACCTTTCGTTTCCATTTTAGCTTTTTTTTTCCTTTTTAATAACTTTTCCTCCAGTAAGGACATGTTTATAACGAGGGACTGAATTTATTGATTTGTTTTGTTCCATAAGACTATTAATGTAAAATGACAAAATTCGACCTATGTTGATATAACGTTATTTACTTGTAATACCATCGAATACGTGGTTAAAGTTGGTCGGGTTGTACGGGTCCACGGTGTATACAATTTTTTAAATTTTAGAATGTTGTACATTGATATCTCACCACTGTTTTCCCTGCATGACATTGACATTGATACTTATTTCCTTTTGACTTTTTTTATTTCTTATCATATTTTTCCATCAATTTACTTATATTTATCTCGACATAACTATAGTTTACTCAATGACATGTAATCGTGAATAGGAAATATTTTATGCCATTTTCTGGCTCCTTGTGACGAACTAAATTACTATTGTTACCATATATTTATAACCACTCACTTTGATACATTAAATTATTCTATTGTACAGGGTGTAACATTGAACGTAATACAAATTAAGCAATTCCGGCTTAGTTAACGACAGAGAACAAAATGCACGAATTGATTTACTAAAATTCGTCATAATTAACTCTTACTAGAAGTGTTCATTACAAAATTAGATTCAAACTTTTTTCTCTCAACTCTAAGTAGGGTAACCACGATGAGACCAAAAAAGTCGAACAATTAAAACAGTGATATTAATTAATTCATCTTAATTAACATCACGAGGCCTAGCACAGGGGTTTAGCGCCAGGGAGAGGAGTTTAAAAAGCATGAGTTCAACGAAACGCCTTGTACAAATCTCCTTGGGGCAAGAAAGAAGAAATATGAAGGATGCATTACTTGTTAGTTTCCAGAGTAGCTACTTTATACTTGCATGCGAACCAAAAAATGATTTTTGGAAGTAGGCTTAAGGCATTAGACTAGTTATAGTCTAGACGTATTGATAAGATTATATATACAAAGAACAAATACATAGAAAAATTCAACGATTTTTCAATCACCATAAAAAATTAAGGCCTCTAAGATTCCTTAACATATTTAAGATAAACAAACAAACCTGGCTGTTTGGAAGCTCTCAGAATCCCCAGCTCGCGATATCGGTAAATAATGGCCGACGCAGCGCCCTTTGTGCTGTTAAATTGAATGTATCCGATTTGTATGTAGATTCCCGTATCTGCTCTGTAAACGAACTCTTTTCTTTGGATTGAAAAATGTTGAGATTACACGATTACATTCGATTCTGGGGCGTTTATGGCCGGCCTTGGCTCTACATGGGAATACAAGGGGGCGGAGAAGTGTTCTTTTTTATTTCAGCTAGTAAATATGTAGATGCTAGCCCGCGACTGCGTTCGCGTAGTTTCGAGTTTTGTATAAAATGTTTTATGGAAAGGACATATGATAGTACTAGCATTTAACCGCAGCGTCGTCCGCTTTGTTCCCGTTACTGTCCCAGGGAACTATTTACAGGGATATAAAGTATGTTTCAATCCAGGACTTGATCTACTGGCATGCCAAATTTTAGCTCAATCCATCCAGTTGTTACCCACTTATTAAGTAACAAACATCCAAATATCCAAACATCTAAACATCCAAAAATCTTCACAAACTTTCGCACTTATAATATTAGCACAAAATTACAGGTGGTTGAAAATGGCCAGAATGACTTCGAGAAAAGGATGGTACGGCCGTGCCTTTGCTCGACTTGGCAAGTATCTGGGGGCACTATACTATAGAACAGCGGTCGGCAACCGCTTAGCAGCCAAGGGCCACATAGTAGCTAAGGAACGTGACGCGGACCGCACTTTGTTAATAATTTGTGATTTTAGACTATTCGGAATATATTAACCGCAATACAAACCGGAATATAGGTCCGCAAGTGAGCGGTTCACGTGCCGCATGCGGCCCGCGGGCCGCAGGTTGCCGATCGCTGCTATAGAAGGTAGGGCAGATACTATAGAAATCAAAACTAAGCCACTTTTCGTGAGAAAGACTACCATGTTTCTTTTGTTTTCTTCTGTATTTTGTTTTAATTGTTTTTCTTCCCGCTTATGTTTAAACTTCTGGTAGAGTTGGGTTGGCAAAAGTAGTGCCATCAGCCCATCACGCAAAATAGGCGCATGTTTGTCATCAAGTTGCGGAAAATAAGCCCGCGTTAACCTATAACCTATGTTTAAACTTGACAACGTTCTGAAACCGTTAGGTTTTATTGCTTCTATAAGTTGTGGGATATTGTGCACTGTTCAATAACGGGGCATAATCGAGCAGTGCTATACAGACGCAAATCGCAATAGCGAGAACACTCGAATGGGTTACCTCTTCAGAGGAACTCGATTTTACAGAACTCGCAGCTGGTTACCTCGGCCCGTTAGCGCTAGAACCAGGTATAAGACAAGAACTTATCTAAAACTGGGGCATTCCACCAGAATGTCGGGCACGTGACGTCTTTTCATACTTCTAACAAAGTTAGGAAGTACATCTTTGGTATGTCAATATTTTATAACTTGGTTTCTGAATTGATAATGTAATTTAGGACTTTTTATTTGTTTTCAAGGTAGCTGCCATAGCCATCACGTGCCCGACAAAGTAGACGTTTTCGTAGAATGCCCCAACTAACGTTTGCATAAAACTGGGGCGAGTGGCAGTAAAAAGGTGAGGCCTTTGCTCAGCAGTAAGGTACCCAAAAAAAGGAAGAAGTAAATGTTTTCTGCAAACTGTTTTTTTGACGTCGGTGCCAGTCTCATACCGTTATTTTAAATATTAAGGCTGGCACCGACCTCAAAGAAATAGTTGGCATAAAACTTTTATTTCTTCCTTTCTAGAAGTCGGTTTAATTTTTTTTATTACTACTGTTCTGTACCTCAAAAGGAAATAACTGGCCAAGAGCATGTCGGACCATGCTCAGTGTAGGGTTCCATAGCCGTAACTATAAGGTAAATAAAAAATACGATGTAAAAAAAGTACAACAACAAAAGAGCGTATCTTCATAGCAATTTAGTCCTAATGTTAAGAAGCGCAGTTTATCAGCAATAACTCAAAAACGGTTTATCCGATTTTGTTGAAAATAATTTTCGTTGAAAGTATTAATTGAACTTTACCTTCCCGATTTTTTTCATATTTTTCGGACATACGGTTTAAAAGATAGAGGGGGGGGGGGGGGACAATTTTTGCAACTTTCGCAGCGATTATTTCTGAAATTATTCACATCATCAAAAATATTACTTAAAAACCTTAAGGTGATTTTAAAAGACCTGTCGAACCATGTACCACATGTTGTTGTTTGATGGAAAAAAAAATCGTGTTCTGTTATATGTATGGAGTATATAACCCCTCTATAAATATTTATTTTTGATATTTAACTACAAAACTAAGTAGCGGCTTATATATTATAACATACCTACATTCCAAATTTCATCCACATACGCTATGTAGTTTTTGAGTAAAATGCCTGTGACATACGGACGGACAGACATGACGAAACTATAAGGGTTCCGTTTTTGCCATTTTGGCTACGGAACCCTTATAGGATCACTCGTGTGTCTGTCTGTCTGTCACAGCCAATTTGCTCCAGAAGCACTGTACCGATTGAGTTGAATTTGGTACATAATATTAAGGTTAATGACCCAAACACGGACGTGTCATGGAAATATATGTGAATTTTAATCACTTTTGGGGGGTCAACTAGATAATAAAAAAAAGTCGGCAAACTATATCGTGTGACATATTAAATGAAAGGGCTCACTGTGAGAATCTCAAATATATAATTTTTATTAATAATTTTAAAGTTATTTAAGAAAATAGGCAAACATTTACCATTCCCCTTAACTCCGAAACTATTGGACCTAGAATTTTGAAAAAATATGGAAAATAGGCTGCACCTATAGATCACAGGAAAACCTATTCGAAGTCTGAGCAGTAAAGTATAATTGTGTTATATTGTTTCGAACGTACGGAACCCTCTCCACGCGAGTCCGGTTTTTACCCGACTGCGGCGAAGCCCAAAGGAGGGTTATGTGTTTGACCTGTATGTATGTATGTATGTCCGTTCCTGTGTCCGCTCGTAACTACTCAACGGCACATCCGATTTTGATAAATGATACATCATTAGATTCGTCTTGATGGTGCGAGTGTCACTAGGTATGAAGTTCGTTGAAATAAACAAAATGGCGGATTTTATGCAGTTTCAAAGATCACCGCGGTCGGGTTTTTTTTAGTAAAAATGTAGTTATTATTTCTTCATTTTCTTAATTTCAGCAGTAATTAAATTACGCTGTTAACTATACGTTTTCTTAGTGACTGATGCACACATAACTCTCTATCTCAAAAACTACGTAACCAATTTTGATGAAACTTGCACATTTCCTAGACTATACTCAGATTAACTAAAAAAAAAAATTTTGCAATCCGGCTTATAGTTTTTGAGATATGCGCGGACAAAGATACAAACATACATACATACACGAATTGGCACACACGTTTAGAAGCTGGTATAGAATAACATATATAAAACTGTGCAATTCTGACATTATTACACACACGGGTCGAATTGATATCCTCGTTTTTTGAACTTGGCTAAAATGATTAGAAAAAAGAACCTTTTACACGCGTCTTCGTTTGCGAAGTATTGAAATTTGAAGCTTAAAAATGACGCACAGACTTTTAAATAATATAGTGATCACAATTAACTTTTATTAGAAACTATAGACGATATCGAGCCTGCACATGATTTAATCAAAAGTTGATATCACTCGATAGTCTTTTGAGGTAAAAATCGAAGGACAGTAATCAGGTTAAAAAAAAGCTGGAAAACGCCCGAAATTTACCCATAAATCGATGAAAATTTCAAATATCCAAGGTCTCATAAAGTTAACAAAATCAATGATGGGAAAATGAACTTGCAAGAGATAAATAACTTAAAAATGTTTTTATCATTATCTGATCCATATTGGATTGAATTAATTCACAATTATCCACAATCAGCACCCATTTTCACTAATTCAACAAACTAATTCCAAACTGGGTAATTCCGTCTGAATTCGGTTAATGGTTTTCGTGTTCATAGTAATATTACATTACAGCTTTATAAAATTAACTCCGATAACTCGTTCAGGCCGTCCATGTCAGTCATTATTGTAATAGAGCACAGCAAAGAACATTATAACGCGGATATAACATATTAGTTATTTAATTGACCTATATTCGTCTAAATATAATGGTTTAGTTAGTGAAGTAGGATAATTAAAACATGACATGTATCTATCACATGGATAGAAAACGTTGCGTGTATGTGATCGATTTACGAATGGTTTATGAATTTGATAACAACAGATGTAAAAACATGGCATGCTAACAAAACGCTTGTAATAACCTAACCATTATTAAAAATAAAAAAACACGCCCGCCATAAATGAACGTGAGCTTAGTTAACAAAAGTGTATATTTTTATGATCAGCTTTTAAATTTTTTCATTTTGATACCCCACTCGATGGGGTCGGAAGATTTTTCGCGAGCACACAATATAGCGTACAAAATCCGCCATATTGTTTTTATGATGACGTCACATAGCCTCTAACACTCGGGATAGCTCAGGGATTCTAACAATATCCAACACGTCTATATCGGACTATCGGTTCAGGGGTTTAGAAATTATTATGCCCACATACATATTATACATACATCAACCCTAAAAACTTAAGACTCCTTTTTTAGGCAGTCGTTTAAAAATTACTCCACATAACTTCCTACTTCGTGTTAGCGTAGGTAAATCAGCAATCAACCACTTGGGAGCCGCGAACTGCCAATGTTACAACTCAGCCTCCCGTCCCCTCTGACAGTGACTTAAACCCCCGTATACCACGAATTAGTTCCTTAAAGCGTCCCTTACAGTAACCAAATGCCGCATAAAATGTCGCATACCCTGTTCCAGTCCGCTACAGCCCCCCTGCAATATACGAGCCAGGGAAACTACGTACGTCTTTTTACGGTTCAGAATTGCTTTGAGAGCTACGGGTGTTCGCGAATTTGCGTCCGCTCCGAGCGTGTTTTGTTTCGAATTTACAATTTCCCATTTGCATTTCGTATGTCAGTTGCGGGGTTCTGGTTTACGAGCGTTTGGGTTTTTGGATGATTCGTCTTAAACGGTCGAGATGAGGTTTTTAGGCTACTATTTTATTGCTCTGTGGCGTTTTCCGTGGCTCTGCTTCTGTATCTTATAGTATATCATTGCAATTTCAATAGCAGTTTATTCAGCTGATACATAATGAGGGGCCATAAAACACGAGTGTGGTTTTATGATACGAGCAGAAGATGAGTTTCATAATAATATCACACGAGTGTTTTAAGGCCTACATTATCTACAGTTGCATACAATTTTATCTACACACACAAATCTTTAATCATGTGTTAAGGAATCGTATGACCGCCATTCCACCGCCATGGCCGACTAGATTTCAAAGCATTACCAATTAAGTTATCATAATAGCATTGTTTTCGTTGTTATTATGATTTTTTTTTATTGCTATTGACTGGCAAACAGGCAGACGGCCCACCTGATGGAAAGCGGTCACCGCCGCCTATAGACATTTGCAACACTAGATGCATTGCCAATGCGTTGCAATTTTTCAAACATTTGATTTGATTAGACGTTGGACCAGCCATAAAAGAAAAATTATTGTTTCAAAACTCTTTTGAATAATAGCCAATTTATACGCACACATGCATAACACGACGCCTTCAAGTGTGATTCTCTTTCTTGCAGTATTTCCCATTTTTACCCGACTGCGGCGAAGCCCAAAGGAGGGTAATGTGTTTGACCTGTATGTATGTCCGTTCCTGTGTCCACTCGTAACTACTCAACGGCACAACCGATTTTGATAAATGATACATCATTGGATTCGTCTTGATGGCGCGAGTGTCACTGGGTATGAAGTTCGTTAAAATAAACAAAATGGCGGATTTTATGCAGTTTCAAAGTGCACCGCGGTCGGGTTTTTTTTAGTAAAGATGTGGTTATTGAAGTGTATAGTTAACTGTGTTGCTGTTTGTACATACACTTTTTCCTTCTACCTGGATATATTTCTGTGAATCGGTATAAATAATATGTAAATTTTTAAAAATGTGCGTAATTTCGAAGGCTTTCAGTACAGTATCCCTAAACGCTCTTTTAAAAATCAATTGAAATCAATTGTAATGCAAATGTCCCCAGCCTCCCCGGCCGACAAAGAAGGCATATCGTAAATCCATACAGCAAGCGGTGAATTTATTCCCGGCCCGACTCCGGCGCGATTGTCCTGCTAGTTCCTTTTACAAAGGCATACCGGGGAGAACAGGCTAAGCAGTTTTTATTTACTTTTTCTAATGGTGACAAGTTGATAACTTGTAGTAGGTAGTTTGTTGTAAAAGTGAGAGATTGTGCGGATGTCTGGATATTCGGATGTTTGTTGCTTGATTTTGATGAAAGAATTGCAATGAAAGGAGAACCGGCAAAAATGTATGGAGGCTGGTCCAAGAACCAATAGCGACGTGACATATATCATTAGAAAGGTGTTTCAATATGCTACAATAGTTACTATGGGAGCTCATTTCAAATCACTGTGTGAAAGAAGTTATGGCAATATAAAAAAAAATATTTTTATAGACGATTTTAAGCAATAAAAATGAATTATTTCGTATTCCATGACGTTACAGTCCACCTGTCAGGCCTCCCCGGCCCCTCAGGCTCCTCCAGCCCCTCCGGCCCCCCAGGCTGCCGCTAGCATGACACCGAAGGCACCCCCCGCACCGTTGACGGGACTTGAGCTGGAGGCCAGCAAGGCGAAAGCCCTAAAGGCCCGAAGCAAACACGCCACTAAGGCTATAAGCGGAACCAGTTCGACGATGAGAAGTTTCTGCGCCTTATGATCCGGGGAATTCCGAAGGAGTTCGCCGAATCAGAGGTCAAGGAGGACCTGGTTAGACAGGGGATAGCAGTTCGCGAAGTTCACCGCTGCTATCGCAAAAACGATGGCAAAAAGTTCGATATTGTCCTCGCCAAAATCGACTCGAATCACCCGTCAGCCTACACGATTTGGAAGTTGAAGGAGATCTGCTTGCTGACGGGTTTCCCGGTCGAAAAAATGCGTCGCCTAGAATACACTAGGCAGTGTCACAACTGCCAGTATTACGGTCACAGCCAAACGGGCTGTTTCCTGCGCCCTCGTTGCGTGAAATGCACGGGCGACCACTTGACCCGCGATTGCAAAAAGTCGAAAGATGTGCCACCATCTTGCGTGGTTTGCGGTCTTACTGGCCACACTGCCAACTGGCAGGGTTGCCTTAAGGCCCCAAAGCAGATTGCTAAGACTAAGGAGGCACAGCCTGGAGCTCTTGACAACCGCAACAAAGGCCGAGTGGTCCCCGAGCGCAATTTGCGCAACTTCCCGGCAATTGCATCAGCCCCGCAAAAGGGGAAATACCTGCCACCGTCTGCGGCGGGCGCTTCCCCTGCTCCCGTGTCTTCCACGCCCTCCGCACAATCTGCGCGCCCGGCGTCCTCAACGCCCTCAAGGCAAGTGCGTTCGTATAGTGAACGCCTTGCTGCTCTTAACGGAGCTCTTGCTACCATGCCACGCTCATCATGCGTGAAGTAGGACAGTTAGTCGCTTCTCAGAGCGGTTTGATCTCTAACTAATATGGATAGTACTAGTCTCAAGATCAAACCACGCTCGCTTATCTTAGGCTTTTGGAACGACAATTGCCTTAGTGGCGTGTTTGCTTCGGGCTTTCGCCTTGCTGGCCTGCAGCTCAAGTCCCGTCAACGGTGCGGGGGGTGCCTCAAGGGCCTTTGGTGCCCTGCTAGCGGCAGCCTGGGGGCCGGAGGGGCCGGGGGAGCCTGAGCGGCCGGGGAGGCCTGACAGGTGGACTGTAACGTCAAAGAATACGAAATAATTCATTTTTATTGCTGAAAATCGTCTATGAAAATAAGTTTTTTATATCGCCATAACTTTTTTCACACAGTGATTTGAAATGAGCTCCCATAGTAACTATTGTAGTATATTGAATCACCTTTCTAATGATATATGTCACGTCGCTATTGGTTCTTAGGACCGTTTTGTCCGGTCCTCCTTTGTCATACAAGTAAACCAAGTGCTATATTGCCACAAAAAATACTTTATATCTCGAAGAAGTTTTCTTAGGACAACAACGTAAATATAATGGGTGAAGCCACGGACAAATACTAGTTTAAAATAGAAATAACTGTTTGTAATAAAACAATTTTAACGGATTAAATGGGTTAAGAAACTTCGAGACATAAAAATTAAGTAGCCAATATACGCGATTTAATCCGTTATAGTTGTTTTATTACAATGAGTGATAATCGCAGAAACCGGAGACAATATTAGGATAACTGCGTGAATTGAGAAATCAAAATCATTTTATCAAAGATTTTATTTCACAGGAGGGGTAGTTCGTACCTGGTAAACCTAAAACGTCGGATTAAAAATACTATTTATAGTGACGTTCTAGGACAGTGACCTGTCGTAAATTTCGATAATATTGACAGTACAATCACAATTAATTATTACAAAAAATAATTAACCGAGTGATCCTCGGTAAATTTCGCTTGAAACATAATAAAAAATAATATTCTCAGACAGTTACAAGTCCATAGTTTAGTACTGACAACTATCTCCCATGTTAGTAATAATTAAAGTTCACACACACAGTCATGACTTAATTTTAACCAATATGTCAAACTGTACATTTCCTAACAAACACACAAACCACTAAGTAATACACGATAGTTTGCTGTAGTCGTATAACAATTTTACCGTTACATATCTTAGTCTATTTAACGCCGTAGCCACAAAATTGTTACAAAAAAAGAGCACTTTACTGAAAGGTCTGTCCTCTCTTACAAAAGCAACATACTACAACCTGCATTCATACACCGTACACCCAATTCCGTCCCTTATTCCGTGCACGTAAGGGTTATATTCGCTGGCTTCACGGTCACGTCGGAACTGTTTGATTTATTAGTGTATTGGTTATTGTGCGACTTGTTCTGTGAGTTCTTTATTTACGCTGTCATTTTAGGTGCTTTCAAACGTATACATACATACATATATATACATACAATGGGCCTTGAGGAATAAATCAGGTTAAGGGGACTCCGTACGTTTGAAAAGGTATTGTTGCGACTGAATAGATTAGTATTAGAATGTGAAAATTGTGGTAGTGAAATCAATAAAATTTGAATGTAGATTTATTGTTTCGCAGACTAAAGCAGAGATGAAACGGATATCCGGCCACTATCCGGTATCCGGCCTATCCGGCCACATTTTACTATCCGGCCGAATACCGGATAGTAATTTAATAATGAGAAAATTTGAATAACATAAATATCAAACCACAAAGTAATCTTTATTAAGGTCAGTTTAATTTCACAAACAATTTTAAACATTAGAAAGTAAAAAAACAAATCAGGTTTTTTTTTATTTTAATTGCGTGCGCGATTCCAGCATGTCCATTAAATCAGGTTGTGTTTTCAAAGACTCAACAACAACTCGTTGCGCGCGCCGTCGAATTTACTCCATTTAGGTTAAAAACTATTGGCCGGACATTTGGCGGTTGGATACCGGATATCCGGCGGTCACGGCGGCCGGATATCCGGTATCCACTATTCACTATCCGTTGCATCTCTAGTCTTAAGGCGAAACCGTTAATAAATAATCCCATCAAAACCATTACATGTAAAAAGACGCAAGTCTCGCAACGCAGTTCTTTTACAACAAAAAAGTTTTGAGATGTAATGTTATTTAAACCAAGTCAGTACCGGGAGGGGGGGGGGGGGGTGTCCACAGAACTAGATTCCCACCGACTTGCCTATTATTAGATCTATAAAATGTGTTCCTCTACGGTTAAATAATAGGCAAGTCGGTGGGAATCTAGTTCTGTGGACACCCCCCCCCCCTCCCGGTACTGACTTGGTTTAAATAACATTACATCTCAAAACTTTTTAACTTTTTTGTTGTAAAAGAACTGCGTTGCGAGACTTGCGTCTTTTTACATATAATGTTTTTGATGGGATCTTACTTCTTTTTGTAAGTGATCTTCCGTTATTTATTACATTCCAATCCATTCTTTTTCCAATTTGGACTGCAAAACTAACTTTGTAATCGCATTTATTTGTATAGGATTACAAACTTATGTGTGCAGTTGTGACTGAAATTGCAATATTTGGAGGTTTTGTAGGACTTGATAGGCTAAAAACTAACTAAGTTTAAAATTTGGACCCTGTGAGTCTGCTAAAAGTACCCTAGAATTATGATGATCATCAGTCAGTGAATCAGTGAGTCAGTCAGTCAGTGACAAAACTAAGGAACTTTGACATGCAATACTTCTTAAACTACACGTTCAAATTGAATGATATTGAGAATATATATAAGTCTTATTGTGCGTGTGAATATATATAAGTGTTATATCCCTGAAATTTCAGGGTTCTAGCTTTAGCCAGTACAAAATTACGGGAGGCTGAAAATGGCCTGAATGGCTTCGAGAAAAGTATGGTACGGCCGTGCTTTTGTTTGGCTTGACTTGGCGGGGGCACTGCCGTGCCCCCAGATTACATTTATTTTTGCATAACTTGATAATTATCTATTTAACTTGTGCATAACTTGTTAGCAATAATAAACTAGGTGAATATACTCTTAGCTAAGAACTGTGAAATATGAGCGCGATCTTGCCAACAAAATGTCTTAGCAGTTTGGCGAGTTAATTGTAAACGTTAAGTAATGTACACCTTCAAAAAAAAATTGGCCACATGTTTTATGAGTGTAATAAGTTTCATATAACCTTCACAAAGAAGGCATCTTCATGAACTAGAGTGACCAGTTCATGAAATATTGAGCAACTGTCCAAGTTTCTCTCGAACAACTGTCTTTTAATATTATATACTTACATACGACAATTGTACAATTGCCATTTTGCTGCCATATTTGTGTCTACGAAATCCCTTTCGTTTATTTCAGGTTTAATTTTGGCGTCAAAACAAGGCGCAACTTTTGAATTAAGTATATAAAAGTTCGAAATCAGAAAATTGTGAACTTTATTTTAATTGATTAGCAAAACGATCAGAAACAATCTCGGGTGGTACGATAATTCCCGAAGTTTGGTATCAGATCGCTGCTCTGCTGGTCATTTTCACGTTCCCACAAAATAGAACTTTTCAAAAGTGCTTATTTCAATTTTGCCGACTATTGTAAAGTAAACCTTATCTATAAAGGCGTAAAATTAAATTTCAAAGAACGAAGCAAAGGTTATCCTGTAATAATTTTAGATAAAGAAGTTGGGAGTTAAATTCACGTTGATGCTTTTAGATAGAATCAAGTTATTGCGAAGAGTAATACTTAATCATGACACACGACGAGAAGGTTCTGCCAGCAGAGATGGGTGACATGACGAACAAGAATAACCAAATAATTCGCGAATCACGAATAAAATTATGGTATGTAATTAAGTACGATTATTCTATTTCACTGATTCCGAATATACTTACCACTCAGTTTTGAAAAATAAATGTTTGATGTGCTCCTTTGCGTTTAACATGGACATTATAGGTGCGGAATTAAAATTCACAACGAATTTGAACAAAATAACAATCTAGCCTCCCAAAGCAAGTACCAGTACCAGGAGTTCCATTGTTTTATACTAATTCAAACCCAAGCATTTAAGACACTTTTTTTAATTTTATTTTACTTGTATGTATAGTATCAATAGTTTTTGGGTGTTTTTGTAATCAATGTTTTGATAGCTTTTTGGGAAATTGATTTTATTTCAGGTAATTGACCTTCTGGTGAGAAGAAGCGCCGGAAGAAACTCACCAGTTTCTCTTTTGGACCAACGAGTATTACAACAATATGTCGTTAATATAAGATTTCATTAATACATTACATTAAACTTAAAACTACATTTATAGAGATGTAAAGGGCCTCTCTATGCGTCCAACAAGACAAATAAAATCATAGAAAATAAATTGATAGTAAAATTAATGGAGATGTAAAGAGTAAAATTAATATTATGTTCTATCAGGTGTGTTATATGCTTGTTTGTCACTTGGTAACGTGAAAAAACAAGTTAAACCTACAGGTTTTACTTGCTAGCTGTGAAATAAATATGACAATAATTGTGGTGATAAAATAAAATTGCTAATTTTGTACATCAGCTATTATACAAATAAAACTTTTCAAACTTAGGTCAGCTGAACTTATGACAAACGCCCTTAGAATTTTCAAATATTAGCAGTTTTGTACATAAAACTTAACAAAGTAGTAATAGTAATTTTGATTTTCGAAATTTTGTTTTATTTATTTCAATTTTCTAAATTTTGCTACGCACCCACATAAAGGTAAACCCACTACTACAACAAAAACCTAGAAAGCCCAGTAACGAGTTGTAGTGGCCTCGGCGCGGAAACTGCAAATTATTTCCTTTCAGAGTCCGAGGCACGCCTCGAAGCCTCCGGACAGTTCCAGTTTAGATTTATTTATTTAACTGCTTACTGTACATCGCAGACTTTGCAGCGCGCACACCCGCTTCCCAACACCCTCCAACATTCGCAAGATTCTGAAATTTAAATTTTAACCACTGGAAACAAGGTCGATATTCAAATAAAAACAGTTGTATGATTAGTCGTTGGAAGTTACGAGTCAAAATATCTCGCTGAATACTTTATTACTCGAAATTAAGCAGGCGGTAAAACAGTTGGGTCATTTGTTTAAAAACAATATGGTGGGAGCTTGGAAGGCGCTATACCCGTTCAACAACAAATATTTTACAAGTTAAATTTTACATTGTGAATTGACGCACACGAAAGATACCTACTGAGTAAGAATAATAAGTAATTGATCTGTTATTTTATGAAAGAGAAGAATAATTCGCTGCGTTTCTTAAATCAATGATTTTCGCAGAGATTTATTTTGCCGAACTGATAGTAGACTCATTCAAGCATTATATAATGCCTAAATTGAAGAATAAATTGAAAACGTTGACTATAGAGCTTTATGGTAGGTAATCATGCTTTGTTATAGACTACATCGTCACTAATAATAGTACATAGTGAAGCTATTGTTGATTCTTGTTTTTATGTTTCTCAGTAAAATAATAACGTTCGCTCCATTGTAAGGTAAAGCTTCCTTTAGCTTACAATGGGGCGGCTCTCTACAAGAGAGAGATTAATATTCTTATAATAAATGATAGTGGAAGTATAGCTATTTATAGTATGTAGCACAGAACATTTCTATTTCCGTTCATGGGCAATCTTGCAGAAAAGAGTCGTTAAAATAAATAGGGATCTCTGGTCGGTCGTATTCGTGGGCTGGGTGACTGTGGGTGTAAAAGAGACTATCATTGGGTTTAATGATACTACAGATCGGTCGTATTCGTGGGCTGGGTGTTTGTTGTGTAAATTAATAATAGAGAACATTGTAAAGGAAAGAAAAATGTTGTGCAATTTGATATTGACAACGTTGCAAACATTTATAGTCTAATCTAATCTAATCGAACACTCTGAACTTTGTAGAGAACATGGAAGCGGATACAAAATATTTGGAATTTCTCTTTTATTTCAAAATCAGTCCTATTGCTTTGTGTTTTGTTATTAGTCGTACATACAGGGTGTCCCTAAAACCAACTTTGTCCCTTTTGTCCCTAAAACCAGATTTGAAAAATACTTGATATTTTAGTCATGACATTCAAATAACCGAGTCAGGGTATCACTTCACATGAGTTTTGGAAAAACCTCAATATCTCGAAAACTAAGAAATTTTTACTGAGGTCAAATTTACTTAATCTGGTGTCTGATGAGCTGGTCTGTCAGACCTTTTCGTATCGAAGTTGGTTTTAGGGACACCCTGTATATTGGTCGTGATCTACAAAGCCGAATTTTACTAATTTTTTGTCTCTTTCATACTACCAAATTTTTAACACGATAACTGGAAACCTGGGCTTCTCAACAAATAGACGTAAGTGCCATGATGATCCAGTCTTTTGCTGGCGTACTTTTTCACATCGTGTTTTTATTTAATTTACGCCACACCTGGCCATAAACAGGCTTTTACCTCACGCTACACGTACGGAAAAAGCCGCTTTCTGGCCAACTGTAGACATAAAACGATGTACACACGTGTTGAGGTAACAAAGAAAGCCCTCGTATTTACGTCCCTTGCTTGCAGCTCGGGCTGCAAACATCTGCGATCTCGGTCTTTCTTTGTTTTACCACCCTAGTTGTGTAATGTACTATTGTAGTGCATTTCTTTATAGTAACGGCTACCAAACCCTACACTGAGTAAGGTCTGATATGCTTTTTATTATTACATGGCAACTCTGTCATTCGCCTTTAATTATTATACTACTGATAATTATGATGATTACGGATGTCCTTTCAAAACAGTACTTTAATCTAGTTCCAAACTCGCCATTCATATGTGGGATAGACTGACAAAGGTCCCGCTGCGCTTAAACACGGGTTGGGTATAAATATAGCGATAGTATAAGAGACCCCTAAAGACGATCTTCCCTCAATTGTTTCTTGATGAAACAAATTTCGTATGCAATATGAGGTAAAAATGGGAGAAGCATATGTCCAGTAGTGGACTAATACGGGCTGATGATGATGATGAGGTAAATATAGACAATACGCTAGGGTTTCCTTCGGTTATCCTGGTAATGGTAGGTAGAGGCACGGGGGGCAAAGTAATGTTTCCGATTTTTTTTCTTGAGTTTTCTTTATTAAAACTAGGCGGAAATTTCGAATCAAGAAAAAGTCGTAGTCAACAATAGGTAGCGGGTCGTCTTATTTATGTCGTTTACTATTTGTATTACCGTATCTTTTTTTACGAATCTGATTTCCTTAACTGTCAAATAAACATTTGAATTAAAAATAAAAATCTGTTTAGTATAGCCTTGCCAGGATAAGGGCAATAACACCAGAGGGGTGTACTTATTTTAATGTACTACTAGTCTCCTACTCCTTATTTATACAAATTAAGATTCATTGGATGGCAGACAGGATGAAGGAAGCTTGAGGTTAGGTTGTATCTCAGATTACAAGGCTTAGCCGGAGCTCAAGTAATTACAAGCGGTTAGTTATCGAACAGATATCCGGGTTCGAATACATAAACGGTGACGAAGTTTTGTTCAGTTAACTTCCGCACACGACTCCGCTAAAGTATAACTATTTGAGCTATCCAAATTGTAGGTTCGAATGGGGACTACCCTTAGCTCATCATATATTACTTTATAATCTCTGGCTCAATCATCATCATTTTCCTAGCTTTTGTCTCGACCGGAAACTGGATCTGCTTTTTTTAGAGTTCTGTACCCTGAGGATGTCAACGAAACCCTTTATATTACAAAGACTCCGCTGTCTGACTGTCTGTCTGTCACAGGGCTGTATCTTTTGAACCGTAATAGGTAGATATTTGAAATTTTCACAGAATGTGTATTTTTATTGCCGCCTTAACAACAAAATATAATAATATTAAAAACAAAAAGGGGACCTCATACAAGAAACGTATTTTTTTCGAATCTACGGCCAAAACCGAAGCTGAACTTGAGGAGTTTCGTGCTGCGATCGGTCAGTCTTTATTTCAAAAAAAAAACAAACAATTTATTTGAAATAATAAGATTTAATATATGTTATATTGATGATAACTTCAAATATCAGAGACTAAATGATTAATATGTTATTTAAAAATGAAGACTGACTAATAGGGTATTTGACAACAATCAAAATAAATTCATTAACTCTAACCAGCAAATTACGCTTCCAAAACAGCCCGGATAAAATCATTCAAACTTATTTTCGTGCCATCAACGATTTTACAATGACGAAAACTAAAAATAAGGCACCATGTTGAGCATGACGTCACAAGCACGTCACAAGATAGTATTTCATACTAAACTGCATACTTTCGGAGCGTTTTGACACTTCATAAAAAGAAGCTGATTTGAACTGTCATCAAGTAGCCTATTATAATTGACATTTTTTTTCATCCGACGACAACATGACCTTATAATTATGGAAGTATCGGTTTCGCTTTCGGATTCGGCCGAAACTGAGATCGAAGCCGAAATTCGGTTTCGGCCGTGAAAACTAGTTCCGGTCGAACACTACCTCAGCAATATCTATACAGCGTGGGAGGGACTATACCGACAAACTTTAACTATAGACTCTAACAACTATTAGGAGTAAAAAATGTTGTGTGATGTATAGTCGAAAAACGCTTACTTTCCGAGATATTCATTATTTTGTAAATGAAAAATCCCAAGTGTGTAACAAGCCCTAATAAATGTGACTAAGATACCTTTACTATTTTTTTAAAATCCTTTAACTAAACAGGAATTAACCTTCGCAGTATTTGATGGTAAGCGACTACGAGGCCAAAAAATTGACCTTTCGTTTCCATTTTAGCTTTTTTTTTTCTTTTTGATAACTTTTCAGCCAGTAAGGACATGTTTATAACGAGGGGCTTAATTTACTGATTTATTTTGTTCCATAAGACTATTAATGTAAAATGACAATATTCGACCCATGTTGATATAACATTTTTTACTCTTCACACCACCAGGAATTCATGGCTAAAGTATGTCGGTATAGTCCCTCCCATCCTGTATATTTCTGAAGTAGTATCCGATCGAAACTAGTTTTCACGGCTGACCGCGTACCTCTATAGGTAGAAGGAAAAAGTGTATGGGTTTGTTAGATTACTTTCCCTAAAGGGTTATGTGATTGACCTGTATGTATGTAGTATGTATGTCCGTTCCTATGTCCGCTCGTAACTACTCAACGGCACATCCGATTTTGATAAATGATACCTACATCATTAGATTCGTCTTGATGGTGCGAGTGTCACTGGGTATGAAGTTCGTTAAAATAATTAAAATGGCGGATTTTATGCAGTTTTAAAGTGCACCGCGGTCGGGTTTTTTTTTAGTAAAAATGTGTTTTTTTTAATGATTTAATTAAAAATTTATGGTTTTCAGATTTTTCTCTAGGTTTTTTGCAGCATAAAAGGCCGTACCATTTTTTCACAGCTTCAAGAGACTATAGACCTGAGTATATGGTTTTAATTTCAACTCGATACCTCGGTCTTGCCAGACGGACAGACAGGCGGATATCAAAGTGATCCTATAAGGTTCCGTTTTTTCTTTTTGAGGTATGGGACGCTAAACATAGAAACTACAGTCCGCTTTAGCCTGCAATGTGTATTGCTTGCTTAAGCTTATGTCGCAAAACTGATAGGATTCCGCAGTTGGTTCCAGCTTTAATCCTGGTGAGTGAAAAATTAGATCTGTCAGTGTATCCGACATACGGGTTGTAATCACATCAGGGCGTAAGTCATGAGAGGTGGAACAATGTGCAAATTATATTTGTTGAATAATTCGTTTATGTAGGAGTATAATTGGTTTACCAGGGTCTGTTAAATATAATTGCAAAGAGTGTCCTGCTAAGGGCTCGTCCAGAAATCATGTGATCGTCTATGGGTTCAGAAAAGTATCACGCATGATACAATCACCATCATAATTACAACCATCAAATATCACCAAGGCCTCCCCCAATGTCAAAAATAGGCCATATTTGATCACATGATTTCTGGACGAGACGACATCGAGAAGTGTGTCAGGGAACACACTTCTCGATGTATGCCATGTAATATCATCTTCATCATTATTTCAACCTTGATATGTCCACTGCTGAACCTATGTTCGAGAGACCTATGTCTCCCCCACAGCCTTCCACAACAAACGGTCGCAAGCATCCTGCCTTCAGCGATCCTAACCAGGTCGTCAGACCATCTTGTGGGGGCTAACCTACGCTGCGTCTTCTGGTTCGTGGTCCATTCAAGAACCTTTAGTTACCAAGTTATAACGCTCCGGGAACACCTCAGAAAGGAGCTTTCACATCTTCTATACTCGTATTTGCTGTGTAGAAGATAAGGCATATCCTCCATAGTGCAGTCTCGCATCTCACTTTTTTCGGGCACGTATCAAGACGTGGAGCTTTGACCATTGAGGTCCTGGTGCTTCAAGGCAAAGTAGACAATACTAGACCGTGCGGCAGGTCTCCCATGAGGTGGACTGACCAACTCAAGTCTGCCACAAACTGCCTGCATGAGAGCACCAGACGCGCAGCCATCAGAGAATGGCGCCGCGTTAAGCTTACTACTCAATACATGACGCATACAGCCAACAACTTCCTCAACGCACTGATCAATAGGCTTAGCGACACCATATCGTCCGCATAGCTGACAAAGAAGAAGATATTCGCTGTATAAATAGAGCTTGGACGCCCGCCCATACTTATCGATTTCGTCCGACGAGTTCCCTTTGCTATCGCTACGTATTAGTTCAATCAAGCCTCTTCTCCGCGTCATAACCTGGACGTTCGAATTTCCAACATTTCAGGATTTTGGAAAAGAGTAACAAAGTTATCAAAGGTACAGCGACCAATAGAAGTGAACTCTACTTCCCTCTCTGATTTAGAAGTTTCAAATCGTCCCGGTTTTCATTTCACATAAATAAAACAGATTGACGACCCGCTAGGACATCAAAATTGATTGATATTTGTTTTGTGATACATTTTGTCTATGCAACATGAAAAGTCTAATAAATGTTATCTTGATTATGATATTTATTGTGACAAAACGGGACTTAATCACATAAAAACATGCTATTTCCTCGACGTTTCGAACATGCCGTGACGTCCATGGTCGCGAAGGGACAATGAGTGAAAATCATGAAAGTTTATATTGATAAACTTTCATGATTTTCACTCATTGTCCCTTCGCGACCATGTAGGTATGATATTTCTTGACAAAAAACTACCTAGAGAACTTCTTCCGGCGTTTTTTCTCATTGCCATTTTTTTCTAAACGCTAGTAGATTCAGGCTAGTAAGAATACCCCTGTTACCTTTTTGCCAAATAAATGTATTGTTATAAGTTTGGAATTAAATATTTACATTCGCTTTAAACATTAGTGTAGATAATTCCAGGAGAGTTGAGGTGAATGATTACACATTTACACACACAGCTACATGAAGTACTCATTGCAAGAAAAGTGAATGAATGAAATGAATGAGTGAGTAAATCAACACAAAGCTATAGTTTAAAGAGACTTTTTGGTATATCTTGCAATTTACTGTTGAACTTGTTATCGGTACAAAAAAAGAACAGTTATTTCAAAATCCCGCAGTCATTACATGAATATGTTGTTATGTGCGTAACTTCAACTCTGCTGGAACTATCCTATAATGATGATGATTAGCAGACATAGAAGTTTTTGTGGCAAAAACGTTAATTAACTAGATCCTTCCGATATTAAATATATCAATAACTGTTTTAAATACTTTCACATCTGTCTGTCTGTCTGTCTGTGTGTGTTTCTGTTTTAAAATTTTAACATTTCATAGTAAATATTCACCGGATAAAATAGAAATTAACTTAAATGCTGATCACTACCCAGCGATGTTTTAATGTAATTTCAGAAATTCATAGACATACTTCTTAGGGATTTTTAAATTCTAATATACATAAATGTTAGCAACTACAATGTTATTATTAACGTATTACTTTACACAAAAACTTCTTTTAATGCTATTCAATTAATTTCCATATAAAGTAAACTGAAGCCAAGAGTGCCTTGCAATGCAACAAAGGCCTTTAGTTAAGTTGTATGATACTATTGTGTAGCATGCACTGCATAATTAGTATGCAAGTGGTATATTCACATTATACGTTATTTCATAGTCATAACAAAGTACAATTTATCGATAAATTAATATCGTTGGGAAGTCCCTAGGACAATTTTATTCATGCCACAAAAACTTTCATGTATTGTTTAGTGTGCGGCATATGATGCTAAGCTAGTGACCCAGTACATATCCGATGGGTAAAGTCGTTATACCCGGCGCGGGTAAATCCCGGCGCGCTGTAATCGCGTTAGGCACTCTTTGGCCGCGCTGTCGCGGCGGCTGCCTTAACTGGACTAACTGCGTTACTGCGAGCTATATCTACTCTATACTAGTATCGTCATCTAATTTTTTAGTTACTTGTAGTTTATTTAATGTTTTATTATATTAGAACTCCATATTTTTTCTAATTGTTTTCCTCGCATGCCGCTCTGCTACCGCGGATAGCTCTGCTGGAAACGCAGTCATAATGCGTAATACGATACTGAAATAAGTGAACCTGAACTCTAAAATCCTAAGAAAAAAAACGGTTATCTAATGTTTGCCCGAAGTACATATGCCATACAATTCATTTGCCCGAATTGCACTTGCCCGAGTTTCATTTGCCCGAATGTTTCGTTTACCATAATAGTTATTTGGCATACTCTTGTTTACCCGAATATTAAATATATATAATAATACTATATAGTATAATGATACGATTGCCATACGTATTGTTATCCATATTATTAAGTGCAATATTATTACTTAATGGAATATTTAAAATCGGAAAGTAAATTTTTGGTCAGCCGTTATTAAAATTGATCCGCAAATAAAAATAAGCAGTTAAATCATTTGGGCAGCATACAAAGATTTGGCTGGCAATAAATAAAATCGGGCGGCAACTCTTGTTCAGCAAACAGTTTAAAAACGGTTAACATTTTAACCAATATTAATCTGCTTTTTTTTATCATTTGGCTGCCTAATAAACAGTCGAGCTGCAAAATAATTACTTGGGCAGCAAGATTTTACAATTGGTCAGCAGAGAGTTTAATTGAGATATACAGGGTGTCACTGTGATATATACTGGGTGTCACTGTGATATATACAGGGTGTCACTGTGTTATATACAGGGTGTCACTGTGTTATATACAGGGTGTCACTGTAATTTATTTATTTATTTTATTTATTTATTTATTAATACATGTTAACATGACATTACAGTAAAAAAACCAATGCGTCATGAAACGTAGAAATAAAATATCTATTTAGGCGACGAAACGGCGTGGCCCCGTTGCATCGTCGTCTCTGGTGTAGGATTCGGCAGGTTGCCCCGAAACCGTCGAAACACGACACCCTTCGGCCAGAAGTCAGCACTTGCGATGGTTTCCTGCAGCGGCCGCGGCACGCGCACCACAAACGAGCTGAAGTGCACATAGTGGCGCGAACGCAGCTGGAACACCCTCAGCGAGAAGCCGGTCTTCTGACGAACGTACTCCGCCACCTCATCAGCCGTGGCGGTGTAATGTAGGCGCGATACATATAGCGCCTTGCCCGGTGTGGCGACCCGCAGACCAGAACCGACCGGTTCTGCAGTACCACACTGACTCTTGCGCGGGTTGCGCTTCTTCGACACCATTGTGAAGCCCTCCTTATCCACATCGGTGCGCGGGGGCTTCTCCTTTGGAGGAACCCGAACTTCACGCGCTCTTGACGGCGCGTCTCTCCGATTGGCTGCGACAGACCGACCGGCTACGGCATCAGCATAGCGATGACGTGATTTAGACGAAGGGGCGGGGGGAGGCCCGGCGCGGAGGGGGCACGCGGGCAGTGGAACGGCATGCGCAGTGTCAGCAACATGCAAACTGACCGAGTCGACACTTGACGCCCGGTCATTTGTATACAGGGTAATGTATACAGGGTGTCACTGTGATAGATACAGGATGTCACTGTGATATATACAGGGTGTCACTGTGTTATATGTATACAGGGTGTCACTGTAATGTATACAGGATGTTACTGTGATATATACAGAATGTCATTGTGATATATACAGGGTGCCATTGTGTTATATACAGGGTGTCACTGTGATAGATACAGGATGTCACTGTCAGCAGAGAAAACATGTCTGTAAGCAGTTTAATTGAAATATACAGGGTGTCACTGTGATATTTGCAGGTGGCAGTTTGCTCGAGAGTGAAGTGTGAGTGTGTCTAGGATCGCAAGTAGGTACTATTAATCTTATGTTTATGTTTATTTCAAATTCAGTTCAAAGTTATATACTTTCTTTTTATAGTTTAATCGTAAATACTAGTCAGTTTTTCACTAGTATTATCAAACTAGCATATAGGCACTTGTTTACTTTCTTTATGTATTTGCATGTGTCGTGAGTAACGTTTGTGCGTAACATTTAACTAAATGTTAAATATTACTATGATACTATAAGTGAGATCCTGTAATTGGCTCTTTATTACCAGTTAAGTCATTATTGATAAAGTTTAAGCTGTTGGTTCTCCATGTAAATAAAATAAATAAATAAATAAATAAATATATACTGGGTGTCACTGTGATATATACAGGGTGTCACTATGTTATATACAGGGTGTCACTGTGATAGATACAGGATGTCACTGTGATATATACAGGGTGTCACTGTGTTATATACAGGGTGTCACTGTAATGTATACAGGGTGTCCCTCTAAAAACGAAACAGCTCCCAAAAATAGGTAGGTTAGGGTTATTTTTTTTTGATGACCCTAAAACGAAACGGCTCCCAAAAATAGGTAGGTTAGGGTTATTTTTTTTGATGACCCTAAAAACGAAACGGCTCCCAAAAATAGGTAGGTTAGGGTTATTTTCTTTTTGATGACCCTAAAAACGAAACGGCTCTCAAAAATAGGTCGGTTAGGGTTATTTTTTTTGCTGACCCTAAAAACGAAATGATACACGTTGTGAATAAATAATATAACTTCTAAACATTATGAGATGTATAAAAAATCGAAATACCAATTTTATATGCGCCCATCACAGTGACACCCTATATACATTACAGTGACACCCTGTATATAACACAGTGACACTATGTATATATCACAGTGACACCCTGTATATATCACAGTGACATCCTGTCCTGTATCTATCACAGTGACACCCTGTGTATATCACAGTATCACTCTGTATCTATCACAGTGACACCCTGTATATATCACAGTTACATCCTGTATCTATCACAGTTACACCCTGTATATAACACAGTGACACCCTGTATATATCACAGTGACACCCTGTATATATCACAGTGACACCTGCTACTTGACAGCTGACAATTACCGAATGACAAAATGCGCACACGATTGGCGGCAGAATAGTTGCGCCCAGTTAGCTTTTATTGCCCCCTTTTTTTTGATGAACAAAATGAAATATTTTGCTTACCTACTGATTGCTTACCAAAATTTGATTTACCGTAGATCGCTTAATGCAGCTCAAATATTTAATTTGCTGACCATAATAATTTAGAGCAGATCAGTATATCATTAATTGCAGCCTGATTTATAAATGTTTGCTTACCATAAGTTGCTTACCAACTAGCTATTTTGGCTGACCAAATACATATTTCTGCTGACCAAAATATGAATATTTTGCTGATCGATTAAATGATACCCTTTAAAATCCATGCTAAATAGTATTTTCGAATCTATCCAGACATTACAGGACGAAAACTTTTTTTTTAAAGGAGCGGATGACAGTTTACTTGACATATAGGATTGATTTTGAAACCGTAATTTGGCCATGCAACGGCTCCAGCGCTGCGGGCAGTGCAGCCCCACCGCCCTCGCGAAACGAAGCGCAGCACCCACGTTCACCTCCGCAGCTTGGGCTTGTTGGTCGCCTTCGTCGACCATCCTCAGCCGCTGCGGCTCGCCCGGGTGCTGTGCTTCGTTCCAGCGGGCGAGGGCTGCCCTCCCTCCGCGCCTCCGGGTTTGCAAAAACACTCTAGGGGTAGGGCAGACAAGACCACGTGGGAGTGGGGTGCTCTGATTCGGTTTTCCATAGTTAAATTATGCTATAGCATGTGATTATTATGGATTACGATAATGATGACAAATGATTATTATTGAGAATGATTTTATGGGAAACATAGATTCTGGCATATGATATTATTGAAAATGATTTTATGGTATGCAAAGATTCTGGCATATGAAATTATTAAAAATGATTTTATGGGAAACAAAGATTCGGGCACATGATTAATATAGTAAACAATGAGTATGACATATGTAATTATGGGATACAACATTATGGCAGTTGAATAGTATGGCAAATGAAATTATGGCAAATGAAATTCTGGCAAACAAGTGTATACCAAAAAAACGTAGGCAATGCAATACAATACAATAATACTTCACTGCACACCAAAAGAAAAATTACAATGCAAACTTATATAAAAACAGTGGTAAGAAATAGACAAAAGAGACCGTTAAAATTTAAACACACTGTATACTCACAGACTTTAATTGTTGAGACATTTAGGGATCCCGCACTCGCTAGCGATGTAAGAACGATCGTCGACGATACTTGTTGCTGTTGTCAACTACGTGCCCCCAGGCTCCACGGAAGACCAGCGCTGAGACATCGTCACGATGCAACAGCACATGCTGAGTGGTGTCCTTTTGCGGTTGACCTGGCAGCACCATTAGTTTTGTAATTATGGTAACTTGTTTTAGTTTTATCTATCTCTTCTTCTCCATGTTGTTTATTATTATTATTTTCTTTTGCATTGGTGCTGCTATCTCTTACCGCAATAAATGTGATTCTTTCCTCCTTTCTTTCTTTATCTCTTTAGGCAAAAAGATGTGTGACGACATATATGGCACTTTGGATGTTACAGAGTATTTGATGCTGACTGTACGTATCTGATAGGTAAAGTATCTGATATCAAAACAGAGTTGGAAATGCGTTTCACAACCGTGGTACGAAGCGAAGGAAAATTAAATATTCTGTAATAAACGACCACTTTTAAGCAATTTCCGCTGTGTCACAATTTTCCAGACTAATTTCCGTTGTGTACCGATGCAAAAATAACTCTTCTGAGAGGTTATTTGATAGTTCGTTGACCATACAGATCCAATAACCGATCTAGCACGATGCCGTTTATAACCAACTAGCATTGTCCCGCGGCTTCGCCCGCGTTGTTCCCGTTACTGTCTCAAGGGAACTCTTTTCCAGGATATACAGTATTCTATGTTTCAATCCACTTGGTTTACTTGCTTGCCAAATTTCAGCTCAATCCATCCAGATGTTACCCCGTTATTTAGTAACAAACATCCACACATCCAAATATCTTCACAAACTTACACATTTATAATATTAGTGTGATATTAAGAACTAGAAAATTCCCGCAACGTCATCCGCGGAGATGAGACAAGATAAATGTATCTTTTATTTCGCCATAGTCGGGTAAAAACTATACTGTATTTTATTGCTGGGATTCCCTGGAGTTTATACAAAATGTAATTAGTTAATGCAATTTGATGTTAGTTTTGGTGTTATTCCTGCATCACCAAGTCCTTAGCCTTCTGTAAAATGTTTTTAATAAATTGTCTGAGGTTTGAGAAAAAAAAACTCTTTATTATTCTTCGAGAACAACAGCGGCGAATCGTAAAGCGTGCAACCAACATTTGTATGGACGACTTCGACCACTCTGCCAAAAGTGGTATCGACGAAAAAGAGAGCGCGTGTAGTATACAGAAATATAATATCATCGAGATAGAAGGATTCGAGTTCGTCGATTTGTATGGGAACTAAGCGTGTAAAATTTTGCGGTAGACGTTTGACGTCAGTGTGTAATTTAGTACAAAACATACATTTTCCATTTCATTTGGTGGTATTTGAACGAGAACAGGTTTTTCAAATCTGATAATACCAAATGTTGACGGCAACTGAAGTTGACGGCGAGCGAAGAAGGCTCCTGGCCCTTCTTTTTAGCTCGCGAGGTACATACACTCTTTGCTTCTATATAGATTTATTTCTGTGGTGACGTAAGTCAGATATTTAAAGAGCCCTTGAGGGCGGCTTTACATGCAGAAATACAAATTATTTGGATTTTTTATGCTTCATGCGGGCAGTAAAAGCTAGTCAATGTACTAGAACCGCATACTCAACACGGCTGAAACAAAACCAACAAGATATTTATGAAACATTTTACCTCCAAATAAACCGAGGTTTTTTCGCAATGTTTCGGCCATAACTCGTGATCCTCGTTTTATTGAACAGCAATCAAAGCGACACGTTTATTCGATCGCCATAAAGCATGCGAAAACATCGCATTTGGTACAATTTATGCCTGGCCCGATTTACTTCGATGACTTATGGCAGTGAGTTACTGGGCGGGTATTACGTGTAGCTTTTGTGTTGTTCAGTTGGCTTAAGGAGCTTACAGGTTCTTTTGGATTCGTCATGAAAGTAAAGCTAATTGCTCGGGCTTAGTGGTATATATTTGGAAATGATAACGTCCTGCATGAGTAATCATTAATTATTATTTTTTAAGTAGTAAGCGTCAGGTTTCCATTGTCCTACTTGTTCAGTTTTTTCTTCAAACCTAAGTACCAGCTCCGCCCCTTTTTGGTACGTATTTCGTGAGGTCGATTTTGAGCGTCAGTTACGTATCCATACTTATTATATTTCGATGGTTCTGACAAATATGTGTGTGAGAGTTACGGATGGTTTGTCATTTATTTATCGCACGACAAAGCGTAGCATCATAAACCTACTGCACGTCTAGCATAACTGGCCGCGACTTCGTTTCTCGCGCGACAGAGCATCACCTGTCACTGTCACACTAGTCGAAAGAGATAGGTAGCATTTGTCGCGCGACAAAGAGTTGTGCTAGTGGTACTGATTGAACATATCGCTATCGTTATCGTCATGTGCACGTAATAAGCGCACAAGATCGTACGCGGCGATACGTGTGCAAGTGTATCCATACGGACCGGTCCATTTGTGCCAGTGTAAACGGTACGTACCAGTGTAAACGGCATGTACCATTTGCATTTTGTACTTACGCTACATTTGACGGAATAAAGTTTATGGATGCTGGTTATCCGGGTATATTTTAAGGCGTATCGATACGGTGTGTGTATTTCATAACATAAGGGCTCTTCATGTGAAAGAAACATGATGTTTCTTTATTTGTTTTTTTAATGCGGATAAATTGCACCGCATTTTAAATTACATATACATATAGATACAAGAAATCAAAGTACATAGAAAAATTAAATGGTACTCACCTGTCGTCCAGACCGGAAATCGAACCCGGTACCTAAGGTAGGTTTATAAGGGCTCTTACTCATAAAACGATAGCCACTCACTTGCTTTCGGTAGCTAGAGCTGCCAACTTTGCGCACCTACGATTTGATTTTGGTAGCCGGAGCTACCAGGCGACGTTGGTACAATATTTTATTTTTAATCTGTAAAGCGTGCTTTAGACGACGTTCAAACTCTGTTCAAATCATAGAGAAATAACATGGCAACACAGAAAAAAAAGGGCAGCCAACATAGTAGACTGAAAATATTTTTAAACAGTGTTACTTTACAAGGTGTTGTCAAAGTGAAGTTCAAGTCAGATTTTGTGAAAGTGCGGAGTGTTTAGAAAATGCCGTAAGTACTCAAATTACTATTTTATTATTAAAGTTATATATCAAACGATTCAGTGTTTATCCATCTAGCAGATTGTAACAATATTTTAGTGCCAAACTCATAATTATGAATCACATCTTCACTTGAAAGTAATTTAACAGATTTTTTTCCAGTAACTTGTGAATTAAATGGCTCATATTTTAAAGACTTTCGAATAATTCTTTTCTAACTTATAGTAATTAAATAGCTTGAGTATTAAGTTTTTTACTTAAACCATAAAATCAATCAATACAAGACTTATTACACAGGATTAGCGAAAGAAACAAGTGACAGTAAATTGTAAGTACGGGTGTGGTAGCGCTAGCCACCAGCGAAACAATTCATTCATACATATCGCTTCAAGGTTGTAAGACTTGTAAGGCATGCGGCACACCAGACGCGCTGTGAGCGCGTTTGAGATATTTGTTTTTTTGTACTTACTGATATTTGAACAATGTTATCTATCATTAATTTTGGTGTTTCGGTTATTTTAATAGATATTTTATTGTATGTGTGTATCCATTCCGAATGTTCAATGAGTATATTTTGGAAAGATAAGAGGAGAAACTTTTTTGTTTTTAGTTAACTGGTGGCTTTGTATTTGATAAATACATATTTGGTAGATAGAAAATACTTTTGATTGAAATACTTTTACTTTTTAACACTTCATAAAATACATTTTATAAATAATAAGAAACTATACAATAACGTAAGTTGAATGAAATTGCATCTTGGGCTACTTAGTTGATAACTTTTAATATTACAAAAATACACACTAAAATCTAACTAACGTCTTCAAATATGGTTATATACTCGTTTACTACCAATTCTGTCTGAATAAAATAGCAAAACTTAATGGAATGCGTCTTCATCTACGATTTGTATACTTCTTAATTTAAAAAATATTTTGGCTGAGGGACTGTTCCCTCCACAGTTCCATACATCTGTATGTATGATGTGTTTTTATTTGTGCATTAATTTTACGCTTATGTAGGATATTTTACATTGTTTGAGCAGACCAGCAAAATCAAAAAACAAAGAAACCGGACGCAGTCGTGGACGCGGTCGTGGACGAGGGCAAGGACGAGGGCGAGGAAGAGGAAAAGTTGAACCAAGGGAACTCCTTTCCTCAAGAGAAACAAGCTCCACCTGAACATCCCCCATCTCCTGTTCCGGGTCCTAGTTCCAGGTTACTTATTCAATTCAACTGGTGATCGTATGTTATTGTTTGTAAAAAATCCTTTTCATTTTTGTTTTTTTTTTTCAGTAGACCATATGACGAGGAAAAACAAATTATGTTGAAGCGATACTCCAGGACAATCATTTCGTTGGCCAATGAGCGTCGAAGAATAGTCGATGCGTATGGTGTAAGCAGTCTCGCTCGAAATATATTTGCAAGCTATGTAAAGTATCACTTTGCTTAGATGTATGTTTCGAGGAGTACCATACGAAATATTAGTACTTTCGGCATCGGCGGGGCTATTTTGTATGTAAAGGTCGCTATTATTCAAAAGTAAACATGCAATCGAGGGCTTTCTTTATTACCTCCCGTGTTGTGTACATCATTACAGCGGCTTTAAAAGCCACTTTATGGCCAGGTGTGGCATAAAATCCTTATCCTTACTTCCAACAATAGATTATTTGACAAATTAGATAGTTAACGAGTTCATATTTTTAAATCCATCTATTGTGGATATATTGCATACACTATCCGTATAACCTAGTCGTTTTAAACCTGACGTTTTACAGATTTGGGCATTTTGTAACTAAGACATTTTGACAATCAAAACCTTTTGCTAAGATAGCCCTTATACATTTAAAACCTTATGCAAATAAGTCATTCTGCCTACTTGTACATTTCACGACCTAGGCATTTTGCTAAGTAAGTCTTTATAAAAGTAAAACTTTGCATACCATGGCAAAATAAAACGTTGACCTCTTGAACTGAACCCATTAATTATTTTTAAAGTAAGTTTTATTTTATAGATTTCGCAGATTCATATAATTTGTACGTGCGAAATGACATAAAAAATCTCTAAAAACCATAATTAACATGCAATTTCCCCTCAAGGTCAGCGCCATTTATCAGCACCATTTTAACTAAGTTTTTTTGTTGAAATTATATGTATCAGCTTCAGATATTTCAGCTTAGAAAATAAAACCCATCAAAAACTTTACACGTAAAAAGATGCAACTCTCGCAACTCAGTTCTCCTACAACAGAAAAGTTTTGAGATGTAATGTTAAACCAAGTCAGTCCGTGTCCACTGAACTCAATTTCCACAGACTTGCCTATTATTTACCCGAGGAGGATTCTTGGAAAATGAGTTGCTCTCTCAGTTTAAGTAAATAGGCAAGTCGGTGAAAATTGAGTTCTGTGGACACCCCCCCCAGTACTGACTTGGCTTAACATTACAGCTCAAAACTTTTTTGTTGTAGAAGAACTGCGTTGCGAGACTCGCATCTTTTTACATGTAATGTTTTTGATGGGATCTTATTTCTGTTTGTAAGTGGTCTATCTTTATTTATTTCATTTCAATCCATTCTATTTCCGATTTGAACTACAAAACTATCTTTGTAATCACATGTATTTGTATAGGATTACAAACTTACGTGTGCAGTTGTAACTGAAATTGCAATATTTTTAGGTTTTATAGGACTTGATTGGCTAAAACCTCACTATGTTTAAAATTTGGAGCTTGTAAGTCTGCTAGAAGTTCCTTAGAATTACGATGATCATTAGTCAGTCAGTCAGTAAGTCAGTGACAAAACTAAGGAACTTTGACGTGCAATAGTTCTTAAACTACACGTTCAAATGGAATGTTTTTGAGGATATACTTAAGTCTTATTGTGCCCTATATATACCTGAAAATTCGGGGTTCTAGCTTTAGCCAGCACGAAATTACAGGAGGTTGAAAATGGCTTGAATGGCTTCCAGAAAAGGATTATATACGGCCGTGCCTTTGTTTTGCTCGACTTGGCGGGGGCACTGCCGTGCCCCCACATGTATTAAACCATAAAATAAAATACCATACATTTGAAATATAATTAATGCCGTAGAAATAAAATAAACAATCACCCTCTTTTGGTTTGTATGGAAAATAGACCGATCACCTCAACCTTGGTTCAACGAACTTATCTTTTTTTATATTTTATTATTTCATTTCTTTTCTATAAAAGAAAAGAAATGAAATAATACATACATATTTAGACTCAGACTTGTAAAAGAGCCCTTGAGGGCCTACTTGCAAAAATAAACTATTTTATTTTATTTTTATTTTATGTTATACGCTACTTAATGTTTTAACCAACTTTTGTTTAGTTTCACCTGCCTCGGTGTCTGTCTGCCTTTGTGTAATCAAATCTTGCAAGTTAAATTTGACCACTTCCCGGTTTTCATTAAACTGAAGCAAACTTTCCAAGGACATGTAAATCAGACAATGCGATATGACACGAAGCTGATCTGCTGATGAAATAATATGACAGCCATAGATAGAATAATCCACATTACGCAAAATAAATCCGCCATGCTCGGGCTCATTTGATTCGTTTTGACGCGCAGTGCGCAGTATGCGATTGTAAAAAAAAGTATAGAGTCTGCAACGAAGGCATGTTAAGTTATTTCATTGTAAGGTATATTTATGCCACACCTGGCCAAAACGTAGCTCTTACCGCACACTACGCGTACGGAAAAAGCCACTTTCTAGCCAATAAAATTATGTACACAACACGGGAGGTAATAAAGAAAGCCCTCGATCGCATCGCATATTTACAAAACTTTTGCAATCTCGGAGTTTCTTTGTATTACCACCCTAGTTGTGTAATAGTACATTACACAACTAGGGTGGTAATACAAAGATAGGCTGAGATCGCAGAAGTTTGCGGCCCGAGCTGCAAGCGAGGGGCGTAAATATGCGATCGAGGGCTTTCTTTATTACCTCCCGTGTTGTGTACATCATTTTATGTCTCCACTTGGCCAGAAAGCGGCTTTTTTCGTGCGCGCAGCGTGCAGAAAAAGCCATTCTATGGCCAGGTGTGGCATAATATACTATTACCACTTTAGTTGAGTAATGTACTACAATAATATAAAAGAATGGTTTCTTGGTAAAAACTAGCCAAATCATTGTGTATGCTGGAACAAAAGCGCTGTCAACACTTTATTTATATTATCTTATTATTTAGTATTGATCAATTTGGTGCTCATTATGGCCGACATTAATAAACTTTTTGAATTATGTCCATTGCTGTTTTATTCTACACCACACTTTTTTTATGACGAGCTGTCACATGTTACAACTTTATATTCACAGCCAATACCTAGAGTGGAGGTCAAGGGATGCATGAGGGGCGAAGAACAGCAATAACTAGACAGGTTTAAATATCACTCTCACCTCACGCCCATCAATTTAAACCCTAGTTCTCAATAGATATGAGCGCTGACGGCAAATTTCGCGGCAGCGGCGTGGCTTTGGATCTTAATATTTTTATTTTAGCCTGATTTGTAAGAGGAAATGCAGAAAACCACATTTTTATACCAAGATAACCTGTATTTTATTCTAATAAACGAACGGAGGACATAAACCACCGTAATTGTTTTTTTTTCAATTTCGCACCTCAAATTGTGTATGTGTGTCGTGGAAGATTGTTTATAGTTGTTATGTATATCTTTCACTTGCGTTATAAACATCAATTGAAGTCGATAAAAACGACGACGCCGCCTAAATACTCGACGCGACTGAGTGAACAAATGCGGGCGGGCTACGGGTGCGAGCGAGAAAACAATCCGCAATTTGTTACGGTGGCGCGACGGCGCTGCGCTAAGATCTAGTTCTCAATTAATCTGATACTAACATTCCATGGAACTTTGAAGAAACGCACGTCAAATGAAGGGCAATTACCTAAAATGTGTAACGTGGTTGAAGTTGCCCTTCAAGTTACATTTAATTTTTTCAACCTGCTTAGAATAGATAGATACACTAGGAAGATTTTATTTGACCTTATTGCACAATCAATATATGCCTGTCTAAAAATTACATAATACAAAAAAAATTGCGTAGTCGGTCAAAAATTATGCACTTATTACGCAGTATACAATTATTTTACAAACAACGTATGTACATATATGTATTTATTGTTGGATTCATACTTTTTTCTCAAGTCAAAATCACGAACATATCTTTAAATGTTCCTCTCGGACTGGGTTGACGTTGAAAAAAATTCGTCATAACAAATGTTTTTATTAAATCATTTATAACACGTTTTTACATTCACGTCAGCATTCACACTGCGTTGTATGTTATTTTTTTACCATTTAGAAACAATTCAAAACAGACCACGTTCAATCGTATCTTATAATTACCTAGTAGCCAGCACCATACACAACAATCAAAAAGCACCAATCTCACAATATAGTAATTGAATTACCTTTTAGTTCTACATTTACTTAAAAATAAATTTAATAATGTCTAGCAAGTACAAACAGAAAAGTAAATTTAATCAAAAGTAGACAAAACTTTTGCTTTTACAAAGTTTTATTCACCAAACAATTATTTATAGAAGTTATTACTGAAAATAACGTATGCTCAATTTTTAAAGTACTGCATAGGTAAATTCTGTGTTGCGCGCACTGTGCCGCGACCTTAACGGCTGGGCTGCCGATGTAGCAGCCATCTTTGTTTTGTTTTGTTTGTCAGTACGAGCGCGAACCAGTCACGTGTTGCGAAAAATGTATACCGGCGTGTTTATTTATCATAAAATCTGTGTAATTATGTGTATTTAAGGTTTCTAATTGTGTAATGTTGTGTTGTGGTTACAAACTGTGATTTATAATGTGTTAATTTAAGGTGATGACGTGATTTTAAGTTATTTCTATCATGTTTTTGATCGGCCCAACGAAAGTTCGCGAGGTACGTACATTGTGTTTGTTGTTGTTTTGACTTTATAACCGCAATTAACATGCTAGTTGCCAAATAAGTACAATCTGAATTTAAGATTATTAGTTGTTTGTTCTAACTAGGACAATATTTTAGTTATTACGCTTCTAAATTATCCATAAATAAATACTAAACCTGGCGAACGGTTTCGTTCCGTATTTCCGTTTTTCTTGCGTGTCTATTTTAAATGAAGTGATGTTTACCATAGAATTTTATACGAACACGTGTACAGTATTTGGTATCAAAAGAAAGGTAATTTAATCTACTTTTTAATGTATTTAAAAACAAACAGGGTTATCGCTTTAGATTTTTTATCAAAAATACAATTCTCCTCGAAGTCGTCAACTTTATCAATGCGTCAACTTTACGCATTTTTTATAATTATTTTTACTATAATAACTCATATAATGAGTAACAAAATTAAATTCTTTGTTTCTTTGGCTTTTTAGTGTAAAAAAATCTTACCAAATGGTTCAGTAGAAGCCAAATTATGAATTTTTGAATTAAACTCGACATCGCGCCGGCATTTGTCATAAAAGGCGAAACAATTTAGGCTGCCATTTTTAAAATCCCAAAGCAAGTGAGTGGATAGGATATCGCATCGTGTCGTGGAAATCTACGACGAGAAACGTAAAAATTCACGACACGATATCGCAATGTGCCACGACACAATATCACGATACGACGTCATGTCATGGAAAATATTCAATCAAAAAACAACTTTATGTCAGCGTGGAAAGATTAAAAATTAAAATATAATTCTCCACGACACGACTTCGTATCTTGAAACGATGCCGCGTTGTAGCACGACGCGATATAGTATCGTGTTTATGTGTGCCCTAAGTCACGGATGGATGATCAAACGTTTAGACAGCAGCATGATCTCCGATTATGAACTGTTGTTACTACACACACGCACACACACACACACAAAATCAAATCAACACATCACATCATCAGCCCACTATATACGTCCCACTGCTGGGCACAAGCCTACTCTCATAGATGACACGTCAAATCTGTGGGTCTAGTGCAAAGGGGAACAAGTAAAATTTATACCAGGAACAAAAGGTCACAACTGTATTGTATGACTTAAGTTCTTTTGCTCCTAGGTTATATGTGACTAGTAAACCTTTTCACTAGACTCACAGAAATTATACAACAGACGTAAGAATTAAAACATAAATATTGCTTTGCTAATCCGCGATATGGTAACGTGTTAGTAATTTTTTATATACAGGGTGGGAGGGACTATACCGACAAACTTTAACTATAGTTTCTAACAACTACTAGGAGTAAAAAAAGTTATGTGATGTATAGTCGAAAAACGCTTACTTTCAGAGATATTCATTATTTTTTAAATGAAAACTCCCAAGTGTGTAACAAGCCCTAATAAATCTGACTAAGATAGTTTTACTAATTTTTTTAAATCCTTTAACTTTAGTTAAAAAAAAAGTCACACTCAATTGTGATCCCCTAATTAATTTGTTAACTTTACCGAGCAATGTGCCGCAAAAATGCAACCCCCGAAATGGTTTTGGCATCAAAAGATACGAGCTTTTTAAAGTAATTATCAATATGCGTTACATTACATAGGAAGAAAAATTACTGATATTAATATTATACTGTGAAGGGTGAACGGCGTTGTAAATTGGCTTATTGGAGTTTCTCTAGGCTCTGCTTTTTGGGACACTGCATATATCACTATAGATATACTTATAACACATCGCTCTCCATCCAATTCGCACCCTTCGCCAAGAATCGTCGAATTCCGGTTTTTAATCACTCCATCGGCATCACTCGAGTCTGAACCATAACTAGTTGCAATAAAGAGTAAACTCGATTCCCATTGTTATTTGTGCGATTCGCCGCAGTAATTATTTCCGACAAATTTAGTAATATTTCAGAGTTGCTGTTCGGGCAAATATTTGGTTAATTGAGCGTTGGATACTGTTATTGTTTTTAGAAAGTTTGGAGCGTTACAATTAAATGCCTGTTGTCTTTTGGGAAGTTTTGTGTACGTGGTAGACCACGAGTTGGAGAATTGTCTCAGTATACTCGATTTCCATTCTCGGTGTTTAAGGAGAAGTTAGAAGTTGCTGTGTTAGTGGAATCAAGGCACGGTTTGTTATTATGCAAAATTATGTAAGTGTTACTTCATTTTCACGTATATAATTTAATTAGTCAAAGCGAGCGTTATCCGGCATACCATTTCAAGGCTAACCACATTTAAATCGGAAAATATGAGTCATTCTATCTTTCAACAACGCTTTTTTTGACACTTACAAACCTTACTGGCTGTTAATCGGATTAGGTGGGGGCCGTGGTGTTCCTTGGGATCGAACCAGGTCCACTGATTGGTCAAAGTAAGCGACGGACCAGCGGGAAAGGTTGAAGTGGATTAGCCTGTCCTTGTGTGTAGTGTAGGGTATATCAAACTAATGGGAGTTTTAGTTACCGGTTCACTAAACCTAGCCCAGCTAAGAAGACTCCGGCAAGAAACTTAGCTCAGCCCGAGCAAGGTCGGAATGAAGTTAATCCAGGATATTCGGATCCTGGGGCAAAGCGGGACGCGGCTCTTGTGTGCTGTTGTCGCGAGGAGGTCGTCCCCGCCGGCGGGGGCGACGCTGTGTGCATCAGACTCCATTTCAACATCGCATTGTGATAGCTGGCTGCTGTCGGTGAGTCGACGGCAGACGACGATACTCGACGATATGCGACGTTGACAGTCAACGACAAGACACGCTGCGATGGGCTGCCGTTGACGCGTCGTTAAGTCCACTTGAGCTGTGCTGCGGACAGGGAAATGAGGTATTTCTATTGGTTGGTTTTTAGGGTTCCGTACTGTGAGGTTTGTATATCATGGTACAAACCTCACCGTCTTGAGTGACAGACTGGCAGCTTTTGGAACTATCAAGTATTCAAATGTATTCGAATTCAGTCTGTCCGCTCTAGGTAAGAGCGAATGTTCCAGTCGTGTCGTAGCGCTAGTACCGAATAAAATAGTCAAAGTATTTCCTTGTATCTTTTACTGGCCCACAGTACCTCAAAAGGAAATAACTGGCCAAGAGCATGTCGGACCATGCTCAGTGTAGGGTTTCATAGCCGTAACTATAAGGGAAATAACTATAAGGTAAAGAATACGATGTAAAAAATTACAACAACAAAAGAGCGTATCTTCATAGCAATTACGTCCTTTTGTTGAGAAGCGCAGTTTATCGGCAATAACTCAAAAACGGTTAATCCGATCTTGTTAAAAATAATTTTCGTTGAAAGTATTAATTAAGCGTTATCTTTGCTATTTTTTTTGTATTTTTCGGACACACGGATTAGAAGATAGAGGGGGGGGACACAATTTTCACAACTTTCGGAGCGATTATTTCCAAAGGTATTCACTTAATCAAAAACATTACTTAAAAACCTTAAAATGTTTTTAAAAGAGCTGTCGAATTATGTAGCACACATTGATATTTTCTGAAAAAAATTTTTTTTAGGTTCTGTAACATGTATGGAGTGCCCCCCCCTAAAAATAATTATTTTAGTTATTTAACTACCAAACTAAATAGCGGCTTATACAAGACACCTATATTCCTAATTTCATCAATATCCATCGTGTAGTTTTTGAGTAAAATGCCTGTGATATACGGACGGACGGGCGGACGGACGGACGGACGGACATGACGAAACTATAAGGGTTCCGTTTTTGCCATTTTGGCTACGGAACCCTAAAAACGGAACCCTTATGGGATCACTCGTTTGTCTGTCTGTCTGTCGATAATTCAAACACGGACGTGTAACGAAAATATATGAATTTTATGGGTTTTGTATCTTAAAAGGAAAATCGGAACTCTTTTAGGATCACTCGTGTGTCTGTATGTCTGTCTGTCACAGCTAATTTGCTCCGAAAGTACTGGTCCGGTTGAGTTGAAATTTGGTACGTATATTAAAGTTAATGACCCAAATACGGACGTGTTACGAAAATGTATGAATTTTAATCATGGGGGCCACTTTTGGGGGTTCAACTAGAAAATTAAAAAAAAAGTTAGCGAACTATGTCGTGTGCCATATTAAATGAAAGGGCTCACTGTGGGGATTTCAAATATATTTTTTTTATAATATAAATTGACCCCCCCCCCCTATCTCCGAAACTATTGGACGAAGAATTTTGAAATAAGTATAGAAAATAGTCCTACACCTATACATAGATTTCAGGAAAACCTATAAGAAGTATGTGCAATAAAGTATATTGTTTTATGTTGTCTTGAACACGTACGGCACCCTCTCCACGCGAGTCTAACTCGCACTTGTCCGGTTTTTTTTTCTCACCGCCTAGCTACAATAAAATATTTGTTTTCTTTGGGAAGTTTTTGGCAAACCATGAGTTAAAGTATTTTTTCAGTATACTTGTTTACCATCCCCAGTGCTTGAAGAGTATTTAGAAGTTGTTGTGGTAGTAAAATCGAGGCATCATTTTGTTATTATACAAAATTGTGTAAGTGCGATTTCACGTATTTTTCTGTGGTATACCTGGGTGGATTTCAGAGCGTTTTAAACGCCGTCATCACCAATCCCGAAATTTTTAATAAAATACGAAAATAGTACCGACTTTTCTCATGTTTTGATCAAATTATGTAATATTTAAAAATATGTCATCATAATATCGGAATTGGTGATGATGGTGGTTTAAAACGCTCTGAAATCCACCTTTGCAAACAGCTAGCTATCTGTTTGCAAAGGTGGATTATGGATATATCTCTTTCGCACTATTCCTTCTCATTACAAAATATGTACATAAAGTACCTACTGAAAACTCTGAATTCAAAACATACCTTTGAACAGGAACGTATTACATAATGTTCGCATTCCGAGTGCAGGTAAAGTGGTGCTGAATAATTCTGTCTGCGAAGCCGGAACGTCGAGGCGCCGCGGTCAAGACCGCGCATTCATGTTTACGTGAACTGCTGAGAATTTATCAACAGAACAGAGGATTTTATACATACAGCTTTAGTCAGAAGTTTTAATCACCCGTGTATATTTCATAACATAAGAACATTGGCTCGAGATTTTCTGTTTTTCTTATAAGAATTTGAAAATTCTTCAAATAAGTTTTTATTTTAGTTGTTGTTAAATTACATTTGCATAAATAAAATGAGCAGTAGCTTCCTCGGAAGAAAGGCAGGGTTTAGTTTTGTTTTTATATCTAAATCGGTACTTTCAGGTGATATAACCGTTTCTCGACATCGTGTCCTGATACGATGTCGTATCGTGCCAGGACCGTGTAAGTGTGTCTTTACTAAACCCTAAAAAGTAAATTTGTTCATGATCAGTCGTACAGTTAAATCCCACTAATATTAAAAATGTGAAAGTTTGTGAAGATGTTTGGATGTTTGGATGTTTGTTACCTAATAACGAGGTAGCAACTGGATGGATCAAGCTGAAATTACGTATATAAGTAGACCGAGTCCTGGATTGAAACATAGGATACTTTATATCCGGGTTAAGAGTTCCTTTGGGACAATAACGGGAACAACGCGGGCGAAGCTGCGGGAAAATGCTAGTTATCCATATAATCAAGTGCGGTCCGTTGTTCCTGTCGTTATGGACGGTGTCCTATTCCTAGCGTACAATGCATTCCTAAAATATATTCACTGCTAGTAAAGTAGATTTCCACAACACGCGCTTGTCGGTTTAAAATTGAATAGATTCCAAACTGGCAAATTCAGCCTATTTTAGACACTCAATCTGGGTATTCAAAATTGGAACCAGTACCATAAATATAGCTAGGAAATGGTATATATTGCTTTGTTATTAATGAAGGAATACCCTAGTTCTTTCATTAAACTACGTCACAATAATTTGTGTATTAGGTATGTTTATTTACAGAGATGAGAGGGGCATTAAACAAGTCTAAAGATTGTCTAGTTTATCGCAGGTATAATAAGATAGTTACTCCCCTTGCTATTTTTAAAAAGGAACAAAACTACATTCAAAGATATTCTAAAATTCGATTGTGTTTTGTATAAGAATCGATGATAAAATAACATTAATGAGAGATTTCACGATATTTTAACTTCTAATACCAAATGTTTATTAGAGAGGTTTTATCATGAACAATAATGTTATAAGAGAAAAAAAGAAGAAAAGATAAAGGGCCGAAAAGACAAAAAAAGACTGGGCTTTCCGGTTGAAATATTAAAAAAAATTCAGAACAGTAGTTTAGCCTGGATTATGACTGGGTTAAAACTATATACTTAATTCTATTTAGTGCATCAGTTAGATTATGGAAAAATATGGGACACGTATTTTTTGGTTTATCAAAATATTAAAATTCGACCAAGTTATAGATCATCAAACTTCTGGAGTGGGGGCTTGTGACGTCAATCCTAGGTGAAAATTGTACCTAGAAGTGACGTCACTCGAAATTCCTAAGCACTCTATCCTCGTCATTTTTTGTTTGTCCAACAAAATAAAAAATACATGTACATTATTTTTTAATACTCTAACTGACGAACTAAACAGTTTTTTTTGTCGTCTAGCCTATTATGTTCGATGCTGAAAATGTGTATGAAACGTCGGAACGTAAATAATGAAGTAACGCGATTTAATCTATTAAATTTGTTTTATTACCTACAATTCATACACATTTTGTACTTCAGAGGCATCTGACTGCAATCCTACTAATATTATAAATGCGAAAGTTTATGAAGATGTTTGGATGTTTGTTACTAAATAACGGGGTAACGACTGGATGGCTTGAAAGGAGATTGCCGACTTTTGGTACCAATATCGTCATTAAATTGTGTCACAACTAAAACGATACCAAAAACTTAGTTTTATTTTTTTTAACCAGAGGGATTTTTTTATTACTGAATTTAAAATGGGAAATCTGAGATCAATTAAAAAAGAATTGTGTTTTACGATTTCCGCCGCCACCATGAAAAATGAATGATTTCCTTAAAACTGTATTTGACAGAACAAAATCGGTCAAAATCTAAAAGGGCTATGACAGTGGCACCACCGTCTACGCGAATGTATACAAAAATATTAATTCCATAAAACTCCGCGGTTCTTTCTTATACGAACTGCATTGTAACTCAGATAAATTAAATCCAGCTGTCCTGTACCCAGGAAAGTAACATGTTTGACTCGTTCTTTCTTAAGACTACTTCTCACATGAGTGTAAAAGACAAAGCTAACGTCATAGATACGTCTTAATACAATCCATTATCTATCTAGTTTTCTTGATCTTAACAAGAAAGTTGACAGTGGTTGACAGCTTGACATTCTGTCTTATTCTAAGTTTAAATATAAGGTACTTTATAAGACACGTCTTTTCACAATTTTGTGTCAAAGGACGTAAATCATTTTAAATTCTTTATTTGGTACAAATAACTCGTGATATTTCGCTGATACTTCACTATACGAGACATTGAGCGTAGCTAAATGTAATGTTACAATATTTTTTTATCTCACGATGTATCAAAATAGTTTTAAAGAACTTTTTTTATAATAACATTTTAACAATCTGAATAGGCACAATAAAAAACCTAACACAGTATCCGAAATGACATGTTATACGACTAAGTTAAGTGAAGTCTCGACAACGTCAGGAATTAAAGTAATTAGGGGATTTTGTATTTGGCCGGTTTACAAATATTTAGACGGTTTGCTACGCAAAAATTAACTTCGAAATCTAGAAATCAATCACAATTTCCTATGGATCCCCGAATACAATTTTAATGGGATTTAGTGATTAAGAAAGGCAGTTTCTTGTTCTTTAAGATACAGATGGTTTCTTGTTGACACAATGACTCTTGATTTGGTACGAGGCCCCATAGACGCGTCGGCAATGTCCTTTGGCATGCAAGTAGACCAAGTCCTAGATTGAAACATAGGATACTTTATATCCCGGTAAATATGTACATGAGACAGTAACGGGAACAACGCGGGCGAAGCTGCGGGTAAATGCTAGTAGATTATAAGGTAAACATCCTAGTCTTTGACACATTAATGCTCAGTAATTGACATCCTGCTGTCATCTATATTGCCAATGACTTAACATACAAGATGGCAACAAATTTCCTGTTGAAATAATTTTCAAGAACAGAAAAAAGTACGTATTAATTCAAAATTAAATGTAAGCCCTTAATTCGTACAATTAAAGATTACGTACTCTGGTAAACTCCTTGTTTGCATCTTCATTAAACTGATCAAATATTGTCTAAATTTGGTTTAGCCAAGCCCATGTTTAGTGTGTAATATACGTAATTAATAACATACATATCTGTTTAATATACCTAACACGAGCCTTAACGTACACGAGAAACGGTTCCAGATAAAATAGCAACACAAATTACAAACATCTTATTCCCATTCCAACTCGTTAAAGCCCCATGCATATTCTCGGAACACAAACATTTGCGAGAACCTATCGGCCATTCCGGGTATCTTAACGGCGTTAAAAGTGTTTACCCCTGCCGACCCGCGTCACTAAACAAAAACATTAGCGTCTTTACTACACCTCCTCTCCACTACACCGACCACCCCTAAAAAACAGCCACAGACTAAAAAACTCCCATACAAGTCAACGCCTGAACAACGCCCGCATGCGAATTTGCTATTAAATTCCTTCAGGCTGTGGCCTCGAGTGCCCTTGTCGGTAAGTGTGGATATTCGCCTGTCCAACGCAGGGTGATCGAAGAAATTTGTTGAGCTCGGAACACTTCGGGAATCCATTTATCAGCGTCACGACCAGCGGGCGGTTTCGGAAAAAGTGATTCATCAAATGCGGTTTTAAAATTTTAGTTTTTTTTTCTCTGAGGATTCTATTTGCGTAATTCATCTGGGATTAAGGGTTTTGGTAGATCTATGACTTGTCTCATCGGGCTTGTGTAGGGCTAAGAATTTAGATGATTTACTTTGAACAAGGATGTATGCTAAGATATACTTAGAAATACATATTTGTGCTTTTAATAGTTATGGCTTTACAGCATACGCTAACCCTGAGCCTGTTGCTACGGTTTGATAAAATATTTAATGAAGCTAAAGTTAGTTAAATATTATGTATTCGTTCTTTCTAGTGGCAAAACATATTTTTTGTTTTAATTATGTTGTTAGAGTTTGACAATGAACTGTTATCGATATCATCAGCGGCATCTTTTTATGGCTTTAGAACATAGGCCTCTCGTAGCAGCACGCCATTGACGAAGATCATAAGCTTTATTAATCGTTACCGTAGTACATCATTGCTTCAGCAGTAATAGGCATATTATTTAATTTTAACAAAACATGTTTTGTTTACGAGTACTTGTACATCATTAAGTCCCGTTATGTTACAATAATAACTGGAAATTGTGAATAAGTTTATAGTACGTTACACAACTAGGGTGTTAATACAAAGAAAGCCCGAGATCGCAGAAGTTTGCGGCACGAGCTGCAAGCGAGGGACGTAAATCTGCGATCGAGGGCTTTGTTTATTACCTCCCGTGTTGTGTACATCATTTTATGTCTACACTTGGCCAGAAACTTTATGGCCAGGTGTGGCATAAAATCAGTACTAGGTCTGCATTACGTTTTACGATTCCCAGTCACTAGTTTAGAATTCTTCTTACTTCTTTGTGTTTCAAAAAAGTGTACATTGCTAAAGGTTTACTATTAACTCGCCGAACTGCAAGACAGTTTGTTCATTCGTCCCATGCAACACTAATTTTGGACAGACAGCAGAGTCAAATCTAAAGTAGCGCAGTTACTAGTCGAAGCCCGGAGCAAAAAAAAAACAATTCTATCGGTGCATTTTTTAGGGTTCCGTAGCCAAAATGGCAAAAACGGAACCCTTATAGTTTCGTCATGTCCATCCGTCCGTCTGTCCGTATGTCACAGGCATTTTACTCAAAAACTACATGATGGATATTGATGAATTTTGGAATATAGGTGTCTTGTATGAGCCGCTACTTAGTTTGGTAGTTAAAAATCTAAAATAAATATTTTTAGGGGGGGCACTCCATACATGTTACACACATTAAAAAAAAAAATTCAGCAAATATCAAAGTGTGGTACATAGTTCGACAGCTCTTTAAAAAACACTATATGGTTTCAAAGTAATGTTTTTGATCAAGTGAATATATTTGGAAATAAATGCTCCGAAAGTTGTGTAAATTGTGTCCCCCCCTCTCTATCTTCTAAACCGTGTGTCCGAAAAATATGAAAAAAATCACGAAGGTAACGCTTAATTAATACTTTCAACAAAAATATTTTTAACAAGATCGGATTAACCGTTTTTGAGTTATTGTCGATAAACTGCGCTTCTCAACAAAAGGACTTAATTGCTATGGAGATACGCTCTTTTGTTGTTGTACTTTTTTACATCGTATTTTTACCTTATAGTTACGGCTATGGAACCCTACCCTGAGCATGGTCCGACATGCTCTTGGCCAGTTATTTTTAGTTAGTTGTAGTAATAGTCATAATTATCATTCGACTAGTAACTCCGCTACTTTAGAGTATAGGTATGCAATGAAATGCTTATACGTGAAGGGTCGAAATTAGCCTCCTACCTACCTATACAACATCGATCCGAGGATTTATACAATCCCGTGTTTTTTCATTTCAGTCCAATTCCATTTTTATTTTCCCCCGTCACCTAGCCCCAGACAACGCGGCGTCATAAAAGAATTCTCTCGAACAATGCGGTAAATCGTCTCCACCGCAATAGACTCCGGACCAGATGTCACTACTCATAATTATTATGACGTCCTATGAAACTGCAGCGAATTCCCTAACCAATTTAACCCTACTAACGCGCCACTAGAATTTGAACTTTATGAGTAACCACTTAAAACCTTTTCGATAGCAAATGTGTGGCATTAAAACTGAATGTTGAAACCGCTAATTTGAAGCAATCTCGACTTTATTGCATCTGTAATAAGAAAGTTATGTGCAGTTTTAGAACATGGTAACGAGTTCAGTTTTAAATTTGTCACAGTAAAGTGTGATTTATACTTATAGTTTTAAACCTTCCGCAGTTTTCGTTTTGCGCTTTTTGGTGAGCGAAGTGATTTTTATATTTTAACCGAAGTTTGAAATTAGTTTGCATTAAAAATAAAACCTAACGATGGTTAAAAAAACTTGAATCACCTTTATAGTCTGACTACACTAAGATCGCAGAGGTCGAAAAAAGGTTTTATTAAATAAAATGTTTAAGGCAACATGGAGAAACTAAAGCAGAGGATTATGGATTGAGACATGACAGCGCCTGTTAGGAAAAGTGTCTCGTGGTTTTCTTGGCACTTACAGATTATTATTATATTGTTATATATGTTGTGGTTAAAAGCATTCAGTTAAAATTCACTTTGGTACAATTATCCAAATTGATTTTCCTTCCCGAGAGGAAAAAGCTTCATCAATTTGCCAAATAATGCCTTGACCTATTTCCAGTCCAAATTGTTTTCCAATTACAAAAATCAGCAAGTCACTTCTGTAATCCACAACTTTGCGGTCAATCTCGGCGCTACTTTAATTTGAGCCGCAACCTAGTAAAAATAGTTTGTAATCAGGGATCAGAATACGTCGGTATTCGTGTCAACTTTGACGGACCACAAACCAACATGTATTATTATTGGGTCGATCGACTTTTTCTTGTACCTGGATAACTCTTTGAAAATATGATTTTCTATATGTTTTCTACAGTTAAATTTCTTCGAATGTAGCTACATTTGGTCGTAGTTATAAGCCTATTATTTTATGGACTATCTCATATTATATCTCATAATATACTATAGCAGTTTTTTTAAGAAACTCAGACACTGTTGTCTCTTGACCAACGGGACAGAATAACAAACAAGATAAAGTTGATTGACCCTATTACTAATTCGCAGGTCAAATTAAATTAGGAACTAGATTATCGGCGAAATTCTGAATTAGCATACTGCGCTCTCCATTATTATTCATCTTAATGACGAAAACATGTTAATCTGTCTTCCCATACAATGGAAATATTATTATTGCTCATACATTATTCAGAAGATCTTTGGTTATTGAAGCGAACTCATTAGAGGCCATGCTTGTTTTATTAGATAGCTTATGTTGGCACATGAAAATATTGAGCGAACTTAGGCACTTGTTATTTTCAGTTCTTAATCTTAATAATTAAGTGGCTAGAAGCCTGATGTCCTGTTAATTATCGATCCAAGCGCCGTGCAGTGCTCGTCGACATCACCATCCCCCATGACGAGAACCACGTGAAGGCCGAGAAGGACAAGCTCAGCAAGAACCTTGACTTGGTTCACGAGGTTACCGCCATGTGGGATGGCGATTCAACGATAATTATTCCGATAGTCGTTTCGGCGAACGGACTTATAGCGAAGAGTCTCGATCACCATCTCAAGACACTCTCGTTGGATGGTTGGATCAAGGGTCAGATACAGAAGGCAGTACTTCTGGACACGGCGCGCATTGTCAGGATGTTCCTATCTCTGCAGCCCTAACCACCGGTAGCTTGGGCCCCGCCCCGCTGCCGGCGGCATCTTAGGTTAGGATTTTTTATAATGTGTTTATCATATTAATATTATACCTAAATGTGAAAGTTTGTGAAGATGTTTAAATGTTTGGATATTTGGATGTTGGTTACTAAATAACGGGGTAACATCTGGATGGATTGAGCAGAAATTTAGCATGCGAGTAGACCAAGTCCAGGATTAAAACATAGGTTACTTTATATCCCGATAAATAGTTCCCTTGGGACAATAACAGGAACAACGCAGGCGAAGCCGCGGGTAAATGCTAGTCTAAAATAAAGGATTAAACAAAAACAAAATATCGAGTTTTTAAACCGTTTAAGTTGTTTTATTACTATGAGTGATAATCGCGGAAACCGAAGACTATATTAAGACAAAAACGAATATATATATATACATGATTTAAGGGAAGTAAATTTAAAATTAAAACTAAAACTAAAATTAATAAACTAAATCCTACATTAAAAATAAAAGAAAACATTACAAACATTTTTAATTGCTTTACAAAATGCTTTTCCATTAGTTTTTTCCAATAATTGGACTGTACCTGCAAAGGTTCAATATGTTACCGGCCCATGTTTCACCTTTTTAGGGTTCCGTAGCCAAAATGGCTAAAAAGGAACCCTTATAGTTTCGTCATGTCCGTCCGTCCGTCCGTCCGTCCGTCCGTCCGTATGTCACAGGCATTTTACTCAAAAACTACAAGACCTATACTGATGAAATTTGGAATATAGATGTCTTGTAGATGCCGCAACTAAGTTTGGTAGTTAAATAATAAAAATAAAAAAATCTAGGGGGGGCACTCCATACATGTAAAAGAAGCTAAAAAAATTTTTTTTCACAAAATGTCAATATGTGGTACATAGTTCGACAGCTCTTTTGAAAACTTTTTAAGGTTCTTAAGTAATGTTTTTGATTAAGTGAATACCTTTGGAAATAATCGCTCCGAAAGTTGTGAAAATTGTGTCCCCCCCCCCTCTATCTTCTAAACCATGTGTCCGAAAAATATAAAAAAAATTACAAAGATAACGCTCAATTAATACTTTCAACGAAAATTACTTTCAACAAGATCGGATTAACCGTTTTTGAGTTATTGCCGATAAACTGCGCTTCTCAACAAAAGGACGTAATTGCTATGAAGATACGCTCTTTTGTTGTTGTACTTTTTTTACATCGTATTTTTTACCTTACAGTTATGGCTATGGAACCCTACACTGAGCATGGTCCGACATGCTCTTGGCCAGTTATTTGGTATTAAAAATGCGGCTTTACGTGTACGATACTTTATTTCGTGAGGTATTTTTAGTAAATAAAAATTTTGTGTAGTTCGAAATTGCGTAATAAATATGGTCTAGGAAAGACGGGCGAAATGTTCAACTGATTTCCTCATGAAAATGCTCTGTTTCTCCATTATTTCGGTCTACTTCCAGTCACAAATCTCAACGTCTGGCACCGTGGAATTTGCTTAGGGGAGGACCGGAAACTTGCAAAAAATTCTGGAAAAATATTTGATCGCTTCAAGGGTACTTTTGGGTTTAATCTATAGTTATTTAAATATGTTTGTAATCTCGATATAACATTGCCAGAACAGTAGGGCGTTGCTAAATACCTGCCAGAAGGTCGTGAAGTTGCAAAATTAGGGTCCAAATTTATCTGATAGCCTCAAGGCTGATTCTTATAAATGTTGTTACACTCCCCAAAATATACCCTATACGAAATGACAGAACATTAGGACGTTGCTTTCAGCCCACAAACGAGGTCAAAGTTGTAGGTCTCAGGTACTAAACGTATACCAATAGATTACACGCTTAGGATAAATTACTCAATTTAAATATCTATAAAAAAATTGTATCCCATGACATCATATTTAATGTATTATGTGACATGTAAAATACCCTATATGTTACCAATAAATGATTGAATTGAATAAGCTATTACATAACTATCATAAACAAGCACGTTATTGTAAACAAGCGTAGCAAAGTGTCAAAGTCAATTATACAGGGTGAGAGGGACTATACCGACATACTTTAGCCATGAATTCCTGGTGGTGTGACGAGTAAATAATGTTATAAATATCAACATGGGTCGAATATTGTCATTTTACATTAATAGTCTTATGGAACAAAATAAATCAGTAAATTAAGCCCCTCGTTATAAACATGTCCTTACTGGCTGAAAAGTTATCAATAAGAAAAAAAAGCTAAAATGGAAACGAAAGGTCAGTTTTTTGGCCTCGTATTCGCTAACCTTCAAATACTGCGAAGGTTAATTCCTGTTTAGTTAAAGGATTTAAAAAAAATAGTAAAGGTATCTTAGTCACATTTATTAGGGCTTGTTACACACTTGGGAGTTTTCATTTACAAAATAATGAATATCTCGGAAAGTAAGCGTTTTTCCACTATACATCACATAACTTTTTTTACTCCTAATAGTTGTTAGAATCTATGGAAAAGTTTGTCGGTATAGTCCCTCCCACCCTGTATATGACATAAGCATTATATAATTTCGCCCGGTCTCTTCATGCTGATACCCAGAAAGCTGGCATTTATTGGCTCGAAAAGTATATTGAATATTTTCCCGAAATGCATAATACAATTTAGCATTACCGGAGATGACATCCGAGTGACGTAAATTTGGGCGAGACTGGCAGTTGTGGCAGGCCGCCTCTGCCGCATTGTCGTACGACCACTCGGGCTCAGATGGTGTCAGGCGGGTCATTCAAATATTAATCGGGTTTTTAGAATTTGGATTGACGAGCAACTAGGTCACTTGAACTGAAAGATTTAATCAATGCGTTCGAAGCACGGAAATATATTGAGGTAGAAGGAAATAGTACATTACTGCAGAGGCCGGGCAGTAAGGAATCGCCGGCCCAGTACATATAGCTGGCCGAGCGAAGCGAGGCCAGATAGTTACGAGGCCGGCAACCCCATTTCCCGCCGAGGTATGTATAGTGCTTTTCTCAAACATGCAATGAGATAAATAAACTTACTATAATAACCTTACTTAATATTTTATAACACAAACTGGCTTTCAGAAAGTGACATTAGTGACATTATATCCATAGACAATGAAAAAAAAAAACTGTTTCAGTTCACATTTTTACCGCGAATATTTAGATGAAATATTTTAAATGTGTATTCTTGTGGTTTAGTTTGCAATTAATAATAATTGGAAATGTTTATAATGTGTTATTTGTTATGTTCATGTCAATTTTAAATAAATAAAACTGCAAAATATAGCAAAAATCGTTTTTTGTTTATTTAATGGCTAAATGCCGTGATGCTGTGGCCCAAATAAATGTGGAATGGAAATTAAAAAAAAAAGTAAGTATGAAATTCCATTCCGTGCCAAGTGTCAAGCCGCATCGGAAACGAGGTACTTTGTGGCCTATATTTAGGCATGTAATGTCAACATTTCATGCCATGTTTGAGAAAAAGTGTATGTACCTCGCGGGCTAAAAAGAAGTGGCGGCGACTTACTTTGCAGTCTTTGCACGCCTTTACTTCACTTGCCGTCAATATCATTGTCAGATCCGAAAATCTGACAATAATGGACAATCTGATTAATGGTTCAAATATCACCAAATGAAATGAAAAAAATATGTTTTCCACCACTAAATCACACTTTTGGCCTCAAACGCCAAGCGGAAAACGTTACACGCTCGGTTCCTATACAAATCGACGAACTATTTCCTTTTATCTCGATATATTTCTGTGATAACACCTGTATGTATGCATGTCCGTTCCTATGTCCGCTCGTATCTACTCAAAGACACACCTGATTTTGATAAATGATACATCATTAGATTGGTCTTGATAGTGCGAGTGTCACTGTATACATAAAGTTAAAAAAAAATAACATAATGGCGGGTTTATGCTCTTTAATGCGCGGTGTTTTTGGCACTGCAGTCCGGTTTTTTAAAAGTGAAATAACATTTTACTAAAAAAAAAACGACTGCGGTAAAACATACCGCGCATTAAAGTGCATAAACCCGCCATTTTTTTTCACGACTTTTTTGTACCCAGTGACACTCGCGTCATCAAGACAAATCTATCGATGTAGGTATCATTAATCAAAATCAGGTGTGTCGTTGAGTAGATACGAGCGGACATAGGAATGGGCATACATATAGGTCAAACACATAACCCTCCTTGTGGGCTTCGCCGCAGTCGCGTAATAAATGTATGACCAGTTTTTTACCGCAATATCAAAGTTCTCGTATCACACTGTAAAAACTACCTACCCTACCAGTGGCGTGACGTAAAAAGATATCCTTGGGCAAGCCGATGCACATTTAGTGTATTTTCCTTGAGAGCTGTAGAATAATGTGCTTAAATGCCCGATATTAGGCAAGCCGGTAGGAATCGAGTTCTTTCGATGCCACGCTACTGCTACCTACGCCTACAGTGTAAATGATAGCTCTAGCTCATCCAAACTCCAAACTTATCCCTAGACCGAGACCAATTCAAAAAGGCTTCCCGGTAGCGTCCCGGCTTACCCAGACGCCACAATATTGACGTCTGCCCACTGACGAGGGTAGCACCATTAAAACTTTGATTACGCCCACAGTGCCGGCGACAAATTCCAAATGGATTTTGAATAATATTTATTTAAATTAGGATTTAACTGTGGAGTTTAAAATTGGTTTGTTTTAGTTTATTTTAACGTTTGATGGGCTATTGTTTGATGAGTTTCCGAGTTTCCGTTTTGTGGGGGTTGTAATTGTTTCTTGTTTTCGTTACATGTTGATTAATTATAAATGCGGATCAGTGAAATGTGTAAATGTTTTTATATTATCCAGTAGGTACTACAAGTGGGTCTGTGAGGTCTAAATCTCGCGAGAAAAAAGTTTTTTTTTAAACTGTATCAACAAAAAAAACTTATCGACCCTGCTCACAAGATTTCGTGAGAATCAGATGAGATTTGTGACTTGTAGAGGAGAACAAACATCCGGCCGGACATGCAAAAGGATTTGTTTCTGAGTCTTAGATGTTTTCTATGTATCTAAGTATTCGTATCTATTAAATATATCGTCGTATAATATCCTTAACACAAGCCTTATGGAGCTTACTATGGGACTAGTTCGATTTGTGTAAGATTGTCCCCTAATATTTATTTATTTATTTTTGCCCAAGTTAAAGCAGAGACAATTCGTTTGCTTCGCTCTCTCTAATCATTGATATTTTGTAGGTAGATAGCTTACAAGCACTCCAAAAGTGAAGCACTATACATATACGCTGATTAGCGTAGCCCCGCTTAGTCGCTCTCGGGTAAGTCAACAAGACGAAAGAGAATGTCAGCGGGAGACATCTGCAGATTTCACAAAAAAATGCCGTCGTGTGTAATGTTAGTAATGAAAGCACAAATTACACAGTAAAATGCAGCAGAGCAAAACGGATCCCTTATTACACGCACAAATACTGAAATCATAAGTTTTACTATTATTATTATTTAATTTTTAAAATATGACGCCATCTCGACACCATGGCCAATCTACCAGTGGCGTGGCTTAAAAGATTATCCTTGGGCAAGCTGATGCAGATTTGGTGTACATTTTCCTTAAGAGCTGTAGAATAAGGTGCTTAAAGGCCTGATATTAGGCAAGCCGGTAGGAATCGAGTTCTTTGGACGCCACGTTACTGCCATCTACACAACATTTTGTGAATGAAAGAGACATGCTTGTGCACTTGACAACGAGAGCGAGTTAAAAATAAACAATCATAATAATTATGATATTATGATTAGTTATTTGGGTGACGTTTTCAAACGCAAGTATCAAAAGCTAGCTAACTCTTTTTTTATAACTTTTAATATGCCTTCCTTTTTATTACACAATTGTTAATGTGTGCAATCTTGGAAGCATTATTTCGGTACGAAAGAACGTAAGGGTATAGCGTATCTATCCTAAAATGTCACAATGTTTCTAATACGAAACATTTTGAATAAGTCTTGAATGTTTTACTGGCATTTTTTTTATTTTTCCTATGACTTTTGTAATAGCACCTTCTCAGCACACCAGTCTAACAGCCACAACGTGTCAACTGCATACTGCAATGTCGGTGTCAAAATCACCAGTTCAAACCGTAGTAAGAGTCATCTTACTATAACTAGACATACGCCCTTCTGGCTTTCTGTAGTAACACAAAGGTCTTTCCACACGGCGGTTATTGAGATTACCGCGACATTACACCGTATTAGTGTAGTCTAAGCACAGACAGTCGGTTCTCAGAAATATTTAGGGATTTTGCGGATTTTTTTTTTATATCCGTTCATGGGGATGCGGGTATTTTGGGACTTAGGGCTTGGCCATATTACCAAGGCCAGGTAACGTTAACGTGAAAAAAAAAAACACGTCGTGCCGTGGAGACTCCGTGCCAGTCGCTTTGGCCAAAGGTATTGATCAGTCAGCTGTTGCGAGACGGTACGCGCGGACGTGTGCGTGCGACTGTGTGCGTGAGTCATTGAACTCAATCGGGAACAATGTCTTCTAATGTGTTAAAGTGTCAAACATGTAATATTGTTATTAATGAACTGCTTGCATTTGTGCAAAATAAAGAAGAAGTGATGAATGAGGAGAGCATCATTCATATATGTGTATCCGCTTTCAGCAGTGAAGAAATTGAGATGGCTAAAAAGCTACTTTTTGAGTCAGTGTCTACGACTAAGAAAATAATTTCACGTCGTAAAGAAGGGAAAAACCAAAGAAACATGGAAGATATCATTCAAATGTTTAAACATGCACAAGCTGGCCATCTACCGATGCCTATTTTTGTGGCTAAAGACTTACATCGGTTACCCCCAGTTTGTTTTGATCATCTTGATTGCACAAGGTTGCTTAAGGACATCTTAACACTACAGAAAGAAGTAAAACAAATTAAGGATGACTACATTACGGTGCGCCAACTGGATGCAGTTAAATATGATTTAGAAAACCTGAAAAAATCGTCGTTGGTAAACAATTATGATTGTAATGTGAATTTCAAACGTGGTGGTCATCTGTTAAATGATTACGAGTATAACAGTGGCCCAATGGGAATTATTACAAATTTATCGCTAGATCAACGGTCAGCGAACCCAGAGATAACGCAACGGTCACTGACTGAGGCGCATCTACCTACACCTGCCAATACACAACGTGGTAATCTGTCTTTGTCATGCGAACCTGTCGCTAATACGTGCATCCCGCTTGACGTAACGACTGTGCATACACCGCAAGGCGAGGAGGCCCGAGAGCTGTCTACCGCGGTTACGACGGAACCGAAGATCAACCGAACGAGTGAGGATCCGATGCGCGTGAGTGACGAGGGCAATCCCGATGCGGCCATGGGTGCAACGGAGATAGCTAATCAGCGCTTGGATCGGTCGTTTGCTGATATGATTCGCAGAGACGGTGATTGGAAATTAAATTCACCCGACGAAGAATGGATAAAGGTTGAACGAAAGCGTTTAAAAAATAGGTATATAGGTAAACAGGGCAAAGCACCAAGTAAACCGGAAAGCAAATTTAAAGCTGCTGATGTTAATGTACCTCTATTCATTAATAAGGTAGACAAAGGTGCCTCTGAGGCGGATATTCAATCCTATATTTTAGAAAAAACTGGCTTGTCTGTTACCTTGAAGCTTATTACAATGAAGCGCGATAAGGGTTATCATTCTTACAAGGTGTTTGTACCTAAAAGCAAGCTAGACGTATTTTTAAATGATGATATATGGCCGCAAGGTATATATTTCAGGCGATTTGTGCATCGAAATTATGACAATAAAAACTCACAAAATGGCAAGTACGACCAGTAAACAATGCTCATTCATAAGTTATAACTGCAAATCGTTAACAAGGTCGATTGATTGTATTCGGACTATCTGTAAAGAGGCTGACCTGGTTGCCCTTCAAGAATTATGGTTACTTCCTAGTGACCTTGATACTCTAGGCTCAATTAGTCCTGACTTTGCGTACACAGGAAAATCGGCGGTGGATGTGTCGGCGGGTATCCTGAGAGGTAGGCCTCATGGAGGCGTTGCTTTACTGTGGAAAAAAAGTGTCTTTCCGTCCGTGTCCGTCATTCCGTGTGCAAGTGTGCGTCTGACGGCAATTAGAATAAATCTTGCGGAGCGTCCCTTGTTAGTTTTCTCAGTGTATATGCCAACAAACTCAACTGAAAACCTGCCCGTTTTCACTGAATGTTTAAGTGAAATTAGTGCAATTATTGATACTCAAGACGTCGCGTCAGTTTTTGTTTTAGGTGACTTTAACTCGCACCCCGGCGAGCTCTTTGGCAATGAGCTCCTAAGTTTTTGTTTAGAGCAAAGTTGGCGGTGTGTGGATATGGAAATACTAGGTGCGGACTCTGATACATATACTTTTGTCAGTGACATACATAAAGACTGTAGACGTTGGTTAGATCACTGCCTGGTGACCGAGGCAGCATGGAATAGTGTATTAGAAGTTAAAGTACAACAGAATATACTGTGGTCCGATCATCTACCTCTTGAAGTAAAATGCAGTCTGGGGAATATACAGCCCATAGTAAGTTGTGACGAGAGGGCGAGAGTGACCACAAGAAACGAAGTAGTTTGGGGTTGTAGAGAGTTGGCTGCAATAGAGCATTATACGAATATTTGTAATGATAGACTGAAGCATATTGACTTTCCTTCTGTTTTTCGCGACTGTTCGGATAAGGTCTGTCATAAAGAGGGTCATTATCAGTGCATTGATGACCTCTACAGTGACATTATATGTATTTTAAGGACGGCTGCAGTGCAGACTTATGATGAACCACCAGCGAGGCGAAAGCGGTACGTAACGGGGTGGAATAAGCATGTGCGGGAGGCTCACCGGACTGCTAGGCTCTATTTTCATGAATGGATTTTATGTAACAAACCGAAATTTGGAACTGTTTATAATAATATGTCTGACTCGCGTAAAGCTTTTAAGAATAAACTCAAATGGTGCCAGAACAATCAGCAGCAAATTAAAATGGACCTTATTGCTAGCCATCACGCTTCAAAAAAGTTTCGGAAGTTCTGGCAACAGACTAATAGACTGAATCCGAGGTCTAGCCTTCCTGTTAGCGTCCAGGGTAAGTGCAGTCCTGATGACATAGCGAACTTGTTTAGTCAACACTTTCAGATCAAGTCCCCGTTAGATAAGGCTGTCTCAGTGTTCGATGTTCAGAAGTCTGGTCCATTAACCTGTTTTACGGCTCGTCAAATTGAGCGTTGTATCAAAAAAATGACACGAGGTAAATCACCAGGACACGACGATCTGAGCATCGAACATCTGCAAAACGCTGGTCCTCATCTTCCTAGAGTGTTGGCTTTGCTGTTTAATCTCTGTATTAGCCACTCGTACCTTCCGGCGGACCTTATGCGAACAATTGTTATACCGATTGTAAAAAACAAAACTGGAGACCCATCGGATATTAACAATTACAGGCCGATCTCCCTGGCTACAGTAGTTTCAAAGGTGCTCGACAGGTTACTGGATGATCAATTGAGTGCCCATGTAGATTTAAATGAGGCGCAATTTGGTTTTCAGGCTGGATTGTCGACTGAATCAGCCATTTTCTGCCTCAAAAGTACAGTGAGATATTATACAAGTAGAAAAACACCGGTGTACGCCTGCTTTTTAGACTTATCGAGGGCTTTTGACCTGGTCTCGTACAACATTCTATGGACTAAGCTGAAAACCGAAACTACCCTTCCACCGGAACTGCTAGGGGTCTTCAAATTTTGGTACGAAAACCAGGTCAATAGTGTTCGATGGGCGGGCGTGCATTCGACTGACTACAAACTGGAGTGTGGTGTTCGTCAGGGGGGCCTCTCGTCGCCCCGGCTATTTAACCTATATGTAAACAAGCTGATTGATGAACTCAGCAACACTATGGTTGGATGCTCCATAGACGGTAAATGTACCAACAACATAAGCTATGCTGACGACATGGTGTTGCTGAGTCCATCGGTTAGTGCGTTAAGGAAGCTCCTACATATTTGTGAGAGCTATGCCGAGTCACATGGTTTAAAATATCGTCGACCGTAGGCTGAATTACGGTAAGGGACATTGTTTTGCCTGTCCCTTACCGTAATTCAGCCTACGGTCGACGATATAATGAAAAAAAAAGTGAAATATTACTTTTTAAGGCAGGTAATAAAACCTACCCTATCCCGCAGTTCCAACTTTCTGGGGCTATTTTAAACCATGTGAAGTCCTTTAAATATCTTGGGCATTGGGTGACGGAGGATCTCACTGATGACTTAGACATGGAGAAAGAACGTAGGGCATTGGCTGTCAGGTGTAATATGCTGGCACGCAGATTTGCTAAATGTACTCGGGAAGTTAAAATAACCCTGTTCAAAGCGTACTGCCAGACATTTTACGCCTGCAGCCTTTGGACCAGTTACACTAAACGTTCATACAATGCCCTACGTATACAATATAATAATGCATTCAGGAGCATGCTGTGGCTGCCGCGGCACTGCAGTGCGTCGGGCATGTTTGCGGACGCACGCACCGACGGGTTCCCCGCCTTAGTCCGCAAGAGAGTGGCCTCGCTCATGCGCAGGCTGTCAGAGGGTTCCAGCACGCTTCTGAGTGCATTATACTTCAAGCCCGACTGTCATTTTATTGTCAAGTGGAATGACATTCACATGTATTAATGTAATAATTTTGTTTTTGTTTTAATTTGAATTTATTTTGTAATTGGAGTATAATTGGTTGACATAATGTATTTACTAACATAGTTTTAAGACATTTGTAACTAACACATATGGGCTAAATTACCTGAATTAAATTTTTTCAATTTCAATTTCAATTTCAATTTCAATTTCAATTGAGTTAAAGTCGAACATCTGCATGAGATTTTCTGTTTTTCTAATGTGAATTTGAAAATTCTTCATAGAAGCTTTTTTAAGTAGTTGTTAATTGAATTTGCCTAAATAAAATTTGCAGCTTTGATTTATTCATTTCATAATATAAAAATACAATGTAAATTACACAATATCGATTTACATGAATTTTATACTATGATCGTTTGATCGTCAAAAAAAAATTAAAAATATAATATAATCACAACAAAAAAAATACAATGTCAGAAATACAATCGCAAAAAAAACAATCAGATTATATCTCGCAATAAGGGTCGTCATCACAGCATAAAAAATAAAAAGCAAACAAAAGGATAAAAACACGACAGCTAGGTTTATTACGCTGTGTTAGAAGCGCTGGCCTACTGTAGCTTTCTCAATTGTTACATTAGTAGGAATCGGTTTAGTTTTGTTCACAATTCTAGTTTCCGCACTATTTTCTTTAACGCGCGTTACTGCAAAGTGCAGTTAGCGACAAATACGGGCGGTGCAGCTAATGTCGCAAGAAAATAGCTAGGAACAGTTAAATACTTTTTTCTACTCCTGTACTGTTATCTGTCTTTTACTTGGTCACGAACACTAATATAAGAACATACATAATATGAGTTCAGAGAAGTCTATACTCTATTCCCCATAACAGCACTAGTGTAGTTATAGTCACTTTACGTTATTGCTAGCAGCCACAGACTTCTAAATCTAGGTTAAACTTAGGTCAAGGATTAAGCGCTCAATTTTAACTTTACGGTAAAAATGCACAACTACCAACTTAACAAACCATTAAATTCCTACGGTTTAAAAAAAAAAACAAAACTTTCCGACACATAAAAAACATATAAAAAGTATTTTTAATTTAAGTATATCTTAAATTAAAAATTTTTTTTACCATAGATAGACACATACTGTCAGACTGACAGTATGTGTCTATCTATGGTAAAAAATTTCAGAGTTGGGCAAAAATTTAGTTGACTAAGAATAAGAATAAAATTCCAAATTTTATTCTCAATCAAAATATTTGAGTAAGATTGAAAATCATGAGCAAGTTATTCTGATTTGATTTAAAATGATTAAATCATTTCATTTTTATTCTGATTTGATTTAAAATGAAAAAATTTTGATTAATTTATTCCGACAGACTATTAGTTAAACTAACGTTTTAGTTGACTTATTAATATTTAGAATAAGATTGATTTTATTCTTCTTATACATTTAGTTCACTGATTGCACTTGTAATTTGAACTATTTCTCATACTTTTAATGTTCAGTTTTTTTTAACCATGAATAAATATGACAACCTATGGCATAGTAATTAGGTAGCTTCAAGATTATCTGATGATGAATGGAACCAGGAGGTAGGTAGTGGAACTCTTCAATGGCTATTGGTAAGACCTTCAATTCAAGTATGGATTCATTTCGCTTATGGTAAAGGGTTCTATACATAGTATAGTATACATTACACTATACGGCGATGGTCAGCCAGCCAGGAGGTGGGTAGTGGAACCCTTCGTAGAGTCTTAGTAAACCCCTCGAGTTTGGGCTTATTTGATTTGTTGTAAAGAGTCCTATGCATTAAATCCTGTGGTGATGGTCTAGTGATGGATCCAGGACGTGGGCAGTGGTAATTTTAGTAAATCTGTCAAGTTTGGGCTCATTTTATTTGTTGTAAAGAGTTATACTCGTATGCATTACACTCTATGGTGGTGGTCTGACGATGGAGCCAGGTGCTGGGTAATGGTACTCTTTGAAGGGTTTTAGTAAACCCCGCGAGTTTGGGCTCATTTGATTTGTTATAAACAGGCCTTAACTTTTCATGATTTTAACAAGCGTGACGTGTATAATTTAAAATGTCTTTATTATTTAGTACAACACTAAAAAATATTGATTGTACAACCAGAGATCGATTCAAAATATCAATCGTCATTTTTTAATGGCGATTAATTTAGTTGCGATTAAATGAGTTGTGAGAATGGTCGACTAACAATTAAATTAGTTTTAGTTTCAATCGACTAAATTTCACGGTTAAATCTATATTAAAACTACGTAGTCGCTCGTTTTTGCATTTTTTATTTAACTTGCAATATAGATAACTTGCAATATGTAACTACGACGAGTAGGTATGTACATTGTAGGTACTCGTATGCGTACGTTGTAACTATGTTGGTTTCGGTGGAATCTTGCAACTTATATTGAAGCAGATATCTTCAACCGATTGAGCTAAAATTATGTATACAAGTTTATTTGAAACGCTTGAATGAAAATGCAATATAATGGGCCTTAATATTACGATAAATAACGAAAAACTGCAATGCACAATGTTTACAAGTCGCAAACAATAGTAGGTAAATAGGTAGGTAGGTGCTCTATTCATAATTATTTTGATACTTTCAGTACTAGTTCTATACGATACTGAGTAAATCTTAGATATAGATATTATCAATATTTTGTTGTCTCTGTCATTAGTAAATCTCTTTTTAGTGTCACGCGGCGACAAAACAATGGGATAATCCTACTTACCTGGAAGTTGTTTGTTGCATTTTGGTGCAAGTCTGCCGCCATAACGCAAAAGGGCACAACTAACATTTTTTTTTTGACACTGAGTTATACTGTATACATCATATTCGGAATCAGTGAAATTTACTGATTCCGAATATGTATACAACTCAGTGTCGAAAAAAATGTTAGATGTGCCCTTTTGCGTTATGGCGGCAGAAGTGCCGACGAATCTTCTAAAAATAACACGTTCTACTTCTATTGAATGAAACATCTGCATGTTGTTTTCCGTTCAATTTGCTTCTAACATTATTTGCGGAAAAATAGTCTAACTAATAAGTCGATTAAAAAGTTTAGTTGACCGAAATCAATCGGCAGCTAATTAAGTTGCAACTAAACTAGTTGCACTCTATACAACTAAGATTGATCAGTCGTCGTTTTCAATCGTCCGTCGCAATTAATTCTGTTAATCTCAATCGTTAATCGTTAGTCGATTACATTTTGCCCATCTCTGTGTACAACTTAGTTTTTAGAGAAGAAATAAAGTAGTTTTTCTTACAATTATGAAGGAGGTAACATTTTTCCAAATCGGTCTAACTGTTTTAAATTAATCGGGGAACAAACCTACATAAAAATTGCTCTTTGTTTTGAAGTCGATTAAGACTGGAAACTTATTTCTAATAAGAAATGCACGAGAAACTAAGAAAAATACCAAGATCGCTATATGTGTGCCTCTAATATTTTAAGAGTTCCCTCGGTTTCTCCAAGATCTCATCATCAGATCCTGATTTGGTTGCAATGGGACCACCTCGGAAGTATACCCTTTCAAACAAAAAAAGAATTTTCCACATCGGTCCAGCCGTCTTCGAGTAATCGCGTAACAAATATAAAAAATAAAATAAAAATAAAAACATATAGACGAATAGAGAACCGTCCTTCATTTGAAAGTCGGTTAAAAATACATAGAACTCATTAAAACGAGCCCACTTCCATGTTCCATCATCAGTTCAGTTCAGCTTGCTGATGTGATGCCTGTGTGCAGGAGTGAGTGAATAGTGGAACACGTAATACAAGATATTGCTATACCTTACCCAGTTTGAAGTGAGCTCTTCTACTTGAGACTACAATACCATTGAGTGGTTAACCACAAATTATGACAATGAGCTTGTAGTAAAAGAAGATAATAAACGCCTTGGAAGGTTAATATAGTTTTTCTACTTTATTTTTTTGGACAATAGACTACAAAATACACTAACAGAATAATGGCGATCATAACATTTGTTGCATTTCATTTCCATTTCAAACCTACCCGATAATAAATAAGGTTGAAAATTCGATATACATACAGTGTACTTCTAACTTTTTTTTGTAAGTATTTGGTTGGCGATTCGAGAACAAAAGTAGATAATAGCATTGTATGGGTAAGGTATACTACATTACTTACTAAGCCTATAGACGGGATAACAATTTCAATTTCGATAAATAAATCAATCAGAGGAATTCATTTTAACTAAAAAAATCATGATTGAATTTATTTGATTGGTGATTAAATTAGTTTTACTCAAATTTTTGAGTGAGAATAAATCTTAAGTGATTTAATCATTTCAAATTTAATCTGATTGAAACTGAAGTGATTTAATCATTTCAAATTTATTCTGATTGAAACTGAAATGATTTATTCTCACGATTTTTTATTCTGATTGACGATATTAGTCATGAGTGCCCAACACTGCTGTCAGTCAAACGTCAGATTTGCCTTGTTTCCAGGTTATGATTAATTTTGTATTTTATAATTTAAAACCTAGTCGTAGAAAAAGTATTGTATGCAACGTTGTATAATTAAGTCAAAAAACGCTCATTGCGTCTCTATTTGCTATACTCGCCGCGTTCGCGGCTCGTATCGCAACTCACGCAATTCGCATTTTTTGAACCCACTTATACAACTGTTGCATAAAATACTATAATGTACCTGAAACACAGATATATTATTAGTATTATTACATAACAATAAATTGTCTGCTTGTGCTTATAAATAAAACCTCGGACTGCCTCTAACCAAATCTTTGCAATGCTCTCCAAGGTGTTTTATATGTAATTATTTTTTTCTTATGTAAATTAGTATGTAATGATAATATGTAACATGTGAATGCAATGAATAAATTAATATGAATATGAAAAAAAAAGCAAATACATAACTTTTCTATAAGAAACGTATTTTTTCTTGTATATATATAAATAGTTCGCATGTACAAACGCTTCTGAGTAACAAATACCCAAAGAGTCATTTTTTCTCTCTTTATTGTCAAGAGGCATTGAATCAACAAAGACTATGTTAACCCCATCGTAATTTAACCTAAATGACTTACAATACTTGTCAGTTATTGTTATAGGTACCTACCTATTTAAATAACCTAATACAAACAAGTATATCATTTTCGCTTCTGTCGAGTTCGGCTCAACTAAGATACTTTGGAATACGCCTATATTTAACCTATTAAGATTGAGTGAAGTCAATTCTAAGAAAACAAACACAAGTACACATTTTTTCAGTTCAAATTTTAACATCGGTTTTGTAAGGCGTTAACGTTCCATACGTTATAGACGCATTAAAGTTTGTGTTAGGATGAGTTTTATCCTTTCAATTCGGAACATTTTAACGAACTACATAAAAAACACAACTAAAGAAACACAAACTTCTGTTCTCAAAGTCGGTTAAAATCCCAAACACTTACCTATTACTCAGCAAACATCTCAAACGAAACAATATTATTTGTCCAACCGTGTCGTAGCAAGTGCTACGCCGTACAGCCTCTACGCCGTAGAGACTTGTAACTCGTAGCGCCATGCCGGCCGTAAAACTTTACTGCCGAGAAAACAAACTCTAGTCTACAAGGTTCCATCATAAATTGTACCTACTTTATTGCTTCGTAAAGGGCCCGTATAAAATTTTAAAGTAAGAGATTTTTCATTACACCCTCTGACCATTCAACCTCACGCTCGCATGATAAAAAAAGTGCGAGTCGGACTCACGCATCGAGGGTTCCGTACAAACTCCTAAGTAGATACGTGAATAGTTCAAGAAAAACTGTATTGCGGTTAGTTTAGTAGTGGAGTATATGTTACGATTTTGAATATCTAAAAAAACGATGCAAGTTAGGAAAACCGTTACATTTTTCCTGTAATAATTCGGATGATAATAATAATTGGTAATTATTACAGATTTTTCTGTTCAGGAACTTGGAAGAGTGGTTGGGGAATGGTATTTTTTTTTAACTTGTTTCAGTCTAAATCAAAAAGTGCATGATTAAGAAAAAAAATAAAAATGGTTTTGGAATCTACAATTTAAGCCCTTTCGTTTGATACCCCATTTGATACAATAGCACAACTTAAAATATTCAACTTCCTATTTCGGCCCCATTAAAAAAAAACCGCACAAGTGCGACTTAGACTCGCGCGCAGAGGGTTCCGTACGTTCAAAACAATATAAAACAATGATACTTTATTGCACAGACTTCTTATAGGTTTTCCTGTAATCTATAGGTGTAATACATATTTTTATTAAAATTCTACTTCCAGTAGTTTCGGAGATAAGGGGGAAATGGTCAATTTTTGCCTATTTTCTTAAATAACTTCAAAACTAATCGTTTAAAAATTATAAAAAAAATATATTTGAGATTCTCACAGTAATCCTTTTCATTTAATATGTCACACGATAAAGTTTGCAAACTTTTTATTTTCTAGTTGATCCCCGAAAAGTGGCTCCCATGATTAAAATTCATATATTTCCGTGACACGTCCGTGTTTGGGTCATTAACCTTAATATATGTACCAAATTTCAACTCAATCTGTTCAGTGCTTTCGGAGCAAAATTGGCTGTGACAGACAGACAGACAGACACACGAGTGATCCTATAAGGGTTCCGTTTTTTCCTTTTGAGGTACGGAACCCTTTTTTTTAACCCGGAGAAATGCATGAAACTGCATACCACTACGTAATCTAAGGCCATCGGGGGTGACAGCCAGATGTTACGCATTGGTTATGTGGGGCTCTCCGCTCCAGAAGGGATTGGCCTAACCACTAAAACTCGGGGATGCTTCCACCCTGTGCCTTCATGGTGATGCCGTGGGACCGCTAGCAAGCCACCACGACATCACCGGCACCTTCGCCCTAGGGCGAACCCTCTCCGAAAAAGGCACACTGTAGCATGGCCAGTGTGCCTTCCCTCACCAGCTCCCCCCCGACCAAATGGTCGTCCCCCGGGGAAGCAGGGACCAGCACCCAACACACGGTGTCCCGGTCCCTCCCTCGCCGCCACGGGAGGACAAACGCCCCTGCCCCGCAGCCGTCCACGGGAGGACACACGCCCCTACCCCGCAGACATTCACCCGTCCGTTCCTGAACATCGCCAGCCCTCGTTGCTGGGGACAGTCAGGTTTACGGACCACGATGGACCAGTCCTCTACGTCCCGCTAACGGGACGCAGAGGACTAGTCCACCGCCACCACGCAGCGGCACAGGTCACCTGTCTGGTGCCTGCCCGCAGTGCCCCCCAAAAGGAGACGTCGGAGGGATGCTGCCCGTGCCCGACGCTCCGCCCTCGCGTGCCGCACCTGGAGAGTCCTCTAACAGAGGAAACCCGGTGCGGGACCCCCCAACCCCCCCTGACAGGCTCATTCGCAGCATCGGCAAGTGATCAATTAGGGGTCCCTAAGAAATCACTTGCCGTTGCTCCCGGGGTGCACCGGCCAAGACGTTTCCCTTTCCTGCGGATCAACCGGAGAGGTACGGAACCCTAAAAAAAAGTACAGATACATGAATATTTCGTAAATGAAATGAAATGAAATGAAATGAAATAATTTATTTCTGCAAGTAGGCCTCAAGGGCTCTTTCACATGTCTGATTCTTTTGGCGCTTCGGCAGATGACATTCTGGTGAGAAGAAGCGCCGGAAGAAACTCACCAGTTTCTCTTTTAAACACATTACAATAATTGTGACAATATTACATTGCATATCACAAACAACTACTTAACTAAATACATTTCAATAAACATAAAACTACAATTTAAGAGATGTAAAGGGTCTCTAGGCGTCAAAACAAGATAAATTACTAAGAAAAATAGAAAATAAAAAGGCATATACACTAAAATTAATGGAGATGTAAGGGGCCTCCGTTGTCAAAACATGTTTTGGAGGTGTAAAGGATCTCCAAACGTCAAAATACAAAATGGGAAACGAGAAATAGACTATAGAACTATCATTACATTTACATGGTTTACACAAAACGAACGTACAGAAATGTAAAAAAAAAAAAAAAAATCTATGACTCACAAAACTTAAAAACTAAAATTAAAACAATTTTTCTTAGAGATGTATGTCGTCTCTAAGCGTCAAGACATTTGCAAGTACAAAACAGATTTTTTAATATAATATAATCTACATTCCTCAGAGATGTATATGGTCTCTAAGGTTTAATGTGAATTATTTACAAAAACGGACTCTATGCGTTCAAGCTATAAGATAAAACGTTAACACAACGCAAAGGGCGGTTGAAACGCTCCGCGACCTTAACCATTAATAAGTGAATATACCAGTAACTTACATGAATCATCAGTGACAACCCTATTTCAGGGCTGCCGCAGCGAGCGGAAACTTCAGCCGTAACAAGCTATGACAAAATGCTATAGCGCTTACACCTAAAATTAGTGCGGGCTATAAAATCAAAAGCCTTCCAGGCCACCACACACACCGTATTCACTAAATTTCAAGAAAAGAGCGTACTAACCTGAAAGGCAGGCAACGCACTTGTGACTCCTCTGGTGTTGCAGGTGTCTATGGGCGGCAGTGTTCGCTTACCATCAGGCGATCGGTCTGCTCGTTTGCCCCCTATGACATAAAAAAATGACGGCAAAAAGGTGACCACTTCCCACAGGGTGAAACTAAGGTCAAACAAATACTGTTTAATCTATATCTATATAAACCAAAGTCGTGTTACACCATTAACACCATTACTCGAGAACAGTTAGACCGATTTTGATGATTTTTGATTTTTTGGTTTGTTGCTGCCCCGAATAGCAAAAAAACTAATAAAAAAATCTGGGGCGGAACGAAGCTAGTTTAGTTATAAATAAAACCTGAATACACAGATCTAGTGTACACACACACACACACACATATCTGGTGTTGCAAATGGCGGAGATTACCATTTTCTATCAGATTTATCTGTTTGCCAGTCTAAGACAATAAGAAAAAAAAACACCTGAAAATTTATAAATATTTTTTTTTATGTGAAAATACCACAATTTTTATTAACTAATTTTTATTAATATACAAAGTTAGTGATGCAGTTACAAATACGTCAAAAATTTCAACGTAGTTTGCAAGTAATTAAGTGGTGTTAGTGGTTAGCACGTTGTCCCGGTAATCCGGCCTGGACTAAGTAGGTTAGATACGTTTAATTTTTCTATGAACTTGGTATTTGTAACTACAACCTGAAAATGAGTTAAAGGCTGTGGTGACATGACAATGATTTTTAACTTCGTTGAATCCAGCAAAAACAACGTCATAATCATAATAGACACAGAGGAAATTAATACGAGTATGACATCATGATCGATGAGTCGATTAGATCTCTTTTTTTTACACATTGTACGCAACACACCTGATGGTATGTGGACTTGGAGCCCATGGACACATGCAATCTCAAGGTTCCATATGCGATGCCAAACCTGAGGATTGAGATGGAATGCCACTATCCTAGTAGTTTCCCTATCATAGATGATTCAGAAGCTAGGTGGCAGTCGTTAAATTGACATAATTTGTATTTACATCTAATTTTTAATTCCCTTAAGTTCGAGCGACTTGGTGCAAACCTTAACCTCAATGTGGTATAGGGGCGGTAGAGAGACATTTTGAAAAGTCAGGTAGGATGGGTAGGAAAAGCTATAGCTGAATAGATAAGACTCTTTGTTCGGCTCGGTGTGATGGACAGCCAGTTGGCTCGGCAGCCAGTAACTCTCCGGCTCGTCCAACGTGCCAAGTTTAATGATGCTCGTGCTACATAGTTGTGAAGAACACTGTTCGGCTCGGTGTGAGAGATGGCCCGTTGGCTCGGCAGCCAGTAATTCTCCGGCTCGTCCAACGAGCCAAGTTTAATGAAATTCTTCCCCGCGGCGGCACGTACGCTGTTTTTACAGATTCTTTGAGGTTACACTTGCGTTTAATGTATGTTTTTTTAATTAAACTTGTACCGGAACAGCACCTGGCTGTGTTTGTTTATTCTCACGTATTTTGTTGTAAAGTATAGTCAAAAACTGGCCAGAAGTGGAGCAAGATAAAAACATGGCATGAACTGGAGGAGGCCTTTACCCGATAGGGGTCCAATTCTACCTATAAATAAATAAAAAGTTACAGTAGATAATTATTAGAGTACGTTAGTGAAACAATAATCATTAAAAATGTATATTTGTTCGGTGTATAGTTTAAGTCGGTTATTGAATAAATGGGCTTATTATTTTATTATTATTCGTTCTATTGTGAACACACAAATATTTAATAGTTTTAATCTAAAATAGGTTGTCATCTTTATTTCAAAGAAGATCGGCATTTTAATTTTTGTACCAGACAAGTCAAATTACAAAAACAAAAGGTTTATGTGTTACAATGAAGTAGAATTATGAAGCAAAAAGTAGGTATGCAAGTCTGCAAAAGACTGGAAAAAATACAACTATTTACAGTTTTCAATTCCATTATATTATGAAAGTCACCAACAACGCGGACTCTCTAACATAGGAAAAGTAAGGAAATAAGGATTCCTGGACTCGCGGGGCGGTCGTAAAAACTTGTACAAGTTATAACAAGTTTGCATGTCGTTTTACAACCCACTTTATACTTGCTCTATTATGGAGCCCGGGCAAACAAATTATGATCATGTTTTTAAATTAAAACATCTTCATAAAACTTACGATGCCAATAAAAAAATAATATTTTGTTTGTAGGTTAATGATGTTTTGCCGAAAAATTATTTTGTAATACTAGCAGTGATAATCTTTTTTTTATTCAACTAGGGTGGCAAACAAGTATACGGCCTGCCTGATGGTAAGCAGTCACCGCAGCCTATGGACGCTTGCAACACCAGGGGCATTACGTGCGTGTTGCCAATGCTAAACCTATTCACTCCGCTCTAGACGAACTCCATACTGTAGCCTTCCGGAAAAACCGCGGCAGGGAGCTTATTCCACATTCGGATTATGCGCGGTAGGAAATTTCTTTGGAACCGCACGGTTCCAACGTGTGTAAATGAAATAGGGAACGTGCACGATAAAGGTGCTGCCAACTGGTGCCACCAATCTAAATCATATACACTCTCATGCTGGGGCCACATTGACGAAAACGCCGTTAATAACGTTAATTTATCGCGTTGAAGGACGATTAACGTCAGTGTAGCTACTACTTACCATATTTGACATTGACACTTACATATTATCATTGACATTGACAGCTTGATTTGACAGGGGCGATAGTTTCCTTTATTGTCCGCGCGTGTCTCTTTTGTCGTTTAGTGCTGCCACCTATAGTTCGTGCACGTTCCCTATACTCTGCCGATAGCGAGCGGCGCGGAGCTAGTGATAATACTTAGAAATGGGTGAATCAACTTTTCTTTGCTTTATGCAAAGATTGCTCTTTCTCTTTATTTGTTCACCTTTTGCATGTTTTAACATGATTTAAATGGAACAAGATCTTACATCTAGAGATAAATTAAGTAAAAATGAGAATAAAACTCGTTTTAAACAAAAAAATAGGGTGACCCAGCGGACAAACCCTTATTTTCATACAAAAGTAGGGGACAGCTATGTCCGCTGGGTCACTGCTTATAAACAAGTTATAATAAACAAATTATAATAAAAAAAAATTGCATTACGTAGCTTTATTATCTGTTTTTTAAATGAGCATACATTTTATTCAAAAAATATCCTAATAAAGATTTCCTTTCAATTTTAGTTGGAGAAGGTGAAATTTTGTTGACAAAGAAAAGTTGATCCACTCAAATATTTCCTTTGATCTTTAGATTGTACTTGTATTGTAACTATCTGATTGAATTGAGGCGTTCGATTCTCTATACTATTCATATTTAACCCCTAACGCAAAAAGAGGGGTATTATTAGTTTGACGTATATATCTTAGTATCTGTGGCTTCGCATCGTCTGTGGCATCGTAGCTCCCAAACCGGTGAACTGATTTTGATTTAGTTTCTCTTGTTTGAAAGTCTTGTTAGCTAGGTTTCATTAAAATCGGTGCAGATGTTTATGAGATACTAGCATTTACGCGCGGCTTCGCCGGGTTGTTCCCGTTACTGTCCCAAGGGAACTCTTCACCGGGATATAAAGTATCTTATGTTTCAATCTAGTGCTTGGTCTACTTTGCTTGCCAAACAGCTCAATCCATCCAAATTAGATTAGATCCCGTTATTTAACAACAAACGTACCAAATATACAAACATCCAAACATCTTCAAAAACTTTCACATTTATAATATTAGTGTAATGATATGAATATATTAGTGTGATGATGTGATTCTTATTTTTAATTCAAATCGATCCAAAATCCTTTATTGCACTCATGTTAGTATAAAGCTCTTAAAGTAGGTTATTACAGTTTAACATGAACCCTGTCAAGGCACAGTTATTTTATAGGTAACATTCATTTAAATTTTATTCATATAATTATCATTAACATCTAGGTTAAACTATTATCGTGGCCCTTAAAGCTGGCATGGCTAAAATTTTGAGAAAGTTTGACGATTCGCAGACTATTATTGCCGAGTTACGCAAAGAAATTATCAGTTTGCGTAATAGTGCCCCGGAAACTCGGTCAACAGCGGCGTCAAATTTCAAGAGTAATGACCGGGCGTCAAGTGTCGACTCGGTCAGTTCGCATGTTGCTGACACTGCGCATGCCGTTCCGCGGCTCGTGTGCCCCCTCCGCGCCGGGCCCCCCCTCGCCCCCTCCTCTAAATCACGTCATCGCTATGCTGATGCCGTAGCTGGTCGGTCTGTCGCAGCCGATCGGAGAGACGCGCCGTCAAGAGCGCGTGAAGTTCGGGTTCCTCCAAAGGAGAAGCCCCCGCGCACCGATGTGGATAAGGAGGGCTTAACAATGGTGACGAGGAAGCGCAAGCCGCGCAAGAGTCAGTGTGGTACTGCAGAACCGGTTGGTTCTGGTCTGCGGGTCGCCACACCGAGCAAGGCGCTATATGTATCGCGCCTACATTACACTGCCACGGCTGATGAGGTGGCGGAGTACCTTCGTCAGAAGACCGGCTTCTCGCTGAGGGTGTTCCAGCTGTGTTCGCGCCACTATGTGCACTTCAGCTCGTTTGTGGTGCGCGTGCCGCGGCCGCTGCAAGAAACCATCGCATGTGCTGACTTCTGGCCGAAGGGCGTCGTGTTTCGACGGTTCCGGGGCAACCTGCCGAATCCTACACCGGAGACGACGATGCAACGGGGCCACGCCGTTTCGTCGCCTAAATAGATATTTTATTTCTACGTTTCATGACGCATTGGTTTTTTTTACTGTAATGTCATGTTAACATGTATTAATAAATAAATAAATTATCACAACAAGCCTTATGTATAACTTTTAATGTAACATCCTATTATTTAAGTAACAAATTAAAAGGGTCGGAGATTTTTACGTATTAATATTGTACAAACGCATTTAGCGCAAATTTAACATTTAAAAAGCATTAAATATCATAGAGCCTAGGCAAGCTCTGTACCAGTTTTCAAAACTACGAATATTTGCCCGAAAATTGCTAAATTGGTTATAATTACAACTAATATGAAGCTGTGATAATAAAGCTTTGCCCGACATGTTATTGTAACCGCAATACAAAATTAATAACATTTCCCCTCAAATAGGAAGCCGCAGACCATCACACTAGCATTTTACATTATTCTATTATCAGACCAATATACCTACCTACTAGGTTGGTTTAAAAAAAAACTTTCTGCACAAGGCTCCCATGATAAGACTAAAAACGCTCCTCTGCAAATTTTAAACAAGGTCATTTTACGTTTGCGTTTAAGGCACTTTGCGTTTAGGGCATTTTGCATTTAAGGCATTTTGCGTTCATAAAATATGTCGTTATGCATCGAGGGGCCTGGTCAAAGTCTAAGAGTTTTTGAGTAAAAAATTAAAAAAGTATAGGTAATAAATATGTACTTAGCGACACATACGCGAATAATAATAACGAATGTAACATAAAGTAGCAGGCTAAAATGTGCTTGCGATCATTTTGAAATTTATCTGTTGTAAACAAGTATTCGACCGAAAAATTAATTCCATACAATATTTTAGCGAATTCGCGTGACATGTCAATATTTAATTATACAAGAGAGTACAAATAGCGGACTTAATGCCATGAGGCATTCTCTACCAGTCAAACATTAGGTTAAACAGAGATAATTATTATATAATTATATTATCGAATAAAGGAAACCTTGGAGAGGAAGTAAAACAAAAAAGTATTCTTTACGGTGTCCTGCCGTTTGACCAAAAGTCATTTGGCAAAATTACACTTGACAAACAACGTTTTGCAAAAAAATGTTTCGCCAATTGATCATTTTACTACTAGTCACTTTACAAATGACTCACTTTACCAAATGATCAACAGTTAAATTTACATTTTATAAATAATTATTTGACAAGATGAACATTTAGCAACTGAGTTATCAGACAAAACTACTCTTGGTCTAAAAACGTTTGGGACAATGTATTATTTGACAAGTGTTTCGTTTATTAATAAATCTAATAATAGGTCAAATTAATACACAGTATTTGGAAAGAAGATTAGGTTGTTAGGTTAGGGTTTGAACTGCGTCCCTCAACAAAATCGAACTGCTGGCAGAAAAAATTAGGTTGTTAGGTTAGGTTAGGGTTTAACTGCGTCCCCCAACAAAAACGAACTGCTGCCAGAAATACTAGGTTGTTAGGTTAGGTTAGGGTTTGAACTGCGTCCCCCAACAAAAACGAACTGATGCATTTAGACTAATCATGGAAATAACCTAGGTCGTCGGTTAGGTTAGGTTTGTATTATGACCACCAATAGCGGAGCGAGCGAAGCGAAAGGAGCGTCATAATGCATGATTGCTTGCCTTCTATATAATCTTGTAACTTGTGGCGATAAGAGGGTAGCGGAATAAATTACGCAACAGACTAAATCATAATGTTTGAAAAGAGAAGTACTTTTTATGACATAAAATTTTGTTAAATGATATTTGGACAAATGCTTAATTTGCGAAACATATTATTTGTTGAAATGAAAAAAAGGTCAATTGAAATTTTATTATTTAACACATTTACCAAGTGTAGTGTTTGCTAATTAATCATTTGCTAAGTGAGTTTTTGTAAGATGATACTTTTGTGAAATGTCTCGTTTGCCGAATGATTATTTGGTGAAACGTTGTTTGTCAAATGACCATTTGTCAATAATTTTTTGGTCAAACATTAGTGAACCATTCTTTACACCTCTATACTATATACGTTTTACTATTGTAACTAAAAGGGAAGGGGAAACTAAAAGTTAATGTTATTCCTTGGTGTAACGAAAGCTACCATACAATTTGTATGGATATGTCGCAGCCAACTGGTTTAATTAGCTATTTGGTTAACTGCCTAGCCTTTTCACTAAACGGCGCCATTTAGTTAGTGCCTGGATGAAATTTAGCCATTAACGATATGGCTGGCCAATGCTTAGGCCGTTCGTTCAGTAGAACAACTATGAGGAGATTAGGGTTTTCTTTCTAAATTACTATGACCCCCCAGTAGGTCGACGAAGCCCCGCTGCACAGGGCTTCTATTTCTGCTCTGAGGGACACAAGCTGACTAACAAACGCAACCTAATGTGCACTTTTTCCATGCGGCAACGCCACTTTTTCCATGCGGCAATGCTACTTTTTCCATGCGGCAACGCCACTTTTTCCATGCGGCAACGCCACTTTTTCCATGCGGCAACGCTACTTTTTCCATGAGGCAACGCCACTTTTTCCATGCGGCAACGCCACTTTTTCCATGCGGCAACGCCACTTTTTCCATGCGGCAACGCCACTTTTTCCATGCGGCAACGCTACTTTTTCCATGAGGCAACGCCACTTTTTCCATGCGGCAACGCCACTTTTTCCATGCGGCAACGCCACTTTTTCCACTTCTGGCAGGCTCGGCCCCCCGTCCCCCCATGTAAGATCAGGTTCTAGCACGGAATAGATTTATACGGCTAAAATTTGACGGACTCGGCTAGGCGGGTTAGTTAATGTGGTCGAATGAAAGTAGTTTGCCTAGCCGTTTGATAGAAAGGCTAGACGGCCGATGTTCATCAAGGCACTTAACTAAATGGCGCCATTTAGTGAAAAGGCTAGGCAGTTAAGGCCCGGTAGGACCTGGCTCGTCGCGATATTGAGGGGGTGAAGCAGGGGCACTGTGCGCGGGGCCCCGAGCGCGCGGGGCGGCGGCGGGCGCCCGCTTGCCGTAATACTCCGCGCCATAGCTTAGCTTTATAAATTCACTGACAGATCGTTCGTGCGTATTGTCTCACGTTTATTTTTTTACATCCTTTCATTGAACTTGCAATGTAACTATGTTTGTTCGAGTGGAATCTTGTAACTCAATTTTGAAGCAGGCATCTTCAACCAATTGAGCTGAAATTTTGCAACAATATGTAATAATCAGATGACAATGCAATATTATTGTGACATGACAGCTGATCTGATCATGTAGCCTGATAGTAGTCATAGGATCAACTTAATAGGCTACTTGACAGTGTGAAAAATAATGGAAGAATTATGGATATATGTATTAATTATGAGTATTAAAACCAATTTACGTCAATATTACTAAAAATAAATGGATAATTTTATAAATTGATTATTTTTTATCTGTCGCCATTTTATCGAAAACGGTTTGGTTTGGCCGATGACGTCACACCATAGTAAACAGCATCGACAGCATCTGTCAATCCTATTTTTAAAGGTAGAACGTTATGCGATCCTCGTTGACATTTGTCGGTTTACTATCATGTGTCGTCATAGACGCCATATTGTCCGAGAAACCGTTTTGGCGGTTAATTTTAAAAGTGCATTTTTATTTGCTTTTTTCGGAAAAAATACACAAAAGAATTAAAAATTACAACTTTCTAAGTGCTCAATAGACATCATTAAACAGTCGGATTGACTTTGCAGAAACCTGTCAAGTAGCCTATTATATAACATACCTAAATTCATCGTGTTTGGGTTCATTTGATTAGTTGTGCCACGCAGTTTGCAATTATAATAAGAAGTACTTAAGCTTGTCTCAAAAAACTTTTTTTGTCAGGAACTTATTTCATATTCAATCAAACACTACATTTCGAAAATTTAAGGAAAAGTAATATTCTAAGAGTTACAGGTATAAATTAAATAAAGGAACAATGTCTGATTTGAACACGTAATAAATTATTTCCTCGGTCTGTTATGGATTTTTGATCACATAGGCAAGTCAAAAAATTACATAATCTTTGGCTTTTCATGAAGGATATCTAGTCTAGACTCTAGCTAGACTAGATCTCGAACGCTAGGCTGTAGGTAGTCTAGCATTAGTAGTAAAGCGACGTAATAATATGTGTCGTTCTTAGACAAACACCACTTACCTAGTAGAGTTGTTAATTAGGTTGCAGCAATAGGCTGTAGCTATGAAGACGCCATTAAAAATTGTCCTTATTAGCAAGTCGAAAAGAGAGTTTGCCTACAAACATCACATACCTAGTATGTCGGCATGGTACAAGAAAACTATGTAAGCACGTTCTTCCTGAAGTCAGAAATGTTACCATTGATTAAAAACTTCCACTCCAATAATCAATTATGAAATAATTTACCGGCTCGTGAAGTATTTGTTTTTACGTTTTATTTATTTAGTTGGATGAAAAGAAAACATAATATCTAGCATGTGACGTCAGAATGATGTCTTAGGTCATCATTATCAGTCTCGGGAAGAACGTATCTGGTTTTCTAATACCATGCTATGTCGATGCCTGATACCTATCGGATAACCTTTAGATTAACACAACGGGTTGGATCGTCTAGTAGTTTGGAGATATTTGTACTGCACAGTACAGTGTATCCCTGGATAAAGTGCACAAATAAATAGGGATGGAACTAGACGCAAATTTATCGACAAAAAGTAATGAAAGAAATTTAACATCATTAGGTATTTACTTTTTTATGAATTTTTAACCAAAATTATCGTAAGCAGTGGACTTTCGGAACAAAGCAATTTTGACACCTATAGGGTCTATTAATTTAAAATAAACGTAATTATATTCACAAAAGATTACTTATGTTAATTCAGTTAGAAAAAATGCGAAATAATGAGCCAAAAACAACAAAGAAACGGGTTTTTCATAGGAAATTTCGTTTTTTTTTCTAAATTAATATTAATCTCTTGATTTACTCTAAATAATGTCCATATTATTATGTAGGTAATGAAAAAAAATACATTATTTTGAGGTAAAGATTTTTGCGATAAAGATATACCAACATAGAAATGTACTAAAATAAAAACATAAGTTATTTTTAAATGTGGCTGAACAAATGTTGTTCAGTTTGAGGAGTACACTCTTCGTTTTAATTATTAGCCCCGGTTACAGGCCACATATTGTATACATTAATATGTACAATTTGTTTGGCTCCACATTCAATAACCTTTCCGATCCGCAGACTCATCTTTGCGATTATTATTATAGCTTAAATTTCCTAGTGAATTAGAGGTAGTTAAAAAAAATATTTGCATGAAGTTATATAACTGTTTTGATACACGTCGTCATACATACTTCTTACATACTTACATACATACATACCGGTCAAACACATAAGCGTCCTTTGGGCTTCGCCGCAGTCGGGTAACATACATACTTACATACATACGGGTCAAACACATAACCCTCCTTTGGGCTTCATAGGTTACGCACACAGGGGCTGCCGGATGTCAGCGCAGCCCTGAGCTTGCCTAATGCATTAGGCAAGGAATAATAATAATTACCGCGAAACAAAATCGCGGAGTGAGATATGCCTGGCCAAGTGTAGACATAAAATGCACAACATGGGAGGTAATAGAAAGCCTTCCATCGCATATTTACGTCCCTCGCTTGCAGCTCGGGCCGCAAACTTCTGCGATCTCGGCCTTTCTTTGTATTACCACCCTAGTTGTGAATGTACTATTCTAAGGTCACCTTTCGGCTCCATCACAGACCGCTTCTTACCTACTCTACTGATAAAAGTTCATACATAGTGTTTAGTTACACTATATAGTTCATATGTAGAAAGTACATACATTGTTACAAACGGTGCAACATTTGCACAGTCCGATTTGTCCTAAGTAGAAAACAAGTATCTTCCCTAAAGATGTACCTTCTTAATATAATATTTATTTAATAAATAAATAAAGGCACCCTCGATAAATACTTCATTCGCTAGAAAACAATAATTCTCGGGAAAATAAGTTCCTGTCAAGAAAGTGTTTTTTATTACCTACTGTATTCTTTTTTGTATAATCGCAAACTGCACGTCAAAAGAAATCAAATAAGTTCAAACTACCCAAATTGCACTGTATGTATATTAATGTAAAGTTAATAAATGCGTGTAATATAAAAAATGACATTAAACTTATAAAATATTAATTTATTACCGAATTTTTCAATAACATAATTGTCATCATATGAAAATTGTAATCAATCATAAGCGTCATAGAAATACAAACGGGTATCATTTAATCGATCAGCAAAATATTCATATTTTGGTCAGCAGAAATATGTATTTGGTCAGCCAAAATAGCTAGTTGGTAAGCAACTTATGGTTAGCAAACATTTATAAATCAGGCTGCAATTAATGATATACTGATCTGCTCTAAATTATTTTGGTCAGCAAATTAAATATTTGAGCTGCATTAAGCGATCTACGGTTAATCAAATTTTGGTAAGCAATCAGTAGGTAAGCAAAATATTTCATTTTGTTCATCAAAAAAAAGGGGGCAATAAAACCTAACTGGGCGCAACTATTCTGCCGCCAATCGTGTGCGCATTTTGTCATTCGGTAATTGTCAGCTGTCAAGTAGCAGGTGTCACTGTGATATATACAGGGTGTGAGTGTGTTATATACAGGGTGTAACTGTGATAGATACAGGATGTAATTGTGATATATACAGGGTGTCACTGTGATAGATACAGAGTGATACTGTGATATATACAGGAGGTCACTGTGATAGATACAGGATGTCACTTTGATATATACAGGGTGTCACTGTGATATATACATAGTGTCACTGTGTTATATACAGGGTGTCACTGTAATGTATACAGGGTGTCACTGTGATGGGCTCATATAAAATAGGTATTTCGATTTTTTATACATCTCATAGGTAATGTTTAGAAGTTATATTATTAATTCACAACGTGTATCGTTTCGTTTTTAGGGTCAGCAAAAAAAATAACCCTAACCTACCTATTTTTGAGAGCCGTTTTGTTTTTAGGGTCATCAAAAAAAAATAACCCTAACCTACCTATTATTGGGAGCCGTTTCGTTTTTAGGGTCATCAAAAAAAATAACCCTAACCTACCTATTTTTGGGAACCGTTTTGTTTTTAGGGTCATCAAAAAAAATAACCCTAACCTACCTATTTTTGGGAGCCGTTTCGTTTTTAAGGCCATTAAAAAAATAACCCTAACCTACCTATTTTTGGGAGCCGTTTCGTTTTTAAGGCCATTAAAAAAAATAACCCTAACCTACCTATTTTTGGGAGCTGTTTCGTTTTTAGAGTGACACCCTGTATACATTACAGTGACACCCTGTATATAACACAGTGACACCCTGTATATATCACAGTGACATCCTGTATCTATCACAGTGACACTCTGTATATAACACAGTGACACCCTGTATATATCACAGTGACACCCAGTATATATACAGTGACACCCTGTATATCTCAATTAAACTGCTTACAGACATGTTTTCTCTGCTGACAGTGACATCCTGTATCTATCACAGTGACACCCTGTATATAACACAATGACACCCTGTATATATCACAATGACATTTTGTATATATCACAGTAACATCCTGTATACATTACAGTGACACCCTGTTGTATATAACACAGTGACACCCTGTATATATCACAGTGACATCCTGTATCTATCACAGTGACACCCTGTATACATTACAGTGACACCCAGTATATATCACAGTGACACCCTGTATATCTCAATTAAACTCTCTGCTGACCAATTGTAAAATCTTGCTACCCAAGTAATTATTTTGCAGCTCGACTGTTTATTAGGCAGCCAAATGATAAAAAAAGCAGATTAATATTGGTTAAAATGTTAACCGTTTTTAAACTGTTTGCTGAACAAGAGTTGCCGCCCGATTTTATTTATTGCCAGCCAAATCTTTGTATGCTGCCCAAATGATTTAACTGCTTATTTTTTTTTGCGGATCAATTTTAATAACGGCTGACCAAAAATTTACTTTCCAATACAAACTACCGATTTTGATATTTGGTCGAAGTGAACCATCTGGTACGATTTGCTTATATAACTTACGGAAGTACAATTTTGTATAACGAATTATGCATGTTTTCTTACCCTATTCTCTCTCTAGATTGATGTTGTGCTTACTGTTATTTTTTATTTATTTTATAAACGATTTTACAACAATTACTGACATGTTTTATGCCCAGTGTAGTGTCTACGTAATGTGTATTGACAGATTGGTAATATATATATTATATATAAATAAATGTATACGGACGGTTGGTGGAAAGCTTCCTAGTGTCAGTGTCAGACTACACGTAGAGCAAGATGGTCGCTGTCAATCAACCGGCCCGGGAACGGATACAAACTGTGTTTCATTCCTTTATTCCTGATATCCTTAGTGCTGAACGCCACAATGGTGACGAGGATGAATTTGTGAGTAAATTACGTGCAGAAAAATGATAGCAAACAAATCAGTGATCAATAGGTTATAATAGTAAATGAGACCATCGTATGCCAACGACAAACATTTAAATGCTTTGTTCAAGATAAGTACCTACAAAGAGGAGATTGATGCATTCGTATTTAGTAAGTAAAAGACTCGACAAACCTCGACGCGTAAGGTTATGCGCTAACTTATTGTTAGATTAAGTCTTTGTAATAAAATCACAAGCAAGCGTTGGAAAAAAATGGAGGGTAAATGATAATCTAACTAGTTTTATGGTGTCAAAACAATAAGTGCTAACATATTTCCTTATTTTAAACAAATAAAGATTATGATTGATTTTGACATTTTAAGATATTTAAAGACATGGAAATAAATATATAGATTTATTTACTAGCAACCTTGGGAGAAAAACCCGACTTTAGAATGATTTATTTTTATTAGATCAAATTATCCTATTCTTACAGATACGTGACTCTGTTACATTTTGACGTTCTATTTTCACATAGAAGAAGTACAGTATGTGAAGATGGTTGGATGTTTGGGTATTTGGAGGTTGTTAATAAATTCTAGTGATTGAAAATATCGCGATGTGCTAAAAAATTGTCTTGAGACAAATATCCGTTAATTTTAGTAATTCGGAAGTTTCCGTATAGTACAATTTGTTTGATTTTTTAATTTGGTAATCAAGAAAGTGTCCTTTGGAGTCATTATGATCTCAGTGGTGATCGGGTATATCGCATAGAATCACCGGGTTGGATTTATGTCGAGTACTGCGGTGATAGCCGGACGAAAGATGTACTTACCTTGATATTTTAGTTTTGAAAAATGTTTGGTTGTAATGGGTACTTGAACTCTAGATAGTGAATTTTATTTTGATATAGAAAATGAGAAAGGAACGTTTAGATAAAGTTCAACCCAAATTCAAAGGTCCATTTGATGTCACAAAGTGGTGTTTTGCTTTGAAAGTACTAAACTCTAGATACACCTATAAGTACGCACACGATAGGCTGCGGAAAATGCCTGAAAGCCAAATACCTATTGACATTACTGTAGAAAAGGAAAATCGGGATGATAATTGAAACAATAATATTGTTTTATGATTTTTTTTATCAGTTGCTGAGTTAGAGATGGTTCTTGGTTCGGTTGGTCGACTATACTAGAGGCTAGATCGTAGCTGTAGCTTGGTAGAAGTCGGTGTCTGCTCTTGAGTAGTCCGTGAGCGCGCAGTGCGCGGCTAGCCCTAGTGGAGGTCGGGTCTACCGCAGACCGGAGTGTAGGCCAGGGGGATGCGCGGCGATCCATTTGTTGGATGCGCGTAATAGCAAGCATGTGACTTGCTGTGTAGGCTTAATTGCCATAGGCCACGAACAAGTTGCCAGTCTCTTACTTAACTAATCATTGCTGTATTGGTACATAAGTCTTAGATTAATTGTGATCTCCGAACATAAGAGAGGCACTTGCACTGCGAGACAGTCAACACCGTGAAATATAGTCACAAATAATAGTTTTGAATTGTCAGAAAAACTTTAAAGGTTTACATTTGAGATTAACAATGAAAAAAAAAAGAAAAAGGGGAGCGTGGCTCCACGAAGTGGTTGTGTCCCTACATTAAGTTGTAAATCCACAAAGGAGCTTGACTCCACAAAGGAGCGAGGCTCCACAAAGGGTTTGTGTCCCTACATTAAATTGTGAATCCACAAAGGAGCTTGACTCCACAAAGGAGCGTGACTTCACAAAGGGTTTGTGTCCCTACATTAAGTTGTGAATCCACAAAGGAGCTTGACTCCACAAAGGAGCTAGGCTCCACAAAGGGTTTGTGTCCCTACATTAAGTTGTGAATCCACAAAGGAGCTTGACTCCACAAAGGAGCGAGGCTCCACAAGGGTTATGCCCTTGACGTTGATGACGTGGATGACGTGGATGACGTAGATGACGTGGATGACGTTGATGACGTGGATGACGTTGATGACGTTGATGACGTGGATGACGTGGATGACGTTGATGACGTGGATGACGTTGATGACGTGGATGACGTAGATGACGTGGATGACGTAGATGACGTTGATGACGTGGATGACGTAGATGACGTGGATGACGTAGATGACGTTGATGACGTTGATGACGTGGATGACGTTGATGACGTGGATGACGTGGATGAGGTGGATGACGTTGATGATGATGATGACGATGATGATGATGATGATGATGATGATGATGATGACGATGATGATGATGATGACGATGACGATGATGATGATGATGATGATGATGATGATGATGATGACGATGATGATGATGATGACGATGACGATGATGATGATGATGATGATTATGATGATGATGATGATGATGATGATGATGATGATGATGAGGGCTATGATGACGATGATGATGATGACGAAGATGACGATGATGACGATGATAACGATGATGACGATGATGACGATGATGACGATGATGATGATGATGATGATGATGATGATGATGATGATGATGATGATGATCACGATTATTATTTATGATTTATTGATGAATTTGTTGTAAGATTTACAAAATCACTGGAATCTAATTAATGGCAGTATTTCAAACATTAACGTAAATGAACCAGATTTGCCTAAAAAGTGAGTTAAAAAAAAACGACATATATTACGATGACGTGTTGTCTACATAGTATTATGATTATTATATTTAGTCAAAGTCTGCTTAAATCAATTTAAATGTAATAATACTAAATCATTACTCAGGCAGGCCGCGCTCATCAGTAAAGCATATAAGTCAGTTCTTATAAATATAATAACTTAAAAGAATTGACTGGAAATGTTCAGTAGCTTATTGATATAATTATTATTGCTAAAATACCAGTCATTATAACTTTATTAGCCTTCAATTTAAGATGCATTATTAGTGCAATATACCTACATAAACAACTAGAAAACATATCTGTTTCTGTAACAGCTTGATATCACAATGAGTGAAAGCGCTAGGCGCGACGCGATACAAGTCCGTACTCGTTGTTTCAAGAGTTAAGAGGTTTATAAAAGGCAAGGCACAAAGTCTGACCTGTGGGTAATTCAACTTGCAGTGATGCATTCTAGACAGGGAAAATTAGTCTTCTTAACCTACCCCGAAATAACGAGAGCTCAAAGCAGGGACTGCATAACCGAAAAATGAAGGTAGCGTTTGAAAGCGGTATGACGTCATACCGTTTGTTTCGGTATGATTTCGGTAGCGCAGCCGAAATGATATGGTATCGAAATAACGGTACGGTAATTTTCTTTCGGTACCTTAACCGTTTTAAAAAGGTACCGTTTGAGATTTATGTGTGTGCTGCCGAGCGTCGTCAACCAATCAGCGCTTAGTTAGATATTGTTCAGTTCGGCACATTTTTTACTTATTCACTGTTTATTTGACGGCTTTATTTTATCGCCGCGCGCGCGCGCCGCTTGCTATCAAGAGCGTGAGCTTGGATCAAGATCGAGCAAAGCAAGTATCTACCTACCTACATCGTAAAATATGAGAGCGAAAAATGTCGTGTGAATGTCATGAAATAATATAGGTTGGGTACCGTAATAATAAAGGTATAAGTACCGCTTTCAACATTAGCGGTACGTAGCGGTATAAAGCGGTACAGGAACAAACTATTTCAACCGATATAGTCTACCTTTATATCATTACGGTACCGATATTCTATAGCGGTACCGTACCGCTTATAACGTAACGAAAACAGTCCCTGGCTCAAAGGCAATTTTATGATAAGAAATGACAACCTAAACAGTACTTACCTATACACTTGTTACTAATGCTATTTATGTACCTACTATTAAGATAGCATAAATAATCAGTAATAAAAAAAAAAATATATATATATAAATATATATATACATATATACTAAAACTAGAGTAAATAATTCAATATGAGGTTGTTCAGTTTCAGTTACGATAAATGATAATAGGGAATAATTTATTATACGCTAGGTGACCTTGAACCAAAGTTAGTTCAATAAGTGGTCTAAGGTCTCAGACACTTTTAATATCAGAAAACCATGAAAATGTTTTGTTTCATGAAATCTCAGGAAATAAACATATTATTAATGAGTAAACGATATACAAAAAGAGTGTTTTCTGAACGATATGTAAAATGGTTGGGATGGAGACCGCTGGGCGAGTAAAGTAAAAGCAAACTTGACAATATACTAATTTTAATGAAGGAGCTTACAATTATTATTGATGACCGTACGTGCTAACAGATTTATAGTAGAAGAGGCTGGTCATATACCAGCTTAGGTTTACATAGACCCTGTGTGAGCGTTATAATAGTAAATGAGACCATCGTATGCCAACGACAAACATTTAAATGCTTTGTTCAAGATAAGTACCTACAAAGAGGAGATTGATGCATTCGTATTTAGTAAGTAAAAGACTCGACAAACCTCGACGCGTAAGGTTATGCGCTAACTTATTGTTAGATTAAGTCTTTGTAATAAAATCACAAGCAAGCGTTGGAAAAAAATGGAGGGTAAATGATAATCTAACTAGTTTTATGGTGTCAAAACAATAAGTGCTAACATATTTCCTTATTTTAAACAAATAAAGATTATGATTGATTTTGACATTTTAAGATATTTAAAGACATGGAAATAAATATATAAGGTCCTAATTTATTAGTTGCAGATATTTTTACAGCTGATAGTACTCGGTCTCTGGAGTATATTAAAGCATTAAACATTATAGCTTTTACGATGTTTTTTTGGAGAAAAAGGAAAAACAAATTTGCTACGTAATAACACCCTGTTAATGTGATTACTGAATGAAAACTCATTGAACAGATTCTAGTAGCTCTTTTACGTACCACTTAACTAACCACTGTAACTGGCCACTTCACAATGACATTTGCAGTTTTCCCGCCGAACCGTTACGACATTTACGACAAACAATTGTTGACATGACAGATAGTGTTATTGTGACATGTGATAATGCACATGGTGATTTTTTATACACGAACTTATAATTAATTTTTTTGTTAGGTAAATGAAATCAAAAAAGTTATATGAAAAGATTTCTTAATTTCTATTTAAAGTTAATTATTTTAATGTAAAGTATAATGTGTTAAAATATCTGCAACTAATAAATTAGGACCTTATATAGATTTATTTACTAGCAACCTTGGGAGAAAAACCCGACTTTAGAATGATTTATTTTTATTAGATCAAATTATCCTATTCTTACAGATACGTGACTCTGTTACATTTTGACGTTCTATTTTCACATAGAAGAAGTACAGTATGTGAAGATGGTTGGATGTTTGGGTATTTGGAGGTTGTTAATAAATTCTAGTGATTGAAAATATCGCGATGTGCTAAAAAATTGTCTTGAGACAAATATCCGTTAATTTTAGTAATTCGGAAGTTTCCGTATAGTACAATTTGTTTGATTTTTTAATTTGGTAATCAAGAAAGTGTCCTTTGGAGTC